>CM041292.1:76166668-76766668 GCA_023052935.1 Piezodorus guildinii | reverse complement strand
AACGATTTATTTTAATCTCCAAATATATTTAAAACTTCTAAAATTGATTTTAACAACGTAGGTAAGTGAAAGTCCTGTGTTGCGCGCACCAGATTTTTTTACAGATATTATAAGTTTAACAGAAAACATTATATATATATATATATATATTTCCATACTAGGATATAAAGTTGAAATAACATAAACGATTCAAATTTATCTATATAAGTTCAAGTGAACTTAATTCATAATTCAAAAGTTGATTGTTTTCGGAAATACAGATTAATCGTTCTAATCTGTATTTCCGAAAACAATCCGACTAATGTGTTTCACTTTTTCTGGAGTTGGCAACAAGTAAGAAGATGGATTTGCTACACAAAGGGTATGAAGTTATTATTATTTGAAATAATATTCAACGATTTTGTAAATGTTAATGAATTAGGGAAGAATGGAAGGGTATTCTGGAGGACCGCAGGGTAAACAGTGCCCTGCAGTCACAACCTGCATTCAGGGAATTTCTCGGGGGCTGAATTAAGAGGAATTCTTCTGAAACCAATACAATTAGGGCTGTGCCGATTGAAGTTTAAAATAACTCATAATAGTTCGAAGAAAGTCTTCAATCCGAAAGTAGTTTGGAATCGGAAAGATATGAATATGAAAGATTGGGAAATAAATTACAAAAATCACTCTTCGTCTCGGATAATAGAGATGACATAAAAAAAAGAAGACCAATTTCATCGTTATTGAAATTACGTTAGAGTAAAGTGTAATGAATTGGTGGAGAATAGTACCTTATTTGCGGAAGTTGAAGAAATATTAATCTTGAGAAATTTATTTCCTCACTAACAAATAAGTTTCTCTTATAGAGGTTAGGGTGTTCGAGCTCGACCCACCCTCTTCTAGACAATCACACACTCGAAGGTAATCGAAATCCGTATAATGATCCTCTGTTTCTTGAATAACAAGAAAAATAAATGTTTCTGAAATCCTAATGGATTCCCATTATCACATAAAAAATATATCCTATTTATATCGGACTAATACTAAAAAACTTATTTTCTTAGGCCAAAAGGGCAAAATATGATGGTAACATCTTACACAAACACGACTAAGAACATACTTCAATTTTAATAATAGGTTATATGTATATATTCAGTTTTTTATTGGCTCTGAATATATATTACATTATTATTTTTTTATTATTTTTTTTTTTTGTTCGATTAATATTTTATGTTTAATATACTTTTATAAAAAAAGTGATAATTAATATTGAATATACTTTATTAAAATAATATTTGTTAGTTTGTTCATATAGCTTTGTTTAATTGGTAGATTATACGTTGGGAGTCCTACATTTTGTCTGTTTAGGTTCTATTAGGATAGTGATCTTTAAAGAGTACCTAACATCGCGCAGGCTCGAGACCACCATTTTACGTTCCTCCGGGGGAGGTTCTATTTTTACTTAAAATAATATTGAATATGAAAAGACGGCTATCAGTTTATAAACAAAGAACAGTTTCCACTAACACACCTTAGATCCCTCGTTTTTTTTTTTTTTTTTTTTTCCCTGGAATTACTGTCACCACTTAAACTATACACCATGGTAGTCCTTAAGGAAGTATCGGAATCCAGTACTGACCGACCCCCTCCTCCACCCTCGAAGATAAGGCGAGGGTAGGCAGTAGATCAACAGGGACGGAAGTAGGTTGGCAAACATGGTAATGGCTCCCGCTGTTTACAGACCTAATTACATTAAGGCAAACAGTGTCCACCTGTTCCCAGCCACCGCTCTGGCAAAAAGTAATTTCCATCACCGCCCTCATAGCCGTCCTACGGGCATTCAGAATCCATATTAGTTACCTCACTCACATTTTATCCTTTATGAAATGGCTGCTACCAGAGGATTTGAAATCATAGTTTTATGCCTCTCACAATTTTCGTAATCAATCAGCTTTACAATTCTAGATTTTGAAGAAAGACGTATTCCTTGACTTTAAGTCGATATTCGCCACTAGTAGTTTCTATATGCTTCTTCTATGGTAAAACAACAATTTTACTAATGACACATAAAACCACATCTATTATATTAATTGGGTTCAGTACTTGTAGAGATTCGTACTGTTTCGTGGCCAGCGAGGAGGCAATGCTTAAGCCTAAATCACGCTCAGCCGCAAGGGTTTTCCCTAAACATTTTGGGTACCCACTTTATAGAGGCTAGGTGTGCCCCTCCTTGCGCCATACCCCAAGGTCGCTCCATGAATAAAATAACTGAATAAATAATTCAATATTCTGCCTCAGCCAGGATTCGAACCCGGGACCCGAGAACAGTTGACTAGTGCTCAACCCAAGTGGTTCCCAAAACAAATTTCTCGCGGACCACTTGGGCCAATCATTTCAATGGCAAGGACACCCAATTTCTTAAGAATGTAAATGCTAAATACCAGAAGAAGAATATAAATTATATAATAATATAATATAATTTTAAAAATTTTTTTTTTAAAGGGCTACACCGTATTACGTACATTTTGAATGAAATACCACTGCTACCGAAACTCAGTTTGTCAGAAATAGCCAATTGGGAAATGTAAACTAAGAAAAAAGATCCTGGCTCAAGGAGTTCACTCCAATCTTAATTAAACATATTTATACTAACACAAGAAAGGTATTGATGCAAATAATACTCATGAAGAAATCAGATATTATTCTTTATCTAATGGAAGTTACATGTTTCATTTAGGTTCAATATTTTCAAACTGTTTTAAAATGACCAATTTTATGGTTGTGATTGTGTATAGCAGCACTTGTTCCTTGGGGCTGGGTGACCCATTTGTGGGGATCACGATTAACTATTCCGTGGGGCGACTTGCATCACAGGCGAGTCACTTGTTTTCAGAAAATAAGTCGCATGAAATAAGTTCATTTTATTTTTTCTCAGCATTATATGTTGTAGGATTTAGCAAGCATAAGGGTTTATTTTATATTTAATAACCTTCAACATCCCCCCTCAAAAGACTCTTATTCGTTAATTTCATACATAGCTCATCTTTAAGAGTTTTCAAGAATTTTATATCTTTTTGATAATTTTACCTACCTTTATACTTGATGCAAGAAATGTGCGCTCAAGAAAACTGTTACAATCTCGCATTTGGTACGTTCGAAGCCTGTTGTGATCTCACATTAAACACGTTGGAACTTGCAACAGTGTCGCCCCGCCCCACGAAGCGTAAGCAGCTAACACAGTCCTGCCTCACGGGAAAAACGTAGGTTTTCGCCCCCCGTGAACGTGTTAAGGCAGTTTAAAATTATTTCCCAAAGAACACTCGTTGGGAAATTCTGCTCAACCCTCTATACCACGCTACTCCTTATTGCATTACTATACAATAGATACAAATCTGGTGCAGACAACACACGACTTTCGCCTACCTCTGTTGTTAAAATTAATTTAAAAACTATGAAATAAGGTGAGAGTTAAAAAAATATCCCTCAAATTACATTCTCCGTCGAATTAAAATTACATCCCACTTTTTAACCCCTGCGCACCATTCTGGTTCCTGTTAATTTTTTTTTTTAAATATTTGTATTGTTACAGATGAATTGGCACTAAATTGTCGAAAGCTTCGAAATTGTATTAATAAATCCTATTATCGAAATAGACACAATACATGTCTTTTCTTTTTTCTTTTTTTTTTTTTTTTTGTATTAAACTTTACTTTAAACGTTTAACATTGAACTTTTAAAATGTATTTTAAGTAGGAAAGTAAGAGAAACTCGTTTGATGCGCGAACCAATTTTTTTAAGATGGAAGTGAAGAAAATAAATCAATTTAGGTTTTTCCAAAATTGATGACTATACAACGAATTTCCTAACATAGATATCATATTATACTTGGCCACATTTTAAAGGTGGTAAGAGATTTTTTAAAGACTCTGTGTATACCGTGCAGAAATCCCAACCCTTACTCAAGAATCAAATCTGCTATTTACGTCAAAGCTCAGCACGCACTGCACGCTAAGCAGGAACCTACAAGATAAGTGTTAATTAATCTGAGTAGAAGCCTTCCATTAGCTCAACGAGTTCAAAGAATCATTGAAAAAAGACCATTTTTTACCACGCCCGAACAAACTTAACATTTTAGCTTTATTAATGAGTGAAAAAATGTATCTCCCTTACTACTAAAGGTTACTATAACGTTTTTAGTTTATAATTTGCAGTAGTGAATCTTTTAAAAGGAAAAAACCTAACCTTCGTAACGTAAACCAAAGTTTTTGAGGTCTTAAGGAAAACAAAATACTAAAATGGTTTGAAGAAAAAAAAATTGTTAAAATCAACAGTGGCGAACCCAGAGAAAGTTTTTTTGTGGTTGAGGTAGTTGTATCAAATTTTGGAATATCATGTAATTCGGTGTCAATAATTTGGGTCGAGCTTATCATTTCATTAGTTAATGTTTGAATATATTCTTCTCTTTGAGGTGTTTAACATTTTTATTTTTATATACATAAAGAAATTTGTTAAAGTAATTTTGGTTATTATCAGTTCATATCAATAGTGGCATAATACCACTGTCTTTTATTTTGTTAAGTTTGTGTTATCGGGTTCAGAGGAACTCCGAGAAATGATTCTGTAAACATCAATTATCCTTCGTATATTTGCTTATTACTATCTGTAGTCACAACCATTTTCAAAATGTGTTCAAATCTCGAGCAGTGTCACTATTATCATCGAGCACCTCAATTGACCACATGGATAATATTTTCTTTTAATATTAAAATATTTTGGATAAGACCAAAAGAAAGATTTTTCATTTTATTTTTTTATTTTCGAACTGTGTTGATAAGGTTACAGCAAAGATCTGAATCAAGTTGCTTTAATCGGTAGCAGAAATAGCGAGGGAATCGGTTAATAATGCTTAGAGCTCGGTGTGTTATAATTTTTTGAAAAAGACAAAACATAAGCGGAATATAGTGATCTTATTCCTAGATGTTCCATAGCAATATGTTTTTCTGAAGGTGGGATATCTGAATCCTCCACTCAACCCCCAACGTAGAGGACCAGTAGCTGATTGCGACCTAAGGCCGGGCGATGGGGTCGCTCCTCCCCTACACCACAAATTCCTTTCTCATTGGGTACGTCGATGGTAAGAGAAATAATGGACGACCACGACCAAGGTGGGCAGACAAGATCGAGAGAGATGCAGGCAGCATCGCTTTAACAAGATCTTGACGGACACTTGAGCAAGACAGAGAGGAATGGAGGTGGCGCTTTATTGCGACCAAGACCAGAACTGGGTTTGTGAGCCTGTGATGATGAAGATAGCGATCCTAATTCACGTACCTCAATCCAATCGTACCCATCCGAGGCACACACAATTGAAATATCTCAATAACTGAGAGCTTTCTTATTTTAATAGTAGGAAAAAATCTGGCAAGATGGCGTTAGATGTTTGCAGATTGTTATAGAAGGGAGTTCAATCTTTTTTGAGATATCTTCGATTTCAATAAACGATCAAATTAAAGTAATTGAGAATGCGAGATAAGCATTTCGAACAGGTGCTTCAAATGCCTAAGAGCCCATTTGGATGAGAGCGGACTCATCGATAATGAGATTAAGGAGCGAGTGAACGCTGCAGGAAAAATGTTCTGCGCTGTAACTAGAAACTTCCTGAATTACAAAGAAGTCTTTAAGAAAACTAAATTGAAGGTATATAAATTTATATTTTTGCCCATATCAACCTACTCCTCAGAGTCGTGGTCAAATAATCTCCAAGCAAAGAAGCAAAATTCAAGCTTCAGAGATGAGGTTCCTAAGGAAAATCGAGGAAAAAAACAGAAGAAGCCGAGTCCGCAATACAAATATAAGATCAAATCTCGATGTCGAACTGGCAGAGAGAAACATAGAAGAACAATGTCAAAGATGGTTCGAACATATATCGAGGATAGAAAATAATCGTCTTCCCGGATAACATATGATGCTAAAGTGAGCAACCCCGACACAAGGGGGGATGGATTAAGGCAAGCCTTTGCGAAGAGAGGACTGGAAGAGGACAAAAGAAAATAATTGGTCAAGAATCGAAGAGTAAGGCTCAATATCTATGGAAGGGCACCACACATTGCATAAAGACCAGGATTATGGATAATGATGATTACAATGAATACATATGTTCGTTTTTTTATTTGTTCATATAAAAACTAAATAATTGTAACAAAAGTAGATGGTGTTGTAAGTGGTACTATACCTTCGGTATACAATAAAAAATAAAAACAGTTTTGAGCATAAAAATTAGTTATCGTTGCCCTTTCAACAAAAATCTTAAATAAAAACAAAGTAAGCAACATTGCTTATGTAATATATCTAATAAGGTTTATTTATGCAATTGATACTTAAAATAAAAATAAAAAATGAATATCCTTTTGAAGTAAAACCATTAAAAAGTACACCAAAATGAATGTAGCACAAGATTCAAGATAATTTATTTACCGGCTGAGTATAAAAAAAATTTAGTGATGCTTCTGGGACTGACAAGTGATGGAAGCCAACTTTCCCTGGGTTGACATTGTTTGAAGCTTAATTTACTCTTAACAAAGAAAAAAATATTTTGCATGAGCTGCTCTCTTCGTCAGCAGCATGAAATAAATAATACTTCCAGAATAAAAAAATATATTCGAATAATATAAATTTCTTTAGTCACCACTTGTATTGAAATGTTGATAATATTTGATACCACTGGTTTTAATTTGACCAAATATTCTGGCTCCAAACTCATTTTTAGAGCAGTATATAGATCAAGCTTTTCTATGGATTGAAAAGTCCAAAAAAAAAATTGGTTCATTGTAACCGACTCCTAGCAGTGTATTATAATCCATTAAAACATATATGGATGTGTAACCGGAAAAAATATATGTAAATACAACGGTAAGTAACATTAACATAATTTAAAAAATAGACTTATCGGAATTGGCACTAACCAATCATTTTCTGATTTATAAATCTTTAAAAAAGAATTGTATTGATTTAAAATCTTGACTTACAGAATCCTTGTCATTTTGATATTTATTATTCTTGCAATAAATTAAATAAACTATTATAAAAATATTCAAATACTCATATATACAAATAGTGAGCTCCGTTGAACAAGACCGTGTGGCCTAATGGATAAGGCGTCGGACTTCGGATCCGAAGATTGCAGGTTCGAGTCCTGTCACGGTCGAACTTTTTATTTTTATAAAATCATACAACGATCCCCTATATTACCTACAAAATTCAACGAAATAATTGAATTATTGTTTTTAATCAATAATTGATAAATCGTACATTTTAAATAAAGGAAATATACAGTAGATTTTATTATAATTAATTGTTTTATCTGGAATTTTTTTATGACCATCCAAACAACTTAAGAAGTAAATTATCATTTTACATATTAATAAATAAAGGATATGTATAATTTAAAAGTCAATTATTCAAGGGTTTTTTAGAATTTAAATATATATTTAGGAATTTCTAGTTGTTAATCTAATTAAATTTAATTTATATATTGTTAAAAATAAGATATTACATCTTATATTATTTAAGATATACTTCCTGATTTTTTACAAAGTATTATAATTATAAACCAGAAGTGCTACTTCTTACCATGCCTTTTGCACATTTTTACGATATTTAAAAAAAAAAAAAGTTAGAGCCGTTTTTGATTTAACTTAATATATTATTTCAATAATTACATTCATTTTAATTTCTTATAACTTTTATTCTGATTTAAATTAGAGTTACAGAGCTTAAATGCCAAATTTTCTCTAAAGTGCCTTCAATAAATAAATTCTGAAAAAAATAAATAAAACTAAAAAAAAATGTCTGCTGTTTTTTCCTTCCGTTGATTGTAACATTCTTCTGTATTTACTTATTTTTTATCAATTATAGCAACAATATATAGTTAATTATTTCGAGTCTTAAAAATGTATTATTATTTCTTCTTTAATTGGCCATTTGACGTTATACTATACATCTACTTATCATAATATATATATGGGGAGAAAAAAATTTAATCTGCAATATTTTTTGTTTATTTTTCTCTTTCAGTTGCTTATAACAATTCTGTCATATTAACCTATGTTATATCAATGCTATCAAGTTACAAGAGTTAATTATTTATTATAAAAAAACTTTTAAGGTACTTTGGAGAGTTTTTTTAATTTTATTTCGTATTTAAGCCCTTTCACAATAATTTAATCAGTATAACGCATCAATAAATTAAAACCCATTTATTTTATTTTTTAAATATAAAGAGTTTAATCAACATCGTTTGAACAGTTTTTGAGAAAATCGTAAAAAGGTACCAAATACATGGTCAAAAAGTTGATTTAACATCTCAGGCCTATAAATTACCTTATATGAATATATGGAGTTTCATTTTCATGCGACTTTTCGTTTTTGAATAAAATTTCTCCAGTACGGTTTTTTCATGTTGAATCTTACCTGCGCAAGCGTTGATGGCGAAATAATTCTATGGGGACCTTTGATTATACAAACAGAGAGTGTCAAAAGCATTTGGAATTGATTTTTTTTTTTCATTTAATGGATATTTTCCACAACTATTACTTCATATAATTCATTTTAACTAAAAAAATCGTTGAAAGAGATTCCCATATAGCAAAATCACTGGCAGATAAATGTTTCAACTGTTTTCCACGTTCTAAGAAAATATGAACAAAAGGACACACTAAAAAAGATGTCTGGAAAAACCCTTTCAGAAGAGAATAAAAGTTTAGGCTTAAAGTTTTCAACATTTAAAAAAAAAAAAATTAAAAATTTAAAATTAAAGAGTTGTTGACCGTATTAAAGTTATAGAGTATTAGGCAGTGGAATAAAAGAACCTTGTACTAGACAGCTTGTTTATTACTGCTATATATACAAACAACATGGCGCAGGGGACGCTACCAACTGGACTGTACTGTTTGTTGTTGGGCTGCTGTACACCTAGGTGGAAGTTCAGTGCCACAACTATCTTTACATATACAATCAATATTTAACACACCCCCTCAATTGAATGTTTTCAAATATATACATACACAAGTAAATATTCAATTGTATCTCACATACAAAACAAGTAAAAATATTATTCTACTACAAAATTCTACACCACAAAACAAGTAAAAATATTATTCTATTAAAAAATTCTATACAACAAAGCAAGTAAAATATTATACTATTACAAAATTCTATACAACAATTTTAGCACAATATATATACATGACATTAATATATTAATTAATTAAAGCCTTCCGAAACATTTGAAACTTATCAAAGGCAAGTGGTTTTGTGAACAAATCTGCCACATTGCGGTCAGAATTGATGTGTTCCACAGATATTATTTCTTTGGAAATAAGATCTTTAACAAAATGGAATTTTATATCAATGTGTTTTGCTCGTTTAGAGTTTTCACAATTCTTTATAAAAGCTATAGCACTAGTGTTATCCACCAACAGTTTTCCACTTACTGTTTCACCACTGAACTCACTAATTATTCCACTTAAATTCACAATTTCCTGTGATGCCATTCCTGCTGCAATGTACTCCGCTTCCATCGTTGACAGAGCCACACATGCTTGCTTTCTTGAATGCCAAGCTATGGGATTGCTTCCGCAGAATGCTGCAAAGCCACTTACACTCTTTCGTGTTTCTATATCACCTGCCCAGTCAGCATCTGAATAACCAATAAGTCCTAGGTTCTCACTTGGTTTGAAAGTAAGACCCATATCTCGAGTTTCTTTGAGATATCTGAGTATTCGTTTTGCAGCTTTCCAAGACTGCTGAGTAGCTTTATCTAAACATCTAGATAAATAGCTAATTGGGAATGATAAATCCGGGCGAGTTGTTGTGCTCAGATACATAAGTCCACATACCAAGCTCCTGTATGGTATATTTTCATCTAAAGGTGGACTGTGAGCGTTAAGTTTAAATCCAACCTCCATGGGGGTTGATACCTTCTTGCACTCTACCATATTATAATCTTCAAGGAGTTTATCAATAAAGCGGGTTTGTGTAACCCTTATTTTCTTTTCTTGCCTTTCAATCTTCATCCCTAAAAATTGAGAAGCCTTCATTTCTTTAATGCTGAACTCTCCTTTTAAATTGTTCACTAATTCTTCAATAGCCTTTTCATCCCCTGTAATTAGGCCATCATCTACAAAAAGAACAAAGAACACCCTACTCTTGTAGTAAAGGCATAAATCATATTGGGATCTTTTAAATCCCAGTTTTAACATAAAAGAATTAAATCTTTCATTCCAATACTTCGGTGCTTTCTTAAGTCCATAAAGTGGCCTATTAAGTCTCAGAGTTTTTGTAGAACAACTTACACCTTTAGGTGGTTTTATAAACACAGGATAGTCCAGTAAGCCATTGAGAAAGGCTGTTGGCACATCAACTTGTCTAATACTCCAATCGTTTTGGCATGCAAATGACAAGAGAGTTCTTACAGTATCCATTCGGCAAACTGGTGAGTAATTGAATACACAATCACCTTGAGTTTGTTCTTCAAACCCTCTTGCTACCAATCTGGCCTTTTTGATTCCATCTTCCTTCACTGTGAAAACCCATTTAGTTGTGATTGGGACACTTCCATTCGGTGCTTCCTCTTCAGACCAAGTGTTCATCTTCTCATGAGCTTTTAGTTCTTTAATAATGGCTTCCTGCCATTCCTCCTTTTTATTAGCATCCTCATAAGATGATGGAACTCCATCTGATCGGCTTACCATACAGTATGCATTATATAACTCATAATCATTTAGGAAATGAGGTTTTGACCGGTTTCTCTGAGGTCTAGAAGTTTTTTCTGAATGCTCTGGATTGGATTCTTCATTCTGAAGTCTTGAAGGGTTTTCTGACTGCTCTGGATTACAATCATTCTGAGGTCTAGAAGTTTCTTCTGGCTGCTCTGAAATATTAGTGTTATTCTCTTCACCATTTTTCCTTCCCTCTCATAGCTTCCACCACTATTATGATAGACAATAGGTACATTTTTAACTTCTTTATAGGGCATTTGGCTCTCCTCGAATATCACATCTCTAGATCTAATAACTTTCTGCTCGTCTGGCAACCAAATCCTATACCCACCACCACAATAACCAACCATCACCCCCTCCTTGCTTCTGGGATCCAATTTGGAACCTTTAGGAAGAATGGTAGGCCATGCTCGGCAACCAAATATTCGAAGTTTAGACAGATCATTTCTGCCATTCCATATTAATGAGGGAGTTTCACCTTTACTTAAGGCTGAAGTAGGTGACCTATTCAGTTCATAAGCAGAACATCGAGCTGCTTCCCCCCACAAGAACTTGGGGATGCCGGAATCTGATACCTTAGTACGCATCATATCTAATAGTGTCCTATTCATTCTTTCACTCTTTCCGTTCATTTGAGGGCTATATGGCAAAGAATATTCTAATTTTATACCTTTATCTGAACAATATTTTTGAAAAAATTTAGACGTAAATTCTCCTCCATTATCTAAACGTAGCCTTTTCACTGGGACACCCTGTTGCCTTTCTAGTTCTACTATATAATCCATCAGGTTTTTTTCAGCTTCGCTTTTCATATGGAGAAGTTTAACGTACACAAAATGAGTAAAGTCGTCTAAAATCACCTGCATATACCTATGGCCTTCAACTGATTCAGGATTGAAAGGACCACATATATCAGAGTGAATTAATTCACCAACCTTTGAAGTGCGTTTCCTATTATTTGAAAAGGGCTGTCTAGTAGCCTTACCTTCTATACATGCCGAACACTTCTTGTCACTATAGGGTAATCCTAAACTTTTAAGTCCATGCCGATTCAAATGTCCTAGCCGTTTATGCCATAGATCTCCATCCGTAGCACTTGAAATGTTGCACTTGACTTGATTATCACTGGGTTGATCAAACGTAAATATGTACAATCCATTCACTCGTGGACAACTCAGCTTAAAATTTCTTCCACAGATTTTCATCTCCTTAGAATCTGTAATCACTTTTAAGCCTTTTGAGGTAACTGCACTCACTGATAATAAATTATGTTTTAACCCCGGGACTATTAAACCTTTAATGTTTACAATCCTACCTTGAGAGGTTACTCTAAGGGTACCTTCTTTTCTAGTAAACATTTTATCACCATTAGCTATATGTATGGCAACATCATGATCAAGATTCGAAACATTTGACAAAAGGGGTTCCAATTCTGCCTTAAAAAGATGGTTACTCGCACCTGAATCGACTAAAAACACATTGTTAGATGATAGTTTAATATTACCACAATTTAGGGCCACCATTACAACTTCTTCTTCTACATCTGCCGTATTTCCCTGGATTGTTCCTCTTCTTTTCCCACGAAAGCTTCTATTAAAAGATTTACTTCCACGGTTCTGCTTATTTTTGGGACATTGTGCCTTGAAATGTCTTTTATCCCCACATATAAAACAACCACTCTGTGCTTTAAATGATACTTCTGATGTAGTAACTGACGCCATAGTACCGGTAAACAAAAATCACTAATAAAATAATATCACTTCGCGACTACGCGTTGACACTATACACAAATACTATGCTCTGCACAAAAATACTCTGGGCCCATAACCTATTAAAGTTATAGAGTATTAGGCAGTGGAATAAAAGAACCTTGTACTAGACAGCTTGTTTATTACTGCTATATATACAAACAACATGGCGCAGGGGACGCTACCAACTGGACTGTACTGTTTGTTGTTGGGCTGCTGTACACCTAGGTGGAAGTTCAGTGCCACAACTATCTTTACATATACAATCGATATTTAACAGACCGCAGATAGAATTCGGTCTCAGATAGAAAAAACACTTCAAATATTGTAACTTATTTACTTTGCCAACATTTCATCCTAAATTTAAACTCAACTTCATCGGACAAAATTTTAGGCCAGATGCCTTATTAAAAAGGATGTTTAAGGTAGCAGAAAACATACATGTAGAGGGAGGTCGAAAACGAAATCTTTCATTTTTTTATTCTCGGTTCAATATATATCATCATTCCTGAAAATCAAAATTATTCCAAACTTAGCAAGTTAAATTACTATTTCTACCGGCTGGGCTGTGAACCTCTGCTGACTCACAGCCTGCGTGGTAGTTTGAACTGCCTTAAATCCTTTTTTCACCATCCACTGTCACGGCTACATTATTCATATCACATCAGAAATTTCTGTTTCCGACGAAACTGGTGGATAAATTTCTAAACTGAAGAATGCTTTGGGTTTTAGATTTTTATCTACACCGCTGCTTTCACAGTTGAAATTTTTAGGAAAGAAATGTTTACATAATTTCTAATATATTTCCGCCAATCTCCTCTTCACAGAAAATAAATAACAATAATTAAACAAAATATGAATATTTATTTATTTATGAAACAAAAAAGATGGAAAAATTTGTCCATAAGAAAAGGGTGAAAACCATAGTAAAATAGTTTTATCTCTCTTGCACCTCTAGCCTTATGGCTTGTTTAGAAAAGCCTATAAACGAAGGCTCTGAATTCGTAGGCTAACAGCTTTTAAACTCTTAGTGTTCTAAAAACTTTAAGGCAGCTATATTCCAGACGATTTTAAGCTCCGTTGTCAGTTAAAAAAAATTAACTTCCTAGCAACATTAAGCCATAATATTAAGGTTTAAAAAAAATAAAATAAAAACTATGGCTACTTTGCGAGGTTTTAAAACTAGAAGCAAGCATAGAATTAAAAGTAATTTTGAACATTAATTAATTTGAAAAACCTATGTAATTGCATAATGAGTTTAACTGATACATTCAGAATTTAAAAAATAAATAAATTTTATTTTAGAGATAGTAATTTAAGATCATGTGTTTAAAAGATAACAGTACTGATATAAAAAATATCGATTTTAAAATGCACTATAATTATTTTTTAAATATATTTAAATGTTTCTTAGATAATTCAATATATGTTACTCAAATACAAATACTTTCAATCACATGATAAAATCATCTAGTCACTCCTTTCTTGCATCACTTCCCGTTCACTTCCATTTTGTTACCTAAAGCTATAAATAAGCGTCTTTTTGGTGTTAACACTGCGAAAGTGTGATTAATGTTAGTTCTGAAACAGTGTATATTTAGCCTTTCATTATTCCTAAAACATTGATACTAGTCTTCCATCATTTAGTTACAATTTTGTAGACCTGGAAATTGGATTATTCAGATTAAAAGGCAAGATTTTTTAATGCTTAGTTCTTCATGTAATTTTTAAATAGTTATTGCTAGAATCCAACGTTTTCGTTGATTCAAACCATTTATATCTATTGGAATGAACTCTTTTACTGATACTTGCTTTTGGAAACTAGTAATGATGAGTTATTTTACTCATGAGCAATTCTGTGGTTGTTTCCATACAGCAAGCTACCAATATCTCACATTTTTCGAGTTATCAGCTCTCTGAAGCCAAGAGATTTCATGTCAAAAACATAATATTAAAGTAACCCTAATTAGAAGTTAGGATGGAGTATAAATTATTTCACATACGGGTTGTCTTTTATGGAATTATTATTTCAAGTTTTAGAATACATTTTAATAATTTTTTATCTGGGAGAGTTAATAGTTTTTTTTGTTTTCTTTTAATTAACTATTTCATTTCTTGTGAGTAAGTTGATGTATATAGAATCGAATGATCTTCCAAATGTGAGAGATCATGATTGTGAAAAGTAAATATAAGATATTGTTTTACAGTAATGTAACACTAGGTGGTAAAAAAGCTATTAAAGAATCAGCTAGATGACAAATGAGAAGTAAGAAATAGGTGGTTACTACTGCTTATTTTGGTTGAACCATAATGAATTTCTGAATTTGCTGGAATCACAGAACATGTTCATAGTGTTAATGTCTGGATAAAACCACTGGTTAATATTTATAGTTTACTTAACTATAGTGTTTCAATGATTGCATTTCCCCAACTAACTTCTCAATTCGTACAGTCAACCATTTTTCCATCATTAATATTTCTAGATTAATTATTATTTATTGATTCTCTCTGCATCCTAATGTTTTGGAAAAATGCATCTTTTATCTTGTATCCTTAAAAAGAAAAACATTTTTTTTTTTTTTTTTTTTACGTTGTTTCTCTTTACACATCATTTACATTTTCAGTGCCTATTTTATTAAATCTATTTATGGTCAAAACTTTCCTAAATTTTGTAAAATAAATAATAAAGCTTAAGAACAAAAATGATGTATTCTATTTTAATAACGTTTTCATTTGTTATAGGCTTTGGACTTCATTAATAATATTTAGCTCGAAGTAAAGAATTTTTAGACATGTGCCATCACTAGTTTCATCTTATATCCAAGTGTAAGAGGTATGGAATATTGTGAATGTGGAATATTTAAACCAAAAATTGAAGTTAACACCTTATAATTAGAAAATATATTGGTAGATTCTGAAATTCCAATTTTATTGATATGAAAAAATAAGTTTAGAATTTAATTTAAACTTTTATCTTCTACTGCTACTTAATCTTATTGATTAATGTGCTAAGCTTATCTGGTATATCTCTGTTTGATGTGAAAATTATGGTCAGATATTAGTTATTTCAAATGTTTGATAAAATAGATTGGAGTGCAACTAGATTAAAAACATAACAGTTAAAATCTATCCTTTCAGATTACAAAATTTATTTTCTAATTTTAAAGTATTTAATAATATCAAGTGTTTAAAGCTAGTGAATGTTTTGTGCTGATTTGGCAGTATGTATTAAGTTGTTTTATCCTTATTTTAAACAGAATAAAATGTATTTATTTTCTTGGTTATTTAATAAAACAATATGGTTACAAATACATTACAAGATTTTAGTTTGTGTATAAGGATGTGTTTAAATGCTACAATATGTCTTGCATATCTGTAGGTTGACCATAATAATAGTAAGATGCAAATAATTGACCATATGATGATAATGAAAGATAATATTGTTCTGGTAGCGGTGAATCATCTGCATTAGTGCAATGACCATCACCCGAACCATCTCATTCTTCATTATTAATATTTGTCTTGAGAAATATGGAAGTCTTCTTATTCCAGTCTTCATAAATTCTGCAAGTTTTAGTGGTTTATTCTCACTACACTTCCCACTAGTTACTGCAGTTTTGTTTATTCACCAGCCCAATGAAATTTGGCATGACATCTGGGTGAGTAAGCTGACTTTTCATATGTGTTCTAAATCACATAAGTTGGTGTACTCTTAGTGTAAAAGTCAACTTGCACATTAAGTTTTCCTTTTCTGAAATTTTCAAATTGCTGAGATATGCATGAAATACAAGATCAGATAACATTATGTTCAAAATGTTTAGGTTTTTGTTTTTAAAATAAAACACTTGTATTATATTGATTAATTTTTTTAAATAATTCTGTGTTTCTTTTATAGGTATGTATGATGTTCTATTTCTTACTGTTCTTCACATCTTGTTCAGTGACTCGTATTTTCCAGGTAAAATGATAAATTTTTTGCTTGAAAATTGATTGGTCAGCATGAGATCATGTGTGGTATAATTATATTTTTGGTTGCATTTTTTATTTCATATTTGTTTCTAATATTGAGCACATTAGATCTACAATATTGATCTTGGGCTCAAACTCTATTTTTGCACATTGACTTATTTGTGCATACAACATAAAATTGTCTTATTAAATTTTCTTATTTTACTGTCATAGCTTGTTTTACTATAGAAAGGGAAGTGGGGAAGGGGTAGGGAATGAGATAAGTACATATAGCACTACTCGATTGATTTCTTGAAAATTTCTTAGGTTATGCGTACTTGATAATAAAATTTATTTAAAAAAAATTCAATTGATCCATGTTATGTTACATTAATTATATGTTTATTTGCATTTCATTTGTTTTTGGGCGATATTTGTTTGTGCTCCCAAGTTTTGGTTATCGAAGTATCAATGAGCCAAAAGGCTGCTTGCAGGGTGACATTAGTCTTATTTCAAGCTTCAGGATTGGATAGAACGGCGGTACTGTCAAAGGCCGACATATGGAATTCGCCAACTTTTATATTGTTAAAATTTTAGGGAGATCATTATCTTTGAGTAATTTAAATAAATTTATTTTTTCTAAAATTAATGCTAATAATTATAGTTTTCACAGTATTTTGTTTTACAGTTCACTTATACTTTTTATTGGTACCCTTCATTAACTGTTCATAAAAATTCAAAAGACGTTGGTCCGGGAATATTTACCAACAACAACACAAAAAAAAAAGCATTCACGTTGTTTGGCATGTACAGTGTAAAGTCCTCTCAATGTCTTTGCTTTAAATATGCCTGGAATTGATGGATGTGGTTTTCCTTCTTTATGTGGCTCCTTATTTTATTCCATGTAAAATAACATGGAACATCAGTATGCAATAATCTTTTTGCGAATTGGCCGTACTTATCCGACTTTTGACTCAACGTGAAAAATTCAGTTAGTGTCGATTTTGGTGGCTCGAGTGCTCTTTAGAGAATATTTTCTTGAGTAAAATATACTCCTTAACCGTTTTCAAGGTGTTCTGCCAGATGGTGGACAGAAGGGTCTCTTTCGTGTATGGAAAAGCTGAATATAAGCCAGATAGCTTCATTGCTGCTGATTTATCCACCCATCTATTATCGCGTCATTTTGTATTTCAAATATGACCAAATCACTACCTTTATTAACGTATTTGCAAATGTACTTAATGGATTTTATGGAACTGCAGAACTTGACATTAGTATGATCCTTATATTTTTTTGAAAGCAGTGATGATTATGGAATGATTAGAACTTGATTTATAATATTTGATATTCTCATTGTAAATGTGTGATCACCATTCTCAGCGTTTCTGCGGCGATGCAATGGATAACCATCGATATCCGTAATAGTATCATTTGTATATTGTTTTGGGAAACGTTTTTTACATTTTCCATCTTCCATGCATGGCGATGTCATGTTGAATGCACTGTGGTCCATGGATCATGTGACTGGTAACATTATCAAACAACTCAGGGTCAGTTAATGGATTCGGAATTTCGGCAGAAATTATTTGATCAATTTTTTCTGGACTGATTTTATTTTCAAGCCAAATCAAAATGTGAGCATGAGTCAAACATCGCTTTTGTCACTCAATACAATACAACCAGCAACGTGTGTTCCTGAAAACTGAATACTTTATGAATAAATCAATTAACGATTTTAATTTTTGTTTGGACACCCATCCAGTAATATCATGACGATGTATTGATTGTTGACCTAGTAATAACAATTTTTTTTTTTCTCCCAATTCAGATTACATGTAAATGTAATAAATAAATTGGGTTGATCGTAAGAACCTACATAAGTCATCGCATCCTATATGTATTCCTACATGTTCCGTGGACTGCAGATGTAGCTTGAAGGTAAAATAAATGCAGTGCTGATGTCACTGGTGTCTAAATTTCGTAATTGGATGTATTCCTCGAATTGTAATTTAGCCTGGTTGTATCTAATAAATCGTAAACATTCTGATGGACATAATTTTGAAACTACATTCAAGATCCAAGGTCAAGTGTATCAAAAATTTGGGTCACTAATGCTGATGCCTAATGTTGGTCCAAAGTTTCTTCAACTTTATTTTATGGGCTACTCGGTACCTATATAATTTCATTGAACTAGCAAAAGAAAAAGCTATTGTGGAATTGTTGGTGTTTCATCCACCAATCTGTCTCAATGTTAGAGACTTTGAATGGATGGATTTAATATAAAAAAAATTCTGCTGGGTTGCATTGTATGACATAAAGTTGATATATGATATATAAAATAAATAAATTAAACAAATAGTAAATAACAGGTAAACAAAATGAATAAAAACTAAACAAATGAACATTAAAACAAAATATTTAATCTATTTACAGAACAAAGAGAAAAAAAAATAAAGTTACAAAATAAACTGTATGAAGCTGTAAAAACTATTATAAAAAAAGGTCAAGTGTATCATTGGACCACAATTATAAAAAAAAAAAAAAAAAAAAAAGAACAGGGTACTTAAGAGTTAAATGGTTTCATACGCGTTCAGACCGTGTAACTATGAGATATTTTAACATTAGAATTGATAATTATTAAAAAGGACTAAAGTGTATACATAATGAAACTATTATAATATTTTTAAAAAATATTCTTTTAAGAAAAATTCAATTCATATAAATATTTACTTCATTATTATTCATTTTACTCTCAGGGTATGGTATGGGTTCTTGACAATCAGGCACATACTTATTATTTAACTTTTTAATTATAACAACAACTTACAAAAATAACACAAACAATATGCAGACTAACTATAATTATTCTCCATGTTCAGACAGCAACTCCTACCTCCCCAGGTCTCCACTCAAAAACTAACTGAGACCAGGTAGGTATAAAGATACCTGCCACTTTGTACCTATTTCATTTTTACCTGGTAAAACCCTTGCATCCAAAATGGATTCTATGTTTGTTAACAACAACCAAATAAGAGCTGTTATTTAAATTTTACTTTTTATCTTATTGTTAGCCTGCCTAACTCAATAATAAATATATAAATTAATAACTACTAAAATTATAAAAACTGGGTATATTACACTATATTGTACTTAATTTTAAAGAAGAGAGTTCTTGAAATAGAACAGAATAAAAATGTTTAATCTTCTTCTTCTTCCAGTGGCGCGACAGGCCGTGTAGGCCCTGGGCCTCGTGGCGTAAACTCCTGCAAGTTTACACTCACGTTTCACGATGCAATTTTTAGTGTAGGGTCATCACTCCCTACGACTAATTTGGGAGTCGCCACCATTTGGCTGATGGGTCTCACATACCCGAGGGAGAGGCTGTGAGTGAATCCCCATTTTTTTACATTCTTATAAAAGCCCCGCCGGGACTGGGATTCGAACTCAGAACCTGTAGCATGAGAGACAAGCGCGCTAGCCACTCAGCCACGGGCTCCCCAAAAAAAAAAAAATTACTATAATAATACCAAACAAAAATTACTTAAATGTAGCAATAAAAACAACTTTATACAAAATAGAAACATATAATACATATGCATGTAAATTAGTACTAAAATATAACACATTCGGGCCCGAACAGTTGGACATTTTTGAAAATTGTAATCAACTTATTCAATTATTTAAAAGAGTGTTGCCCCAATTAAAAAGTGATAATTATCAAATCATCATTATCTGTCAAAGCTGATAAAGTACCATCGGGAGAACACACTGGGAGGTTTAACGCGCCAACCGTTGATGAAGTTGCTGTTAGTGATTCAGCTGACAATAGAGACATCAAAATCACATGCCGTGACAGCACTGTTAGTTTAATTTCAGATCTACATCATTCATTTGACGCTCTCCAGTATCCTCTAATATTCTGGCAAGGACAGCATGAACATCAACATCCAACAGTGTGGTCCAATTACTGGTATGTTTGGTAATCAACTATTTAATTTCTTATTTTGTGATTTTAGTTCCTTATTCTTAATTAGGGTTCTGTACTAAAATGGAAAAAAAGGAACCCTTATAGAATCACTCGGTCCATCTGTCTGTCCGTCTCACAATTATAAATATCTCTGAAACTACTTGTGCTACTTATGTGTCTTTATGCATACAAAGGGGCTGTTAGTGAAACCTGGGCCATTAAACCTAATATGGTCCTTTGGACATATAAAACAACAATAAGGCTCATGGTCTTATATGCAGCTGTTGTGTGGTGGCATAAGACAAATACGAGTACATGCTACAGTTTGGAAAGTTGCAAAGATTATCATGCCTTATAATAACCGGAGCTATGAGTACTACTCCGTCTGCTGCAATGGAAGTTCTTTTGAACCTAATACCATTGCACATAGCAGTAGAAACTCTTGAGTGCTTACACTTAACACAGCCTATTGGCTGTCTAAGTTAGGAACAAGATCTAACTCTCTGGTATACCAGGGTCATGGTAACTTGCTAAGAAGGATTGATAAAGATTCGGTGCTAGCCATGCATTCTAATCTTCAGGCAAAGAAATATACGGACACACTTTATTGTGTAGGGTATAATAGAACCGACTCACGAAGACCATGCAGTGGAGTCAATTGTTACACAGACAGATCCCTGACAGAGTTAGGCTTAGGGACTGGAATATGGAGAATGGTTAAATCTAGAGAAGGGATATCCATCTCTAGGTAAAGATACTTCAGGCTGAGATAAATATCTGTGCCCAAACCCTAATTCAGAAGAGATGAGAGACAGGCTTTTAACTATCCATAGCGATAGACAAGCTGCTATCGGAGCCTTGGGTAGCTGTATGACTCTGTCCAAATTAGTAGTTAAGGCAATAAGTGAGCTGATAGCCTCGCTAGGAGGGTGTTAGGGCGCGACCTTTCCCTAAATTACCAACAGTGGACAAATCTGGTTGTCTTTAAAACTTAAGTCAATTAATTTAACTTTGCCGAAAAATTATTAGCTCAAAACTATCAAATGCATTGAAAAATAAAATATAAATCTGGTGCGCGCGACGTATGACTTTCACTTACCTCTGTTGTTTATATCAATTTAAGAATTTTTAAACAAATTTAGAAGCGAAAATAAATTGTTAAAGAATTATTTATATTGGATTTTAATAGAACCAGATTTTAATAATCTATTATATTATTATCTAAAATAATCAGTTAGTTTATCGGCTTTTCATTACTGCATTAACTTTTACAAGATTTTGTATAAAATAATATTTTTTCTAAAATCTTTAGCTTTCCAACGGTGTATTATACACCTATATTACTGTTTTTAAATTAAAAAACACTAAGATTCATAAAAACAAATATTTTTGCTCTTTCCTCCTTAAGTTTAACATTATTGAACTTATATATTTACCTGTTTTTTAGCAATGCTAACAAGATGACATAGCCAATTTTACAAAAACTACAAAATTAAAGTTACTTTAGAGGAAAAAAATGTTAAAAATTGGCATTTAAGCCCTGTCACACTATTTCAATCAGGATGAAACCTACATAATATTAAAGCCCATTAAATTTTACATTGATATAGTGAGTTTAATCAAAATCGTCGAAGCCATTTTCGAGAAAATCTTAAAAAGGTGCTAAAAGCGTGGTATAAAGTAGCACTTCTGGTCAGCTGATTTTCATGAAAAAGTTGCTGTAATATCTTGGGTGTATTGTAATTTTAAATATGTGGTTTCAGTTTTATAGGACTTTTCGTTTTTGTGCTGGACTTACCACAAACACATACACTGATTTTTTTGCGGGACTTGGTTATTTGGACTCAGGGAACCCTAAAACGTGTATTTTTGTTAAAAACTGGAATTAGAAAATTTTCGTGATCGCAATACTTTCCCTTACTATATTGTAATATACCCATTTTTTTAAAAATAATTGTATTAGTTATTAATTTATATATTTATTATTGAGTTAGGCAGGCTAACATTAAGATAAAGGTAAAATTTAAATAAAAGGTCTTATTTGGTTGTTTGTTTACAAACATAGAATCCATTTTGGATGCAAGGGTTTTACCAGGTAAAAATGAACTAGGGATCAAGTGGCAGGTATCTTTTACCTGGTCATAGTGAGTTTCAGTCAGAGTTGGGGTTATGAGCTGATAGGAGTGAGTAGTTTTGACTGGGAACTTGGAGAGGGGAGCTGAATATAAAGAGGGATCTTGGTTAGCCTGCATATTGTCTGTGTTACTTTGTAAGTTATTATTATGATTAAAAAAGTTATATAAAAGATTGTGTGCCTGATTGTCAAGAACCCATACCATACCCTGAGAGTAAAATGAGTTATAATGAAGTAAATAATGCTTAAATTAATTTTTTTTCTTAAAAGAATAATTTTTTAAAATAAGTATATTATGATATATTCCATATATAGGTAAGGGAAAGTAAAATTTGGATGGAATTTCCAATTTTTCTGAATGCCCTTTTGAAACCTGATTTTTAATAAATTCATTTGTAAACATAATACGATTAATTTTAGAAATATAGAATAAAAATTCTTCAGAAGAATAGTAGCAAAGACAAGGAGGGATTGCATCAGGAATGACAATTTTTTTTTCTGATTCTTCCTCTCCCTCCATAGAAAACCCAATTCGCAAAACTGATTTTCAACCACTTAATAAGAGAAAAGGGTACTGAACAATACTTGACAATTTTCAGTTTTTTTTTGTTCGGGTTTTTTATTTTTTTTTCCTAGTTCTACTATCCTATTAATAAACATTCTCACAATTTCCACCATTTCAATACACTGTATCCATAGTCTTTGGATTCTACCTGATTATATTAAATGTATTATCTTTTCCAACTCATTTAAAAAGTTTTTCCCCTATAGTGAATTTCAACATTTTTTTTAATACCCTTCGACACCTGAAATAAGAGATGAATAATGAATATTCTGCTTTGTGTAACCTGCATCGCTATGAAAATGATATCAGGGCCTCTAGGGTTAAATAAAGAGTGTGGAAAGCTCTAGGACAGGCTTTATAGTTTACCATTTGCACGACACTATTTTTAGTGTAAACCATTGTACATAATTCTTCTTACCCTCTACCTGCCATTATATGACCATGACCTATTGCTCTCAAAAATGAAAGAAGGAGGCAAAACCTACCTAGGCCGTTTTTTTTGAAAGATTTTTCAACAGAATCTCAGAATTATTAATTTACCAGCTTTTGTGTAAATTGGCTGATCTAATCTTACTCGTCAATTTTTATCACCCTTCTCAGCTGCGTCCAGAAGAGGATATGTATTAGAAGTTGCTTAATTTAAGAATGGTTGTTTTCTGTACCATCCCACTTTTCCATACAACCGCTCTAACTTTGCCTACTAACCGGGTCATTCAGCCTTGCACCTGATAAACAAAATAAAAATCTTAATAATAATAGCGGATAGATACTTCAATTGTAAATCATTCATAGATGAAGCAACCATATTGTTTTAACCCGACATTGCAGAGGCTTTTTATATGTGAACCTGAGTGAGACTTTTAATTGCATGTGCATGCCCCACAACGTTTTAAGCTGGGTGGCAGATCGAGGTAGGCACATAACACCATCAATTGCTTGGAAATTGTCTTGTCCATCAACAGTTTATGCATTTTAGGACCAGTTGCACCGACCGTGGTTAACTTTAACTTTACTAATCAGGATAAGTAAATCACAGGTTAGCAGAAATTCCGTTGCACCGATCATGGTTAGCCCTAACTCTATGTTAAGTTATGGCGTTAAGTTCATTCACCTTCCTACCTTGATTATCAGATGTCAATGTTACCTTCTCTTCTGTTACTTTAGCTTTGAAACATTGTTTGTGTCAGTTTCAGTTTGTCTTTTTCTGAATATTTTCGTGATATTTATCCTAATACACCGAAGAAAAATGAACACAATCTCTTCAGATGAATACTCAACATCAGATAAAGATATAATACAACTGGTAAATATACTTCCTAGGAACAAGCTTAACAAAGTAAGGAGGAATTCATTTGAAATTTACGATGATGTGGAATTCATAAGAAGGTACAGATTTTGAAAAGAAACAGTGCTAAATATGATTGACATTTTTAATATTAATGATTTTGCATCATATTCTACTAACAGGAACATCCCAATAACACCTTTAAACCAGTTCCTCTTAACCTTGAGGTATTATTCTACTGGTAGTTACCAGCAGGTTCTTGGTGACATCATTTGTATTGATAAATCTACAGTTTGTAGAATTATTCCACGCATAACAGCATTAATAGCCAGGAAGTCAAGAGATTTCATTAAAATGCCTGCAACAGAAGTTGACAAAAACAAAACAGTGTCAGATTTCTACAGGATAAAATCTTTTCCTAGAATAACCGGTGCGATTGACTGCACTCATATTAAAATCAGTCTCCAGGTGAGCTAATGCAAAAATCGAAAAGGGTGGCTTTTATTAAATATACAAGTAGTGTGCGATGGAAACTTAAAAATCCTGGATATAGTTTCGCAGTGGCCTGGCTCTGTGCATGACAGTCGTATTTTCAATTCAAGCGCATTACGAGTAAGATTTGGGTCAGGAGAATTTGAAATTTTTGTCTTCTAAGAGATAGTGGTAATGGCTGCAAAACATATTTATTAATACCAATTTTAAACCCAACAAATGTGCAGAAGAAAAATATAATGATGCACACACCAAAACAAGGAACGTTATTGAGAGAGCATTTGGTGTCATGAAAAGATTTCCTTGCCTTGCTAATGAAATTCGAATGGCTCCAAAAAAAGCCGTAAATATTATTATAGCTGTAGCTGTCCTCCACAACATTGCATTAGAAACCCAGGACATCTACAACGTTCCAGAACAAGAACATAACTTTCCTGATGTTGCTTTACCAGCATAAATTGCATGCGATAGTGATATAGCTATTCGCAGAGCACTTGTCAACACAAATTTTTCAAGATGAAAAGAAATGACATGATTCTGTATAAATTGTAATGTATGTTATTAAATAATTAACCTTTCCTCTTTTTTTGTGAAGTGGTAATTTACTTGTTTGTATTTATCAATAAAGTCTGATTTTTGTATTTTATTTATATATTTTTTCCCTCTAATTCAGTCAATTGATTAATAATAAAAATAGGTTAATTGGAAGAATGCAAAATGATAATGCTTTTTTTTTTTTTTTTTATTAGGTTTTGTATAAAAGTTATTTTTTGTATTTTTGGGTGGTTGGAGCAATAATTTAATATGCATTACTTGTTATTTCTTTTTTTTTTTTTTTGTCCATTTTGTTTTAATGTTATTATTAGAAAGGATTAGTTCTATATCTAAAAATCTGAGTTTGTTATGTTTGGATTTTCCTATAGTAAATATCATCCATTTATGGTGATTATTAAAGATTTTTAATATTTCATTTTGGTGGTTTTTATTTATGACCAACAACATATCATCATGTATTTTTTAAACAAAATTGGTTTAATAATTAAATTATCTAGATTAATATTAATAAGAAAATTTAGGTAGATACCTCTTAAGTTTACAGACAAGTCTCCTTCCATGGGTAATCCAGATAACTGTTTATAGATATCTGCATTATATTTAAAATAATTTTTTATTTACATATTTTTTCCCTCTAATTCAGTAAATAGATTGTTTTTAATTGTTATGTGAGAGGTTTTATCAACTAACACATGTTCCATTTTTTATTGATACTTGATTGGTCATGATTCTTGTCAGTATTTTTTTTGTTACTAGCATAGTTAAATTCTATTTCTTGTAAGATATCAGACCATGAAGCAAAATTGACTCCTAAGCTTTCAGCTCGACTAAAAATGTATAGGTATTCACAAACAAATAGCAGTAATTTCCTGAAGGTACAAATAATGATTTGACAATATAAAGAGAAAATACAAATATAAAATAGTCAAGAAGAGTATATGAAATAAAATATACAAATATAACAAAGTAAAGAAAATATTTATTTCAGATGTATAATTAGAATGAATTCACTAGAATAGAATTGACAATAAAAATAGAAAATAGTCAAGAAGAGTATAAAACATAAAATATTAAAAAAGTAAAGAAAATAAGTATTGCAGCTGTATACAATTAAAACATAAATTTTTAGTTTCCTATTTCTGTTCACAATAATCAGCATTTTTTACCCACCTTTCCTCTTAAATATTTCATTGCTTCGCTTTTCTTCTTCTTGTTGTAGTTTCAGTTTTCTTTTGTAAAATTATAGAGTTTATACCCTCCTCTTTATCTCCTCCTCACTTTTCCTTTTCATTTTCAAAATGTCCAATTCTATTTCAACTTTTTTTCTAACTAAATGAATTTTATTTTTTTTATTCTCAGTAAAATCTTTAACACTATCATATACATCAGCAATGGTTCGTTTTTTTTAAAATTGGCGGTGGGATACTGTACTCGAGGATGGTGTACTGCAATTCATGGATTGTGTACTGCAATTTGGAAGATTCACATTGGAAGTTGATTGCTCTTCAGTAAGGCTAAAATAGGTACTTCTAGCGGATGTAAAATAAGTATTTCTTCTGCTGTTTCACTTGCTGAAATAGAATAAAAACACTGTAAAGTTCATTACTCTATTAAATATGTAGAATAAAACTGTCTAATAACTAAATCTTATAAATTAATAAAATTATTAATAATTACTTTGTTTTAAATAGTTAGCCGATGAATCGTATTCGATAACAATGGGTTCCATTTGGGGTTTCAATAATTCTAATAATTTTGATTTGTTATCATCAATTTTCCGGGCAACCCGTGGCCCTTCTCCTGTCTTTTAAAACTCTGCCTTAACAGAACATAATATTTGAAAAATTAAGTTCATTACTAGATTCTTAAATATTATTTTATTCAATGTCTACAATTTCATGGAACTATAAATAGCACTTACCTTGTCCTCTGAGTTTTCTCTCTTAATTTTTCTTTTGAAGTTCATGTAAGCATTTTTCAACTGACTAGCTGAACGTATGCCTTCTTGGCTACAGCAATTATACCGAAATGTTCGAAATTATTGAAAATAATAATTCCTTTTCTTTTTCAGAAAAGTTCTTTCTCTTCTATCCATTTTAATAAATCACAGGTAAACACAGAATTGCAGTAAGTCCCTACAAGAAGTGGAAGGTTTCACAATACAATATAGCTTCCTTGATAGTCAATAGATTATCTTAAAATGTTTCATTATTAATTCTCAATGGTCAACTAATTATATCCATTATGGCATTTATATATATTAATCGGCAGAGTAAAAGAATCATTTCAACATTACCTCTGACTGTCTAAAGTGTTAGTTGTTAAATACGTCACGAATATGATAACTTTCTGCGCTAACCCATGTTAACCAACTCGGATTAAACATTTGTTGGTGCAACTGGACAAAAACTTTAATCATGATTAGCTTTTACCCTGGGTTAGTTAACAGAAAAGTTGACTTTTAACACAGGCTGTTGATGCAACCAGGCCATAATCTTTGTTTTTAAATATTAATTCCATGTAATCTTTGTTGAATCTTGATCCATCTTTGTTGTGTTCTCAAATCTTAGAGATCTCTCATATTTTAGTGTTCACTGTAAATGGTACACATACCCATATTAGTGATCATGGCAATCAATAACCTTGATCCAAACTTTCTATGCAAGTACACTGCAGTACCAAGCTGAAGAGGTGATTCGAATGATCTTGGCTCAGCGGGGAAATTATTGTTGGAGCAATAGCAATAGTTTTTCTGTCAGCAATTCATTTCATTATTTCTATCTTTGTTCCTGGTTTGATTACTTTACAGATCGGTTTTCTGAGCTATTTGGGAATCAACTCAACACTTTCAGGATAAATCTGATCAATAGTCGATAACTTTGAACAATCATAACTTTAAGATTTCACTTTATGACAAATAATTTCTGCTGCAATTTTAATTATTAATATTCCTTTTTCTCTTTCATCTACTTTCTGATTTTGGTACCAGTTGTCTGATACAATGTTAGAAGCTGTTTCAGTTTTTTCTGCTCGGGAAAGGAAGGAAGCATTACACACATCATCTGCATAGTACTGAACTAATTTTCTTTTTAAATGATTGTTGGAGTATTGAACCATGCCAAGAGTTCAATAAAATAATTTTCTTAACTCAATGAGCAGGTAGTGAAATTCAACATTATCTTCTAAGTATGACCATAATTTGTCAAAAGCTTTCAGTACTGAGAACTTACAGTCTCCGCTTTTGACATACGTCTTTGCTGTAGTTTCTCTTGGTTTGGAAGAACCTTTTGTCTGGAATGTGGAGTAACAATACCAGAGACATTCTCCTATCAGAATGGATGCGTCAATGTGATCCCTGGGTCTTAGAAGCATTTCTTATTTACACCATTTACAACTTATCATTTATATCTCTTGTTCATAATCTCGAATATTTTTCATTAATTTAATGTTAATTAAGAATCCAACCTTTATATCAATTCCTGCATTTTTGTGTTTCTAACCTCTGGTGACAACAAAGAAAAACTTCGCTTTCGTAATAAAACTAAGAATGAGGTGGTTTGTTTGTTTATTAGGACTTCAAGGCACAAAACCCTAAGCTCATCAGTGCCCCAGAATGAGGTGGTTTTTTGGAGCAATTCGATATTCTTTCTTAGAAGGTGGGTTAGAAATGTGCATGCACATTTTATAACATTCAGAATGCACTTTCAAAACATAATTAACCATTATCTCACCTCTTATTCCATCCTTTCAATTCTCATTGCATTGTATACATAATGTTTATTTTATTTGTTAATATAATAAGGACACCACCTTTACTTAAGTATTACTAATTATATTCTATTGTAGTTTTTTTCAGCATCGCTTCAATTACAATTTAAACCAAAATTTGAAAAAGATATTTAGAATTTAAATTTTTACACTGTAACCCCCAATAACTGCATAAAGTGATCACTGACCATTTAAAATCATCTGGTTGAAAAAAAAACTGAAGATTCTATAAATAAACTGGCTTGAAAAATCCTTTCATAAATAAATCTAAACATTAAAGATAAAGTTTGTAGTTAATAGATTTAGGACTATACCAGGCCAATCCATTCGAAATTGTCCAGACTTTACCACTCAACAATTTTGATTTTCATGTTGTTTTTTTTAAAACCATTTATTCTGTACTTTTTCTGACTATTAAACCGTGGATTAAATATTTTACTGGCTAATAATTTTATTATAACAACCATTTTAAGTCAGCTTCATGGTTGAAAATGCATATTGGGAAAATCTTTCTAATTTTGATAATTTTGAAGGTATTAAATGAAAACCAACACTGACAATAACATAAGGATATGCTTTATATTTTTTTTCCCCATAACTCATTACCTAAAAAGTGAAGAAAATTTTCAAAATTGAGTAAAAAACGAGATATTTAGCAATTTTAAAGTTTGTATAGGAAAAGAGACTCACCTTTGATTATTTTTTCTAGTATGGCTTAGTCATCTGTAAAAATTTCAATCTTGAGAACGTACTTGATCATGAGAGTACTTTATACAATTTTAGTCCTTTTAGCACATTTCCTAGGTATCCAAGAAAATAGGTTAAAAATTTACATCAACTGAAGCTTTTAGTGCACTACACAAGTTAGGTTAGAAAGGAGTCTCAGACTTAATTTTTTTTTTCTTTTATAGGTTCATCATTGTACCACTTGCAGAAATTTCGAATGCTTAAGCATTGTCCTATTTTTAATAAACTTTTTCAAAGAAGGGTTATTTCCAAGTTCAGCAATATTAAGAGGCGGATATCGTAAAAGGAAATGAATAAAAAATTATGAAACTTAAACAGTTTATACCTCCATAAGATAAGTACTGTAGGGTAAATTTTAGCAGCTAGGACTATGTATATGGTATTACTAGCTGTCCAGTATGTCATCCAATAACATACAAGGTAACAACACAAAATATGCAATACCGTATCCTATTAATCCCTCACCCTCCTCAGGGTTATCCTGTCCATTGTGAGTAGTGTACAACTACTCTTGGAGTGATGCTGCTTTTCAGTATCCCTCCAATATTGTCTGGATCTATTGCCAGCAGCTGCCTTGATCAGACCTTTGATATAGCTGAGGCTTATTCCACTTACGGGTTGTTCGGGTATGCATGGTATCTGAGCAGAACCCCTCCTTGCAAGGCTATCAGCTCTCTCATTGCCTAAAATGCCTAAGTGACCAGGTACTCAATGAACTCAGACCTTGTTCAGCAGGGAGAGTGTATCAAGATTTTTTTTCATTCCTCCACTAATTTGGACCAATTCATGTAGCTATCCAAAGCTCTGATAGCAGCTTGACTATCAGTATGGATAGTTATGTCTGTCTCTCATCCCACAGAGCACAGATATCTATCACTGTTACTTCAGCTTGAAAGACTGACATATGTTTTCCTAGAGAGGGGGATATCCCCTCCTTAGGTTTATCCAATCTCCATATTCCTACCCCTGAACCTAATTGTGTCAGGGACCCCGTCTGTATAATGATTGACTCCATTGCATGGTCTGTGGGAGCCAGTCCTGCTAATCCTTACACAATAAAGTATGTCCGTATATTTCTTGACCTTAAGATCAAGAACAAGTTACTATGTCCCTGGTAGCCCAGGGAGTTAGATCTTGTTCCTCACTTAAAGAGCCTATAGGCTGTGCTAAGTGCTTCAGTTTCTACTGCTATGTGCTTGAGTTTCTACTGTTATGTGCAATGGTGTCAGGTTCAGTAGAACTTCCATTGCAGCAGACGGAATAGTACTCATAGCTCTGGTTATCATAAGGCATGGTAATCTTTGCAACTTTCCAAGCAGAAGTATAGATTTGCATTTAATTGCTTTATGTCACCATACCATGGGCCTTAATGCTGTTTTATATATCCAAAGGACCATCTTAGGTTTAAGGCCCTAAGTCCTTCTAGCAACCCCTTTGTGCACACATATGGACACTTAAGTGCCTTGGTGCACGATTTATCAATGTGGCTGTTCCATTTTAATTTACTGTCCAGAGTAATTCCTAAGCGTTAAACTTCACTACAGATATGGACCTCAACCTCACCAAGGTGGGGTGGTCTAATTGTTATATTTCTTCTGTTAGTGAAGATACAAAGATTAACTTTCTGAGGGTTAATGCTACACCAGTCCCTCAGAAGTCCCATTGTTGTTTTAAGCAATTCCGAGATTGCCTCCGGAAATTTGTCTTCAGTTACCACAGCAATATCATGAGCATATCCCTGTGTATTAAGATCTGGGATGCTCAGTTTTGTCATCAAAGAGTTGACAACCAGGCACACTGCCTTGCAGACATCCTCCTCTCAGTCTCATCCATAGTCTGGTGTGTCCTAATTCAGATGTGAGCATCCTTTTTTCCTCCTGCATACCATTAAGCCATCTGAAGGTCAGTTGTCTCACACCTCTCCCTTCTTGGGCTAGTGCCAAAGTATCATATGGAGTTTGGTCCAAGACACCCTCAATGTCGACAAAGATGCCTGCCACAATTTCTCTCTTAATCAGAGTTTTTTCAATCTTGGAGACTAAGAAATGTAAAGCAGTTTGACAGGATTTTTCTGGCTGATATGCATATTGGGCTCTATGGTAGCGGTTTATCAGCCAATATATTATCACAAAAAAACAGTTAACGAAAATTCTTCCTTTTTAAAATTTAGGGTGTAATGTTAAAAATTATTATTATTTATTTTGTTGTTAGCTGGACACAAGCTTATATTGGAGCATAAAAAATAGGCCTACACAAAAACAGCGGTCAATTACCATTGAATATTATTTAAAATTAGAATTTTATATATTTAATTAATTTCCCTGGTCTACATAACATACCTCAATTTATTATTCACAAGCATTTCTGATCATTCTGCTAACTGTTTTCAGTGAGTTCTTCTTGATTGTCTCATTACATGTGTTGTAAATTCACAATCTAATTAACTATTAAATTAACGTATCAGATAAATATTTTATTGATGATTAATAATTGGTTAAACTAGTCAAGGATTATGAGGTTAAGTTCCTCTTCCATATAGATTTAGGTTACTTTATTTTTTGAACCTTTTAGGTGTATATTTCCCAGAATTAACTATTCTGTTGCCTTCAGCTTACCTATCAATAACAGTCTGTCTTTAGAAGGTGGGTATTTTTTTTCTTGACCATGTGACGCTCCTGTTGGATTTGAGTATACACACACTGATATTGTCTGTGTAGGATTTTATTATTGCATCAGTAAGTGATACATTGAGGCAATCCCATTGCCATTTATCCCTACTTGATTTGGGACATTGTCTTACTTCTTATGAGTAAGTTTGGGGTTCCTGTACACAGACTCGGACTTGTCATTAAGAACTATATCGAATCTGATATATTTACGATCAGAGCATGTTTCCACATAGGATCATTAATCAACTCATTTGCACAATGTGTGCTTAGTGTAATATCAATGACCTCGGATCTATTGTTCACAAAAGTTGCAGTATTGCCCTTATTGTGTATTTTAAGATCAATCTTAGAATAAACTCTTAATAGAGACTCGCCTCTCTGGTTGTTATTGGTGCTGCCCCAGAGTCTATGATGAGCATTGGCATCCAATGATGTTATTAGGGCACCTTTGCCTTCCATCCCTGCAGGCAGACTCATAAGTGCCTCTGATGGGATGTTCTCCTCATAAGGAAGATACACGGAGCAGACTGTGACCTCTCTCCTGTTCTTACACTCGAAGAGGGTCACTTTTGCTGCTGTCAGATTTAAAACAAGTTTTCCCTATTGTCAGTACGTGTGACTGCCTGAGGTTTAAATTTTTTTTTCTTTAATTTTGTATAAAGTAATGTTTGTGATAAATATTGTAATTTTTGAGATATTCACAAAAACTGAAGGAAAAAAAAATCTTATGATTATCTTATGATCGAATCATTAATGTTACATTTAACGTCTATTTGAACAAAAGAAAACCTGTATTAAATCAATAGGAAGCAAAAAGTCTGTAATGGTCATTAAGATGTATTTTAATCTTGGTCTCTGTAGCGATATTATGTTAATAGCCAAAAAAAAAAAAAAAAAAATAGTTGTAATTGATACAAACTTGTATTAAACCTAGCCTATTTGTATTATAAAGTTAATGATGTTCTCATTCTGTAATAAATTCTCTATCTCATCATTGCAGAACCAAGGTATACAACTCTTAACATACTCTTTTAAAATAAAAAATTTATCTAATTAAAGTTCCTACTTGCCTTTGAGGACAATATCATCAGATGCTTTTTTAAAATTTTGTTGGCTGCAAGACCTGTTGTAAATTCTTAGGGTTCTACATTTTTTTGCTTCTGGCCTCTATCACCAGGTCATCTGCTTCACCTTCACAAATTTCCCCTTTTTATCATTCATAGTGTGCAGAACTATGCTGAATGAAGTTACCAACAAGGTGTCAATGAATGCCAGATTTCACCATGAGAGTGCTTCATTCTTCCGATAGCAACTTTGATGAATTATTTTCTATGGTCTGTTTTATATTACTTACTCTTTACATATTTGACATTGCAACATTACAACATACTTGATCCACACTGTTCCAACAACTCTTACAATCTGATCTTATCAAAAACATGTGTTCTAATTAGTAGTCAACGTTTCGACCCCCTTTGTGGGTCATCATCAGGGCGCATGGTGGGAGAATGGAAACTAGGTACTGTTTGCTATTACAAGGCAAACAGTACCTAGTTTCCATTCTCCCACCATGCGCCCTGATGATGACCCACAAAGGGGGTCGAAACGTTGGCAAACAATAAAATAGTTGAAACTATTTAGTTGTTTCATTTAATGACCGCCACCCGGACTAATTCCTTCCAGTAATTCTCAACGGTCAACTAATTACATCCACAATAATATTATTATTATTATTTGAAATTGTTTTCTAACAATCATTGTAGATGTTATAAAACCTTATTTATCACAAATAAAGTTTTAGTTAATTTTTCTAGTCATCTTCTTCTTTATAATTAATTAGCCCATAATGTTAATACTAATCTATTAAGTGCTAATAATACCTTTTCTGCCTGTATATTTAACATTTTTTCTTGCTATGGTCCTCTACTCTCTCTCTCTCTCTATATATATATATATAATATATATATATATATATATTTTTTTTTTTTTTTTTTTTTTTTACACTAAAAGTTTCTGAATTTAGAAAACAATAGTGACTTCTAAATCAGAATGCTTTACAGAATTAGCTCAATTTGTTTTATTAACATGAAATCTATTGTAACTTAAATGCTTTAATCAACAAAAAACCATTACACATATTTTTTTTTACTTGCTTTACTAGGTTTTTTTTTATGTTCTTGATCATGGGTAAAAAAAGTAAAAGTATGGGCTCACGGTGAAAAGAAGGATCACTAGGTCATATCTGCCCTTGAAATATTCTTGAGAGAATTCTAATTATACAGCTCAGTACCCCTTTATTTAGACTGTGTGGACAGGAAGATGAAACATCTTTCCACATAGTCTGCCACTGTGACAGACTAGCAAAGTTAAGGTTCACTCTATTTGGTGAAGTCCGCTTAGAACACCCTATGAACAACAAACTAGTCAATCCTAATAGCCTTCTGAAGTTTGCTAACCCCATGCCAGCTTAAAAAAAAAGAAAAAACAATTTGTAATTTAAAAAGACCATAGCAGTTATGGTTTTTAGGCACGGCCTACTCATACTAAGTAGACACTTCTTTCTACTAATACTAGGATCGTATGAAAATTTAAGTGAGTGATTAAGTCCTTTATTTAACCAGAGTTGTTTTAATTTGATTAATTAGGATTGTTTTATAGTCCTAAAGTCAGATCTTGAACTGATTCCACATAGGGATCCTGGTGTGATGGGAATTGTTGCTGATCCCTTCCTAGCTAGTTCATCAGCTTTCTGATTCCCACTGAAGCCAGTGTGTCCAGGTACCCATTCAATGCTAACGCTATTGTTCTAGCAAGATTGTTTAGGGTCAGATTACATGCCTCAACAACTTTTGAGATTGTTGTGTGATTGTTCAAGGCCCCAAGTGCAGCCTGACTATCAGTATAAATGCTTATCCTTTTGCCACTAGTATTCTCGGCACATAAGTCAGTTGCACAGTGGTGAATACCAAGAAGTTCAGCTTGGAAAACCGTTATGTGTTTGCCTAGTGGAATGATAGCTCCTGAGTTCGGTTTGTCTTTCCTCCAGACCCCCGCACCTGAGCCGTTGTCCATTAGTGAGCCATCAGTGTAGCAGTTTATACCATGATTGGGTCTGTGTTTCCTTGATTTATCAATAGTGACTCTGTAGTTGGTACTGATAAACTTCCGGATTTGTAATTCTGAGGGCATAGCTAGGATATTGTTTTCATCGAGCCTGCTAAGTAAGTTGCAATGGCCTTGATAGGTAAACTTATTGGAACACTTGCCTAATTTGGTAAAGCAATAGATAGTTCTTAGCGCTTGCACTTCCACCTCCAAATGTAGAGGCATGATGTTCAGCATTGTCTCCATCGCAGCTGTTGGAGTAGTCTTAATTGCCCCAGTTATCATAAGGCAAGCGAGCCTTTGCAATTTACAAAGTACCTTTTTATTGTTCCCTATGTGAGCCCTGTGCCACCATATAACGGAGGAGTATGTGAGCATTGGTCTAATGGCCGTTGTGTAAAGCAATAGCGATTCGGTTGAGTCCCCAAACATTATTAATAGCGTTTTTACACACCCAAAGGCATTTTAAAGCTATACCAGCAATGTAAGATATATGAATGTCCCACTGCAATTTGTGGTGAAGAATGACCCCTAAGTGCTTTACTTCTTTTGAGTTGGTGAGTTGTGTGCCATGTATACTAGGTAAGTTCATATTTACCTTTCTTTTGTGTGTGAATGTGCTGACATTAATCTTATGTGGGTTGATGTTAAGTCCAAAAGATTTGCACCAATCACAAAGAATACAGATAGCATGTTTGAGTAAGGAGGATATCACGCATTGATGTTTGCCCCCTATAAGAATTGCGACATCATCTGCTTAGCCTTGTTTGTAGAAGCCTTGGGAGTTTAGTTTCTTGATAAGCAGATCAATCACCAAACACCAAAGTAGAGGCGATAGAACGCCACCCTGAGGGCAGCCACCATGTGGTTTGATCCTTAGTATAGTGATACTAAGGTTCTGCTTTCAAGCATAACCATTATCCATCCTCTGATGACAGGATCAATGTCACAGTCAGTCAGGGCACCCAGGATAGTGTTATAGGGAGTTTGGTCAAAAGCACCTTTAATATCGTCCATAGGAATACCCTTAATCATTATAACAAAGCCACAGGTGTATCCACTCATAACACAGAACATAACCACCAATTTGATTTTAATATTAGCCAGATAACCCAGCCCAGATTTAATAACCCAGTTGTATTAGCCATAGAAAACAATAGTAAAAAACAGAATATTAGAAGCCATATTTATCACTAAAAACATCCAGCAAGTTTGTAATTTTCAACAAGATACACATACATTATGTAATTCTTACACCAACATTATCTCAAAACTAAAAATATAAGAATAGGAATGAAATGGATATTTATAAGTGATAACTTCTGAATGACATTCATCATTTGGTAATTAGATGATTTAAATTTTTTTTTATATTTCATTAAATGATTCACCATTTTAATTTTAACACCCTTCTCCCCCTTTTATTGTCACAGGTATTTCATCCATATTCATGATCCTGTAAACATTTCCAGCAAATCACTTCAGATAAATTAAAAACATTTAATTCTAATATAAATAATTAAAAATTTGTTGTTATTTTAAAAAGTTATTAAAAATACTTACATACATATTTTGCTCAACAACCCGTCACCGGGTCAAGGACTCCTCCAAAAGTTTCCGCCATTTGTCTCCGTCTGCTGCTGCAGCTCTCCAGCTCCTAACGCCCAGGAGGATACGTGCATCCGCTGCGACGGAGTCAGTCCACCTCACATTAGGCCTGCCCACTCTTCGTTTGCCGTGAAGCTCCTCAAACAAGGTCTTCTTGGGAATCTCACTCTCCTTCATCCTCGCCACGTGACCCGTCCATCATCCATCCTTTCTTCTTCCCATATTGTTAGAATGAGGTTGTGGAGTTCCTTCTTAAGCCCTTCACCGCTGTTTCCTATTACATATTGTACATATTTTCTTCGGATTGATGTAGATATGATTTATTGTAGATAAACTTAATATTATAGTAGCCACATAAACTGGATTGACCTATTATTTTTGTTTTATTAAATGGGATAGTATCTATGGCACTATTAAGTTTTAATGGGTGAACATAATGCTAATATTATAATAAGAATTGTATGTACTTTTTGTATAGATTTGAGGTCACTGTTGTTCTTATATTGTTTGTATACTTCTATAATAGTTGGGATTGGGCTTTGAAAGATTTCAGGATTGTTTTTGAATAATATTGATGTACTATTGATATTATTTAAGATATTATAAATATGAGTACACCATTTATATTTTAATGAGGGCCAATAAAGTTGTTTTTCTTTGAGGATAATATAACAAGTTTTGGTTATACTATTTCTTTGTATTTTAAGTATTTATTGAAACCATTTTAAAGTCCATTTTAATATGTTTATAGTACAGTGTTCCAAGTTAAATTCTAGTCTTTTTAGTCAGTATATATTTATATTTTGATAAAATAATCTTTTATAGTAATTAAATTAAAGTTCTTCAATTTCATCCAGGTACCTTAAGCCCCACATTTCTATATCGTAATATATTGTATTTCTTATGATTATTTCATTTTACAGCTTCCTACTGCTGCAAGATTGCAATTTTGAATATTCAGAACAGAGCCGATAGCACAGGTAGCTTTTTTTTTTAAATATTTGCACGCTGCTTGATAGTCTCGAGGTTGGTTGTTTTAACAGTGACAGGTTTTCAGAAGGCCTCGACATTGCCTGTTCAATAAAGAAGTAAATATGGTGGAGGTTGGTTGGTGCCTGCCTTGTTAGAAGCACATATCACAACACTGGTACTAATCCCTGGGGATTAGTTTCTCTGCCAGGTAGGGGTGAACCTCGCGCAATGTAAGTGGGAGGTCTAGCCTCTGAGGTGATCTCCACTTCATTGTTGTTTTATGAATCATGGGTTTGCCCCTTGTCTGCTATTTATAGTATAGTTCAAGATTGCCGAATCTCTTTTTATTGGTGATGATTTTAATATAGATTTCAGTGGCAGTACCGTATTATCTGCTATTAAAAATGCTGGTTTCAGCCTGTCGATTGAAATATTGGCAGATCCTTCTGGTAATTACATAATTACATTTGGAAATATTTTTCCTCTTTTTTTTAGAAGTTTATAAGGGCCATTGTATGGTGATACCAGGGAACGCTTGATGCCACCTTCTTTAATGAATACATGAGTGCATGTTTTTGGGGTTGCAGTAGGTCTAATCCTGGCCAAATTTTCTTTTAACTCTGCAGTGAAGTACGAAGTATTTTTGTCATCTTCAAAAAATTCTTCTGGTAATCAAATAGGGCATCTATACAGAGCTTCCGATATGTTAACTGTGGTGTCGTCTCTTAAACTGGCCCTTAGTCCTAATAATACGGTTGGTAAGAATTTGGTCCATCCTCCTGCATTCATTAGCTATAAGTGCTGTCCTGAGAGTTCTGTGCCACCTTTCACTGCAGCCATTCGATTGAGGGTGGTAAGCTGTGGTTCGATAACGGTGTATGCCTAATAAGATGGCAGTTAATGAAACAAATTCGCTTCAAACTGTCCTATCGACCTTGGTCAGTAGTTATCAATATAGGTACACTGAATCGGCATATCCAGTTGCTAAATGCAGCTAAATGGATGCAGCATTTTGCCCATTCCACAACATCTTTGTTGATAGCGGGCCAGAAAAATCACTCTATGACCATTTTTCGTGTCGTCCTGATTCCATGATGACTGAAGTCATGTATCTTCTTAAATGCTTCATGCCTGAAGTCTAGTTGTAGATAGGGTCTGGCCTTGTATCTTTTCCTGGTATAGCCTTGTCCTGAACGAAAGGTTATTTCGGAGCTTCAGTTGCTCTGTGTCAGGATCGTTCTCCTGGGCTATGGAAAGGACGATAACATTGTCGGGCTTGTATACCTCTTCAATTCTAGACAGTGCGTCTGAAACTATGCTGTCGTTACCCACATGGTTTATATATTATTTCAGATGTGAATTGGCTGATGTAGGATAGCCATTTAGTATGGATAGGTGATACTGTCTCAGGTTTTTGCCTAAAAGCATGTGTAAGAGGACGATGGTCCAATATATAAATTTTCCCTTCAATAAGCTGTCTACAGTACTTTACCTCATCGTATATGGCGAGTAATTCTTTATCATATACTGAATATTTATTTTGTGCTTTTTTCAACGCTTCAGAAGAGAAACTGAGGGGGTACCAAATATCGTCTTTCTTCTGCTGTAATACACAGCGCCTATTGCGGTATTAGGAGTGTCGCTGCCGATTGATATTTCAGCATTAGGGTTGGGATGACTCAGTTTGGCTGCAGCAGCTAAATATTTCTTTGTTTCTTCAAATACCGTTCTTGTAATCTTGTTCCATTCTATGAGGGCTAAATCCTTTTTCGGCTTACTATGCGTCAATTCCTTGAGTGGTAAGTAAATGCTAGCTGTGTTAGGCAAGCAAGCTCTCTAGAAATTAACCATGCCCATAAAACGGCGGAGCTCTTGGAGGTTCTTGGGCAGAGAGTACTCCAAAACGGTCCTAATGTTTTGTTTTAGAGGGGTTATGCCGGTTTTTGTGAGATGGTACCATAAAAAATCTAGCTCCGATATTCCGAAGACATGTTTTTATGGAACGACTTGTCAAGTCGTTTGAAAACTACCTGTAGATGGAATTTGTGTTCTTCCTTGTTTGCCAAAGCTATTAAAAAGTCGTCCAAGAATTTATAGAGCTAGCTGAGACCTCAAAATTTATCATCAACAAATCACTGGAACCTTGTCCTGCGTTTCTCTGCCTGAAATTCATTCTGTGGCACTCCATGAGTCCGAACACACGGTTTATTGTGGTCTTTTCCCGATTCTTTTCTTCTACCAGAATGTGGTAGTAAGTCCTCAGATCTATCTTGGAGAATACCTTCTTTCCATGTAGTTCCATCGTTTAGGACTTCATTAAAAAAATATCTAACATTTAATCTAACTTATATTTAGCATTGCTGCCTTGGTATTTAATTATGGTTAGTATTCTATTTGGAACACTTGTGATAAGTTTATCCAAAAAACATAATAATAAAAAGAATATTATCCCATATCGATATGGTCTGCTCCAAAGATTCCAGAGGATTTTTTCAGACTTTTGAAAATTTTGTTTTATGTGAAATTATATACGCTAAATAATATTTACATCTCAAATTTGGGGGCTAATCTAACTGGTTGATTTTGAATGATTATCAAACCAATCCATGTGGTCACCTGTGATGTAGTGGCAAGTATAGCAGCCTTCTATGCCCAAGGTGGCCCTAGGATTTTTTAATGGGAGTAAAAAAAAGGTGGTCCTGAACCTGTGGGATATCAGGTGTACAATTTGGGGACTCGGTAAGTGTTTTACCGCCAGAAGCCCTTTTTTGTGCCTTAAATGAAAAATGCTTGAGTTTGTTTGTAAGCTGTTTATTAATTAACAAAATATAATTAAAGGGTCAGGTACCTGTTAATATTTACGGCGGGTAGGCGGCTTGCTCTTTCTCACCCTCCTGGAAGGCTTCAGTCCTCCCTCTGGTCTCTTCCCATTCTGGATACAGCGGCTGCTGTGTCTGGCTCGGGATGAAGATCCGTTCAGGGTGGCTGTTAGACGAGGAAGAACGAAACTCCGGGGGAGCCCACAGAATTAAATTCTGTGAATGGTGGGGCTAATGCCGTCTGGAGCGTGCATGCCCGCCTTTCCTGTATGGAAACAGAGACCCTGACCCGGGTAGCATTAGTATTGCAAAATATTATGTGCACAATAGATACATATAATAATCCTGGAGGAGGTTTAACTTCTTAAAGATCCATATCCTGATTGTACCTGAATAAGAAAAAATTTAGAAGCCCCATTGCAGCATAGCCTGATAAACCAAAGCAGCATAAAGCGACATTAAATAAATAAACAACCACAGCAATCTATTGATTTTTTTTATCTGTGCTTCCTGTTGAAAATTAATATCTTCTTATTGACATTTAAAACTTAAATTTAAACTATTATTGTGTTGTCCCTAAACAATAATGCTGGAATTTAGCATAAACTGAATGAAATGGAAGATGGGTTTTATTTTATAGAATTGATTCAATGGGCTATAATTGTGGACGATGGGAATTCATCAGAGACAAATCATTTATTGTGGTATTGGGAATGGTGATGCTATAAATATGGTTGAAATTTATTATTTAATTACATTAAGATGGCATATATTAATTCTTTTATAATAGCTGTGAAAGTAATTTACTCTGTTTTGTTTTTTTATGTCTTTTTGGTATAATATTATGTTGATCTTGTCTGTGAAATTGCCCTTGGATATGATTTCCCATAGAATAACCCATTAATGTCGGCTATGAGGAGGGTTGATAGGTATTTTCTTTAATTGTTTATTTATTTGACTTTATCATTATTTTCTGTATATATTGTATGAATGTAGTATCGTATCACTATTACTACTGTTCGTTCTGAAACAAATTGTAATATATCTCAATAGATATTTATAAAAAAAAATTGTTTATTAGGTCCAAAAAACTATCTTGAACATTAATAGGCTTTAGTAATTGTTTAAGGAAGATCTGTCAAGTTCTTGGAACTATAATTCATTTTGAAATTTCTCTCTTTTAGCTATCTGCTTTTGAGATAAATAACTTACTCCATGTGTTCAATTGTGGAAGCCAAGTTTGTTTTATTTTCGAATTTAGCTTCACACCATATCTAATATAATATTTAATACAACTTATTTCAAAGAATGGAATAATGGTAAAACATTTAGTACTCATATCTCTCTTTATTATATTTTTATGTAATTTGCCTTCCAATTCAGCCATACTGGCATCATGAACAGCAGTAAAATGTTACGCATGCCTATGCAACATTCAACTGTTGCTAAGTAAAACAATTTGCAATTTTATCATTCGCAAAGCACATAATATTTGCTCTTCTAAATTCTAGGATGTGTCACTATCCTTATCTGGGTGCCACAAAGTTGCCTAGAATAACATATGAATCAATAAATTATTAAAATTTATAGTTAGTTAAAAAATATCTTTATTAGTAAAAAAAAAAAACAAGTCAGATTTTATACAATAAATATATGAGTTTCACTAAGTATCTTACCACAGTGATTTTAATTTTTTTTTATTATTCTAGAATATCACTTTTGCAGTTATTCTCTTGTATCAATAAGAATTTTGTAGCAAATCCTTACACAAATAATTGGGACGGTCACAAGCTCATGTTACCAGTTTTTATTGTTTAAAGTATAATATTCAAAATCAGATTTTTCAATTTCAAATGAGTGTTCTTTAAGACTTGGAAGTGTAACTTAAAACGTTAATGTTATTTCCTCATTAACCTCAGTCAATGTTCAAAAAACGTTCTTTAATAATATATATTTTTATTTTATTTTTTATTTCAATTTTATAATTGATATTTATGAAAAAAAACTTGTTTATTTGATTTTAATGTTGAAAAACTTCTCTTCAGTTGACAAAATGTTTTATCTAGTGTCACAGTAAAAGACTGATGAAGAGACTTGTTTTCTCTTATAAGTGTTCAATTTAATTTATTTTCACTTTGCCAGTCAAACTACTTCTAGCAAATAAAAAATTGTCTATAATAAACATTACTTGACAAAATAACAGCACCAAGGTAAAGACTTGATTAGATTCATAATTAGTTGGAGAATTCAATCAGAAAACCACGCTAACTACCCAGAGAAGTGTAAGTGCTATCGGATAAGTATCATATTATTGAAGCTCTTGAAATCGAAAAGATTATTTGTATAACTCGCTTATGAACTTGAATGTTTAAGATATCACGTTATATTTTATTTACTTAAGTTCCTATTACCTATTTTCTATACAAATACAGTGAATGTCTGTATACATGTAAATGTCCATTTCATAGCTGTCTCCATTTGGATATAGATTTTAAGACATTACGATGTTTAGTATGATGTATCCATTAGCCCTTGATATTGGGCACCAAAGGATAGAACAGAACACGCCTGTGTAGATGCACTCGGCCAATAGGGATCTATGAAACGTTGTTACTCAGATCCTAGGTGCTTTGATCTTGCTTGTTGCACTGCCCATATCCGTCCTCAAAGCTAGCTCGGACCTCCTATCTTGTCTCCAATAACGCAACCCTACTATTGCCAATTAATTAACACACTTTTCCCGTTATCCACCAACCCCTAAAGGAAGTCAGTTTTGTTCTTACTAAATAATAAACAATTATAACCAGATATTGCAATTTTACGGATTTGTATTAGCAATGTATTCATATAAGTATGTTCACATATGTATGTAATTATCTCAGGTACTAGGAACAATCTAATGAAATGATTAAATGTATAGTGGAAAGTAAATTTAATAAAAATAAATACCTCTTCTATCTCCCAAAAACCTTGTAATGTACCAAAATGTTCGTTTACTTTGACGACTGGTTCAGTAGACAGAATCCGTAGAAAAATATCTGACCCAATAAGGAATTCTACTGGTCGTGATTTCCAAAATGATCATCTGCTAATGGAATTGATTAAATTGATTTTTAATGCTTGGGTTTAGGCTGACAGCAGGTAAATTGGATGTTAATGAAGTCATGACTATAGCCTTTGTCTCAATCCTATTTTACTTATCGTTCAATGGGGATCAATTACACTGAACAGTACCTTTAGTCGGTGGTAAACGTGTGTGTTTTAAGTTTTAATTTTGAACGTCTTGAGAGTAGTGAGTATAAAAGTTTTAGTCTTTTGTTTGGCGTTATCTGTTTTTTCTTGATGTGTGGGCCCCATATCATTCTTCTGTCGAATGTCAAGCCCAGATATTTTATTGTGTCTCTGTGGAATTTGTATTTTGTCAAGATATACTGGTGGGCAGGTGTTATGTCGAAGAGTGAAAGTAATGTGTTGGGATTTATCCTGGTTAATTCGTATTTTCCAAGTTTTGCACCAGTCATGGAATTGCGTCAAGTGGTGTTGTAATGTCTGTGAGGCGTGCGTAGGATTGGGATGTTTTGTTATGATTGATGTATCGTCTGCGTATGTCGCTGAGTTTCGGATGTGAAGTTAAAATAGAAAATGAAAGTAAGTATAGCTATATATCTATATAAGTATAGCTATATATGATTGTAAGTATAGCTATATATCGAACAAAACATAAAACCTTTTCAATAGTTAAATAGAATGAAAATAAAACAGAATGAAATAAGTAAATAAACAAAACAAAATAAAAAAATAAACAAACACCGCTTTCTAATTTCCTCTGATTCTCTGTAGGGCTTAGGCATCCTGGGTGTCTCAGCCTCTTTCTCGGTTTTGTTATCCCTACAGGAGACGTCTTAAGATTTCCGTTTCACTAATTCAGGCAACATGACCAGTCTATCGAATTCATCCAAATTTAATTAGCCTTTCAATCAAGCTGTTGCAGTTCTACATTTTTACTTCTCCAGTTGCCTAAATATTCTTCTGAGGATATTTCTTTCGAAGGTGAGGATTTCATCCTTTCTGACTTTGGTAAGGGTCCTCTCCAATACTGCTACTTCTTATTCGGCGTTACGACTTAGCTGATAAGTCATGTTCTGCTCGATCCTGCTATCCATCCAAAATAAGTGTTTATCAGAGGGGAGGGGGCGTGGCCTGTTGCCTCCTGAAATAAAAATTGTAGCCACTTCATATTTACAAAAGTTAAAATTTGGCAATTTTCAAAGCCTCTCCTCCCAGAAGCAACCAGACTCGACCGTAGAGGTTTTTAAAAGTCGGCAAAAATTATTAATCATGCAATAAACATACATTTTGTTTTTCATAGCCCTGAAGAAGGCCTATAATTTGGGCCGAAACGTCGGCACTATTAAATTAAGTTTATACTTAATTTTGTGTTTATTTGACTGCACCCTCAACCAACTTCTCCCATATATACACAGTCAACCATTCTCACTTCACAATAAACGCTACAGATTATCACACAATTGTTTAATATTCCCAAAAATTACAAGTAGAACAAATTCAATCCTAAAAAGGGTGCTACTCACACCAATTGTCTTGTCAGTTTGGTCATTATTAAATTATTAAGCTTTAAAGTCAATGTTGGGGCCAGCGAGGTCGTCCTTAGGATCTCCTTACGCTTTGCCTGGTAATTTACGGATTCACCGATTCAAGGATTTGTTTCTTGATATTAATTTAGGTATTGGCAAATTGATAAATTGATAATTTAAGGAAATAAATAAATGGTAATTGGTAATAGGTATAAGGTAAAAGAAAAAAAGGTAAAACTGGTTAGGTAATAATAACACTTTTATATCCACTCTGTTTTCTTCTTGATACACATAATCAAAAAAAACTTTATAATAAATATAAATAATGATTGTAGAAAGTTTGTGAGGAATTTAGAACAAAAACATAAAATTAAGAAAATGGTATAAGTGACATTAACAGTCAATAAACTTTTAAATTAGGACCGGATTTAAAGTTTTTTAGTAATAAAAGTTCCTATGTCAATTTGTTTTGAAGAAAAATTTACGAATCATGACTGCTGAGCTCTAAACGAAATGTCTTCGCTAATATTCAACCTCGTCGTAAACCTACGACATCCTGCCTTACAGTGTCTTTTAATAATATTCCGCTAGTCCCGGTTGAACAGATTCGCTATCTAGGACTCCTACTTGACAAACGAATAACTTGGAATCCGCACACAAGACTGAAACGACAAGAAACTGCCCGCCGCTTTCGCTTACTTAAACACTTACTGGACAGACGCTCTAATCTTCCACAACTACAAAAGGCTCATCTATATTACCATCATAAGGCCTATCTGGACGTACGAAGTTGAGCTTTGGGGCCATACTAAAACCATCAAATTCTTCCCGTATTCAATCCTTACAATCTAAAAGCCTTCGAAAAATCCTCAATGCTCCTTACTTTGTTGCCAACAAACTCATCCATAAAGACTTTAATGTCCCATATGTGCTGATTTGGCCCGTACGAGGTAACATTCCTTCCATGACAAACTCCACTCCCACATTAACCCCCTAGTTTCAATCCTTCCTTCCTCTTCCATTCCTGACAATCCTCCGAGGCGTCTGAAAAGAAGATGGCCTCGAGACCTTCTAGTGTAGATTACCTAGTGGAGTGTTGCCAATGGGCATATTCTCTTCATGTATATTATCTATACTATGAGCCAATTTACTCAATGTATTTACTAATACAGTTGTAAATTTTAATAAATAAAAAAAAATATTCAACCTTTTTTTTTGTTAACGTTTTTACCCTTAATTCGCAATACCGAAGGACGGTTTTAAAACATAAAATTAAAAAAAAAAGATGAATTACTATTAAATCATCAGCTTCTCCAAATTAATGCCATTGCAAGTATATGTTTACGTTTTGGTGTAAAGTAAAATATACATGAGTAGTTCGAAACCTACCTGAGTACTTTATTCATAATTCAGTATAAGTAACGGGTCGAAATCTTTTCGTTAGGACGTTAGTTTTGATTTTTAATAAGTTAAATGGAGCCCAATGGATTAACGCATGTTTAAGATATTTCTATATATCGGTATATGTTTTAATGGAAAACAGAATTGAAGAAGTTAGTAATTTCTTACTGCATTTAAGTGGCGTTAATCTTTTATAATTACTAATAAGAAAACAAAATACCCCACGTAAAATGGCATGCTGTATACCGTATACAATGTGGTATAATTATTTTCCTTAGTTGTGTATAGTGCTTGATGTACATTAATGCTCATCTTAACGTAAGAGAATGACTATTTTGAATACAAGCTTTTCTTAATTTTATCGCAAGTGAATTAGAGAAATTCTAAAAACTTAAGGTTTAGAGGGAGAATAACAATCGAGATATTGGAGGCATACGTCTCCCACGTTCTCTTTTGGTTGGATGATTGATGGCAAACATTCGGTTCGTTTAACTCCAGCCCAGCCTCAACGATTTATGAATTTCTAAGAAGATCAAACATTCCTTAATTTATTGCTATATAGAACCAGGCCAATTATTATGAAGTTCAGGCAATGATTGAATTGTTAGGAAAACAATAATTAAGTTGACTCATAGTTGATAAACTATGATACTCTGCTAATAGTTCGCTGTTTATCTGTTGTTTTTTTTTGGCGGAGAATGGCTCGGGCTTTTGTGTATCATTTTTACTTATAATTAGTTCGGATAATTGAACGTTGGTATTATTCAAATTTAGATAATCTATCCTCTTTTCATGCTTCATAAAGTATTTTGACATTCATTAATTTAATATAATTGTTGTTTGTGTACCTCTGATGGCTTGCTTAGTATATAACCACATAAAGGACTGTGTCACTTGATATATTGTGAGGTATACACACCATTTTCTCTTAGGATGGACCCACGTGTCGCTCGGAACGCTCTCTAGTAGATAACCCCCGGCACCCAGAAGAAGCAAAGCAATTAAGATACAGTGAAGCAGTTGGTAAAACTCCAACATAGCTTATCAGGGACCGGTAATTAGGTGGTGCTTTTATCTTGCAGCCTTCCTCCAGAGGTTAATGTACGGCTTTCTACTTCTTCTTATCTGTTTACCGTCCCCTGCTGTGCCACCATTATCCCGCAGATATACACCCGGTTCTGCCAAAGACCAGACGATGTCTTTTTCAGTTGTTGGCTGCTAGTTTTGTCAAGTTTTATCATGATGGGTTATTTTTAAGGATTGTTATTCTGTTGTAGTTGCACTCTTTTATGCTTTCTACTTTTTGTCTGATGCCAGTTCCATTATTTTTTCCATTCCTTTTTCAAAAAGTTCTACCTTATCTACCTTGGGACCCACAGTTATAAAACTTCAAAATAGCAATTCGAGAAAAATATGAAATGAGAAAATAATATTAGTAATCAATCTGAGAAAATACGTGCTTTCTAAGACAAGGGTGTATTTAGGTTTTATATCTTCCACCTTTCTTCCTAAAATGAACCACTTTTCCTTATAACGAAATGAAAGATGATGGAATCATGTTGTGTTTGGGATCGCAAACTGCCTCTTTTATGTATGTAATGGTATAAAGGCAAAAGTCTCGACTTACCGAAGATTTTGCGATGTGTGCCAAATTTATGAATTATCAAATCACAATCTTCCTTTTAAAAAACGCAACTTATATTTTCTCCTGTCCCACGAAGTTGTGGTTAATAATATGCACTGGTATACCTTCCTCATGATTTGGTTTTACTTTGACTTGACGTTAACTATCAGGCCGCACCTCTTTCCAGACCCACAGAGAGTCTCATCCACCTTTTGCCTACCTCTCTTAACCATTCAATCACGGTACACTATCGTTCCTTCGCTCACATGCTGGTTCCTGATTTCATTTTTCGGTTATTTGAGAGGATTAAGGTTCTACAGGAGCTACTGTTAGAAAGACTTTATTGAGTTCTAGCTAGTTATATATAGTATATATATATATATATATTTTATATATATTTAATATATAAATATTCTCCTGAGTTACAAAGGCATTTGCTGCTATTCAGGTAGACCTAGATAAGATCAGTGCCTGGTCAAACCTGAATAAGCTTAGCTTAAACGCTACGAAAACTCAGGCTATTGTGATTGGCTCCAGTCCTCTTCTCAGATCCAATACCACCTTCCCAACCTTACTCTTTAACGATCACCCCATTACATTCAGCTCTTCTATCAAAAATCTAGGAATTACAATAGACCAAACCCTATCCTGGAAACCTCATATAGCCCAAATTTCCCGTAGATCTATAAGTACCCATAAGTTTTTTCATCGCTCCAGATACGCTCTTCCACAATCCACGCGTAAGCTCCTCGTTTCGTCACTCATTTTCCCCCACTTCGACTACTGCTGCGCGGTGTACGGTGGTCTCCCTGTGGTGCTTGAGAAAAAGTTAAAGCGTCTCATGAATTTTTTTTTAATATTTGTTTTGGGTACCTCGAGGCGGTCTCATGTGACCTACCGCTATGCCGAGTTGAAGTGGCTCCTTCCCTCCATACGCAAACAGTACTTCCTTGGGCCATATATCTACCTGACTGTGAAATCCCAGCATCCTTCCTATATCTTCGGTCTCCTTCAATTTAAATCCTCAGTCCACTTGCTTGAAACAAGATCGCGCCATTCCGACCTTTATATCCCATCCCACAGAACTAAAGCCTTCGATCGATCCTTTCTTACCTGTTCCATTACATTCTGGAATTCCATTCCTTCTAATATACGTCATGCTTCTTCCTTATCCACATTCAAATATCGCCTTTCCCAACACCTACCATCCCAAACTGACGCTTGTTGATCTTTAATTTTAAATTAGAATTTTCATTGTAATCATTATAAGGAATGGATATACTATGTTTACCTTATTATTTATTTTTTATTTTATTTCATATATACATGTATATATTATTATTATTTTGTTAGTGGTTCAAAATTAGTTGTTTCTTACTTTCCATTTACTATTGGTTTACTTTACTTTTTTATGCTTTTTCTTATCTTTGGTAAATAGAGGTGTGTATGTACATACATTTATATAAATTTCTTTTTCTACCTTTTTTACCTATGTACATAATTATATCTATTCAATGTTTTCTGGCCTGATGTGCTACCTTTACTTGTAAATTTCATGTTATTCATAAGGGACAAAGTCCCAGAATAAATTTTTTTTTCTATTTCTATATTGGAAGTTGTGCTGCACGACTGTCATTTTGTTTTATAATTTGAGAAGATTTTTTAAATGATCAGGTATCTGCGTGGGTCAATTAAACGTTTTTTTTCCGGGTTTTTTTATTTCTCAAAATTTATTAATGTTTGAGGGTTTAAGGTTTTGTCAAAGTGTAAAGAATCATTTCAGTTCAAAGAAACTATAGGTGGGTCTGCTGGACGGTTCTAACCCTACAGATATCTCTTTATTATTTTAATTGATTTAAAAATAAAAATCTGGGTGAAGTCAAAAGCACTATAGAAGCACTATATCACCGGAAGATTTCCGATATTTATATTCTCTCCAATCTATCAAAACCGCTCGAACGCCTTGTCCAAACCCAACTATCAAATTTCCTTGAAAAAAACTCTCTCCTTAGTCCTCTCCAATCCGGGTTTCGACCTGGTTATTCTACCCAATCCGCTCTCCTTAAAATAACACAAGACCTCCAAAATGCCATTGATCATCAAAAATTAACTATACTCATCCTCTTAGATTTCTCAAAGGCGTTTGACACGGTTCACCATAGTATCCTTCTTAACAAACTCCAAAATCTACCAGTATCTAACAGTGCTTTACGCTGGTTTCAATCCTTCCTCTCCGATCGTTCTCAGTATGTAGTAGTGCCATATCAACCTCCTTCCAGTACCCTACCTCTATCCTGTGGTGTCCCTCAGGGATCGTCTCTATCTCCCACCCTATTCGCTATCTACATTAATGACCTCTCTCTCCATATTAATCACTCTAAATACCACCTCTATGCTGACGATTTCCAAATATACCTCTCCTTCCCACCTTCCGACCTATTACTAGCTACACAAAGATTACAAGAGGACATAAATCGAATAAGCCACTGGGCTGAAGTGAATAAGTTAAAATTAAATGTTGAAAAAACAAAAGCAATGGTAATAGGATCTCCTCACCTTCTGAAAACTGTTCCTCATATTCCAACCTTGTTCCCCAATAGTAATCCTATAAAGTTCCACCCTACTGTCCGAAATCTGAGAGTAACCTTCGATCAAAGTCTATCCTTCAAAAATCATATTTCAGAAATCTCTCGACGTACCCTTTCAACCTTAAAGCGACTGTATTCCCTCCGTCACCTATTTCCGCTTGAAACCCGAATACTCCTCGTTACCTCCCTAATATTCCCTCACTTCGACTATTGCTGTACGGTATATGGTGGTGTGTCTGGGGATCTCGAGGTAAAATTAAAACGCTTAATCAATTCCTTTGTTCGCTTCATCTTCGGGGTCCCTAGATACACCTCTGTATCCCAATTTTATGGCGAGTTGTAGTGGCTTAACCCTTCCAATCGTCGCAAGTATTTCCTTGCGTCATTCCTTTACCAAATTATCCAATCCCGCCGTCCATCATATATTTTTGACCTCCTACAGTTTAAATCCTCTGTCCATTCCCGTTCTACACGCTCCAGGCCTTCGGATTTATACAGTACGGCCCACAGAACTGCACATTTCGACAGATCCTTTCTCATTCGATCCTCCATCCTATGGAATTCTATCCCTTCTTCCATCCGTCACTCCAATTCTTTTTCTACCTTCAAATCCCGCATATTTGATCGCTTATTGCACATCCAGGCTCAATAGAATTCTAAATAAGCTTTTTATTTATTTATTTTTTTTTTATATATATTTTTTTTCTCATCTCATTTAAATAGGTATATTTGGGTGGCTAGCGTAACAGCCTCCCATGCCAAAGGTCACGGGTTCAAACCCGCAGGTGGTCCTAGGATTTTTTAATGGGAGTAAAAAATCCTTAGTTACGCCGTCCTTCGGAGGGGACGTTAAAAGGTGGTCCCGAGCCTGTGCGATGTCAGGTACTCGTTAAAGATCCCTATCCTAATAAAACCTGGATAGGCAAAATTTAGGACTCCCACTGTAGCATCGTCCGATTAGCCATAGTAGCATAAAAGTGACGTTAAACGAATAAACAAACAAACAAATATGTATATTTTATACCATAAATTAATAACTTGTTTATATTTAATTAATTTGCTCTAAGACTCTAAAGCCCTTTTTTTTGTACATTTTGTATATTTTGTTCTAAAGGGACATGTCCCAGAATAATAAAGAACTTATTTATTTATTTATAGAAGTGATTCATATTCCTTTCTATTTAGCCCATTGCACAATACAAATTCGTCCTCTTAGAGGCTGATATAAACTGGGGCAAGTATAAAATAGCTATTATTCATTTACCATTTGAAAATATCTCGGTGATTCACATAACATTAAGTAGTTAAAAAGGAAATATTTACTGCAAAAACGACCGAAAAAAAAGAAAAGATATTTGATTGGCGTACGAGACTGAATGCTAAGATTAGGAAGGACACTTGATGATGGATGTAGAGAAACGTTTGTTTGCATTAAACCATTTTGTCAGTTTTTCTTTTACTAAGAGGTCTGTACCTGATCGGATCAAGACATTATCAGATTAATATTTTCTTTTTGTAATGAAAGCAGAATATTCCACTTACTTCAAAATTATGCTTACCCTGATTTACGGAGTATCTATCACTGATTATATCTCCACCTTTTTTTTTGGATTTTAATGAAATATTTTTGTAAATAATTTCATTATATGTATTTTTAATGCTACTTCCATTTTTTTCTCACTAAATCAATTTTATTTATTCTTTTAATTTAGTAAAATATTTTACATTGTCATATATATCAGCGATGGCCGTTTTTAATTGTTTCCAGCCGAATGGATTCTATACTGCTATTTCCTGTCGAAGGAATTGCGTTTAAAGTAGTCGATTGCTCTTCAGAAAGGTTTACAAATATATCTGCCGTGTGTAAAATGAGTATGTCCTCTCTTGTTTGACTAACGAAAAAATAATGAAAACACTATAAATTTCAATATTCCATGAAAAATGTAAAATTAACTCGTCTAATATATTGATTGTTACTTGGTGTTAAATAGTTAGCCGATGAATCAATTCCATCTAGGACTTTAATAATACTAATAGTAATATTAATTCAGAGTCTTAAAGTAATATAAGCCAGTTAATTAAACCAAGAGAAAATAGACATACACAAATAAGTATAAAATGAAATGATATAGACCCTTTTTTACCAGTCTGTTATAACTGGTTGGTTAGAAGATGAATAAATAAGCGAGATTCGAAGGTAGGAAGAGAGTTGGACTGACAGATAGAAAGAGGAATAGAATTCCATAAGGTTGAGGATCGGATAAGAAACGATCCGTCAGATTGTGCAGAACGGTGGACCGTAATGTATAAATCTGAAGGCCTAGTGCGTGTATAATGGGAATGGACTGAGGATTAGAATTGTAGAAGGTCGGAAATATACGATGGACGGTGGGATTGGATAACTTAATTAAGAAATTATGCCAGGAAACGCTTGCTACGATTGGAAGGGTAAAGCCATCTAATTCCAGTTTTCAACGGAAATACGCGTATTAGGGTCCCCTGGGTCCAAATGACCAAGTTCCACAATAACATAAGAACAGCAATATAGATATGTAATATACCGTTGGAAAGCTAAATATTTTAGAAAAAATATTATCTTTTACACAAGCTTGTAAAAGGTAATAAAGAGTGTAGGAAAACCGATATAACTAACTGATGATTATTTCAGATAATAATACAATAGATCGTGTAATAAAACACATGTTTCTGTAGAAATTCAATTCAATTAATTATTTAATTGTTTCACTAACTTTTATCTCTAACTGTATTTAAAAAATCTGGTGCGAGCAACACACGACTTTCACTTACCTCCATTTTTAAAAAAAATCAATGAAATAATTTTCAAATAAAGTTAGAGATTAAACATGTGAAACTATTAAAGAATTAATTAAATTGAATTTCTATAGAAACATGTGTTTTATTAAAACATCTATGATATTATTATCTAAAATAATTAGCTTTATCTGCTCTTGATCGCTCTTTATTAACTTTTGCAAGTTTGTACATTAGATAATATTAATTCTAAAATCTTTAGCTTTTATAAACAGTATATTATACGTGTATATGACTGTTGCTATGTTCAAAATCAAAAAAGTGCATTAAAAAAAATATTTTTTCAGTTTTCTCCTTTAGTTAGATATCGAATTCGTTCAACTTATATATTTATGTGTTTTTCATCAGTAGTAACAAGATAAAATATTTATTTTTATAAAATCTACGAAATTAAAGGTACTTTACAGGAAAAAAATGTAAAATATTGGCACTTAAGGCCTGTCAGACCATTTTAATCAGAATGAAAACTACATGATATTAAAGCCCGTTAAATTTTTCATCGATTAGCGAGTTTAATCAAAATCGTCGGAACCGTTTTCGAGAAAATTGAAAAAAGGTGTAAAATGCATGGTATAAAGTGGATCTTCTGGTAAGCTTATTTTGATGAAAAAGGTTTTGTAACGTCTCGGGCGTATATTTGTCTTAAATATGAAATTTCAGTTTCATATGACTTACCGTTTCCGCCCGGGAGTTACCACACACACTGACCTTTTTTGCGGGACTTGGTTATTTGGACTCAGGGGACCCTAAAACGTGTATTTCCGTTGAAAACTGAAATTCGAAAATTTTCACGATCGCAATACTTCTACTTACTATATATAGTTAGTGAAAGTCGTGTGTTGCCCGCACCAGATTTGTTTGCTTTGCGTGTATATAATAGCAACAATAGGTGATTAATTTGTTACCTGGTTGAGGTATTCTATGTTTAAATATAAATTTCTTTTAAAATGTCTAAAAGTTTCTGTTTAAATAAACGGAGCAGCTGGAGACACAACACAAAGCACCTTATCGCACCAGAGATACCCCAAGACTCGTTAGCCAGATTAAAGGATTTTCTTTGTTTTTAAATTTTCAATAATCGAACAAACATCGATGGATTAAACATATTTCTAAGCCACTTCTAACAAGTTCACACAGATGTTGAACTGAAAGTATTCACATTCGATTTTGTTCTAATGTGTCGAGTCGGTGCTTTTTATCGCCTATGTGAGAACGAAAGTGAATGAAAAAGGAATCAGAAAAAGTAAGTAGGATATTGCCTCCGTTAGCCTGGCAGTAATCAAGCTCAGCTTAGCCTGCTCTCGTGTGATTGACCTATAAAAACTATGGCTCAGGGAGAGGCGTTTTAAATGGCGACCCTTCCAATAGGAAATGCGATTATCCGAATTAATCCTTGAGAGAGTGGAATCCCCTGAGCACTCAGTTGCCCCTCTTCACAATTTCTGGGACAGGGCCATTATACCGTCACATGTAATTGTCACGGCTGCCCGGGGGGCTGTAACCCCTTCTGACTACTTGTTCGTCACTCTTGGGTGTAATATCTCTGCCTTATTGTGTACGTTTAATTTGTTCAGAGTTAATGCATATTATATGAATAATTTAAATCTGACAGAGACACAAGTTATTGCTGGTTTATGAATTTTTAGTCGCATGTTTTGCTTCGTATGGAATCTAATTTATTATATGATAAATAACTTTTCGTAGTAACTCTCCGTCTCAATTTTATGTTAAATATAATAAATACTTCGAAAACTACCTTTCGAATTATGTTCTGTATTTGTGATTTCTCTTATTTTTATTGCTTCTGGATTTGTCTGCTACGAGACTAAATCGAACTGTAACTGATGCCTGGACCGTATGAGAAAGCAGAAGAGATAAAGTAAAAAAGAACCTATAGGTATTGTACTTTATTGAGGGAGGCTTTAGAGGTAGCCTTAGAGGACTGGGGTATAACTCTGAGTCCTTGTTAATTTGAAATGGAGGGACTGTGTGTTCGAGGCAGTCTTTATGTTGGCCTCGATTTATCGTTGCTTCGCTCTGGCCCAATAATAAAATACAGTCCTCTTAGAGATTTGTTTCTCATATCGAAGCTTTGGCTTTAACTATGATCGTGGAAATCTTGCAATAATGTTTAAACTAACCAATGTGGCTTACATTTTTCCATTTTTAGTTGTGAAAATATTTAAATAAAAAGTCCTTATAATAAACGCATTAAAAGTGGATGTAGCTGTCATGCCTGATTTTTGAAATTCACGATCTAATAATAATAGCTTCGTTCCTTTTTTTTTTTTATTTCGTCGGCGCAAAACCATTTGGGTCATTTTCGCCTTAAATCACTGTGTAAATCAGATTAAATATTATTAAGTATTAATAATATTAAGTCTATTGTACAAGCCTCTCTGTCGAAGGAAGTCAAAAAGTTTTGCAGTTGTCTTGTAGAACGGTTGGTAAGTCTGTGTCAATTGCAAAATGAACTCTGGGAGTATCATAAGACTTAAACTCTGTCAAAACGTGTTCCACAGTAATCGGGCAAACGCATGTTGGGCATTCCGCAGAGGGGTTCCGTGCCATGAGATGCGAAGGGTGTGTCCAATGCGAAGGCGCGCCAGGATAACCTCTTCCCTTCGAGATGTCCCTTCTTATTTCCCTTAACTTGTTGTCTGTAGTGTCGTGCCAAATCTGTCCCCACTTCGACCGAATCCGCTGCTTGATGACAAAAACATAGTCGCCAACAGGCACTCGAATAAACGGAATGCCATCTGCTATTGCTTCTTTGGCTGCATGATCTGCGAGTTCATTGCCAACTATACCGCAGTGGCTCGGCACCCAGGCGAAAAAAACTGAATTATTAGAAACTATTGTGGACTGCAATGATAAAAGTATATTTTGAATAATAGAGGTGGTGGAGAAAGGGAGTCTCAAACTGAGTAGGGCCGATAAGGAATCAGTGCAAATAATCTTAGTTGTTTTAGTGGGGTGAATAACATTTAAAATTTTATAAACCCCAACCAGTTCCGCGCTATAGTTGCAACAGAGTGGAGTAAGGAAAAATAGATGTTGCCTGCCTTCACACACGACCGATGCTCCCACACCTAAGGAACTCTTAGAGACATCAGTATATACATAATCAGCGACACCGAGTCTATCTTGAAGTTTCTGAAATTCCTGCTTATACATGTATAGAAATGTATTTTGTTTTAGTAATTTGGTAAGGGAAAGAGAGATGTATGGAGAGGAAAATTGCCAAGGATAAGTTGAAGATGTTTCTATTGTAAGGAAAGAAGAGGTTAAGCTCGAGCAGAAATTTAAAAACGCGGACTATAAAGGATGGTATTTTGGATACGGAGGTTTGTTGTTGGGTGAGGAATGGTCCATTTGGGAAGAAATGAAGGAGAGGATGGTTGGGAGTTTAAAGGATGTTAGCAGCAAGGATAAGGTCAAGTTGTTGCCTTCGTAGTGCAAGTGGAGGTTCCCCAGCTTCAACACACCAGCTAATAGAAGGGCTGGAACGGAAAGCACCAGAAGCTATTCGAAGACCGGAATTTTGTATAGGATCAAGTAATTTTAAAGCTCGACTTGAGGCAGAGTTGAAAGAATTGCAACCCTAATCTAATTTTGGTCTTATGAGAGTCCTAAACAGAGTTACCATACTTTAACGATCAGCACCTCAACTAGTGTTACTAACCATCTTGAAGAGATTGAGAGAACGGAGGCACTTAAATTTTAGTTTCTTCAGATGTGGAGACCAGCTAAGTGTGCGATTGAAGGTTACACCTAGGTATTTGACTGTATGAGAAAGATTGAGGTAACAAATTCTGTCATTAAAAAGTAGTGATTTAAGGGATTTAGGAGATTTGATGGATTATATGGAATATCAAGAGGGATGGATTCAATAGTTTGCTTTATACTAAGAAAGTGAACAGAGAAGTTAGCGGTGGAATAGAAGTGGTTAGCTAAAGTTACGAGATAATATTTATAGCGGTCATCTTTCAAATCGGCTCTTGGATTTCTTGCTTTTTCAATTGGATATCACTTCAGAACAGTCTTGAAAACATTACCAGGCTTCAGGATAACAACAACAGTAAATATTGGAGCAAACAACGGTAAGTTGGGTTACAATTTACACTGTAAAGTGAATGCTGAGTCACCTCTTCATATCAGCTGATTGCCAATAGCTAGGCAAGGCTGGTCTTGCTTAACTTTTCTTAAGTTATTTTTTTTTTCCCCCACATCTGGTTATTATTTAATTATTTTCCTTACATGAAATGCGATATTATCATCAAGTAATGTCCTCCAAAGCTTCAACTCAAAGATCTAGATCTATTGGTTCAATCCCGTCTCCTACGAAACAAAGACCTCGCCGTGATACTAATAAAAGATTACAAGCAACCCCTTCAGGTACTAATTCAGAATCTGAACCACAACCTGGCACATCGTCACAAGGGATGACTGACGAATCACCGTTTTTCACCCCAAATCCTTTTCAGATTTTACATAATGAAAAAGAAAACATGGATTCTGCTCCTATACCTAGTGAACCACGACCCCCTCCAATATTTGTCAAAAATATTAAAAATTTCCAGTTGTTGTGTACACAATTGAACAAAATCACCGATTCTACCAGCTACTACTGTATGAGTAGAATTAATGATACCAAAATATCTCCTACTACTGCCGAGACATATAGAAAAATAGTGAAATATCTAACTGATACCAAAGCGGATTTCCATACCTACCAGCTACGCCAAGAGAGAGCTTTAAGGGTTGTAATAAGAAACTTACACCCCTCGACACCAGTTGAAGCTATTAAAGAAGAACTAACGGAGATAGGCTATAAAGTGCGACAAGTCACTAATGTCCTAAAGGATAAAATTCCACTACCTCTCTTTTTCGTGGACTTGGAGCCATCGGAAGGAGTTGAACAAATCTATGACCTCAATAGATTATACTATACAAGTGTAAGAGTTGAAAAACCTTACATAAAGAAAGAGATAGTTCAGTGCCATAACTGTCAAGCATATGGTCATACTAAAAGTTATTGTCATCACATACCTCGATGCGTGAAATGCGGTGAACAGCACAAGTCTGTGGAGTGTACAAAACCAAAATCAACACCAGCTGTATGTGCTCATTGCCTGAAGGACCACCCGGCCAACTATAAAGGATGCCAAATCTATAAGGAGCTGAGGACCAGGATTCAAAAACCTCAAGTACTGGATGAAACAGCAAGACAAGTAAGAAACAGAAGAGAACCCTCAAAACTTATTGATGCCAATTTATCATTTGCCCACTTACTTGGAGGTGGGAATCAAAGTACTGAAGCCGTGGCCCTGCCGGAACTACAAAATGTACCTCAATCCATTCCACATATACCTCTTCCTCAAAATGTAACCAATCCTAAAAATCCTAATCAACCACAAATCTCTCATATCCCTCCTCCTTCAAATGCCACAGACCTTACCAGTTTGATGACATCCTTTATTTCCGAAATTAAATCCCTTGTTATGCCCCTAATATCACTTCTTACGAATCTCGTAACAAATCTCATTCCTGCCTTAAAAAAACCATAAATGACCTCACCTAATTCCTTATCCATTCTCCTTTGGAATGCGAATGGTGTTAGAACTCACACTGACGAACTTACAGCCGTACTGCAGGACAAAAACATTGATGTTGCACTCATTACTGAAACTAGACTAACCACTAAACAGTACTTTAAAATACCAGGATACACGACATACCGGACAGACCATCCAGACGGCAAAGCCCATGCCGGTACTGCTGTCATAGTCCGCCGATCCCTCACCCATCACTTACACCCACTTCCCGCCCACGACTTCCTACAAGCAACTTCCATTGTTATCAAAACCTTTTCCTTTCCGCTTATCATCGCATCAGCATACTGCCCTCCTAAACATCCAATTTCCTCTGCCCAATTTGGATCCTTCCTCAACTCCTTGGGTAATCACTTCATTTTGGGTGCAGACTTAAACGCTAAGAATCAACAGTGGGGTTCTAGAACCACCAATTCTCGTGGACGGACGTTGCAGTCTGCACTCAACTCCCGACGCTTTCATCTCCTACCTCCCGATTCTCCTACCTACTGGCCAACAGATCCTAACCGTAATCCTGACATCCTCGACTTCTTCATCCACAGCGGATTAGGCTCTCTGAATTTTTCCATAGTTCGCCTTGATGAACTATCCTCTGATCATAGTCCATTGATCCTAAATGTATCCATAACACCTATTCCTAAACCTATCCCACCGTCATTCATTAGAGGCCCTGTCAACTGGAACCTCTTCCGGGAAATCCTCACTAATGACATTGACCTCAGAGTGATTCTCAAAACCCCAAATGACCTTGACAACGCCGTATATTCCTTTACAACCTCGATTCAACAAGCCGCCTGGACTGCCTCCGTTCCCAAGCACTCCCAAATAAATCGTTACAAAAACCATTTACCACAACACCTCCTAGACCTAATCCACACCAAACGCCGAGCCAGAACATTATGGCAACGCACCCGTCACCCAGCAGATCGCCACTCCTATAACTTTTATTGTAGACAATTAAAGCGGGAGTTAGCGATCTTCCGTTCCCAATCCTACAATTCCTACCTCTCCTCTCTCTCGACTCGTGACAATTCCTTGTGGAATGTCACGAAGAGAATTCTAAAATCCCCCCTGATATCCCATCCTCTCCGGCGTAGTGATAATTCCTGGGCTGCTTCTGACAAAGATAGGGCCCAGGAATTTGCACTACACTTTTCCAAGGTATTCACTCCTCATTCTGATCTCAATCCAACCCATACCGCAATAGTTGAAGAGTTCCTTACGTCACCGATACCAATTTCCTTACCACCTAAAGCAATCAATCCCTCTGAGGTCAAATATCTTCTTCAAAAGCTTCCTCTCCGTAAATCCCCTGGATACGATCTCCTTACTCCTCAAATCCTAAGACAACTTCCACCTAAAGCCATTACATTCCTTACATATATCTATAACTGTATCCTACGCACTACCTATTTCCCTCTGTTGTGGAAACACTCGACTATCATCCTTTTCCTAAAACCAGGCAAACCATCCAACTGTACGTCATCCTACAGACCTATTAGCCTTCTTCCGATCCTCTCTAAAATCTTCGAAAAACTCCTATTAAAACGAATCCTAGCCAAATTTCACAATTTTCCTTCACACCAGTTTGGATTCCGTCCTCAACATTCCACGTTTCAGCAAGGACTCCGAGTTGTAGACCACATTTCCTCCGCCCTTGAGTGCAAGGAGTATTGTTCGGGTGCCTTTCTGGACATAGCTCAAGCTTTTGACCGGGTGTGGCACCCGGGACTGCTCTTTAAGCTCAAAACCCATTTACCTCAATCCTTATACCTAATCCTTCGATCCTATTTATCCAACCGCTCCTTCCGAGTTCGCTGTGGTTCCGAATTTTCCGAACAATATACTGTTGAGGCCGGTGTTCCTCAAGGCAGCGTCTTAGGACCCGTCCTCTACATCCTCTTCACCGCCGATATCCCTACCGATCCCAATACCTTTCTGGCAACATTTGCTGATGACACAGCCATTTTATCATCCAATTCCGATCCTGAAGCAGCATCGCTAAATCTCCAAAAGCACCTTTCCCTTGTCGAAGACTGGTGCAATGCTTGGCGCATTAAGGTGAACGAAAGCAAATGCACTCACGTCACATTCACCCTTCGACGCAAATCCTGTCCAACGGTTAATTTCAATTCCATACCGCTTCCTTCCTCAGACACAGTCCGGTATCTCGGCTTTTTACTAGACAAAAGACTGACGTGGAACCCACATACAAGACTAAAAAGAAAAGAACTCAACCGCAGATTCGGCCAGTTATACAGACTACTAAACAGAAAATCTCATCTTACAGTTGACAACAAATTACTAATATACAAGACAGTACTGAAACCTATATGGACCTACGGACTTGAACTGTGGGGAACAGCTAAACATTCTAACATCAAACGCATCCAATCCTTCCAATCCAAAGTCCTCCGAACAATAGTTAATGCTCCTTATTACGTTACCAACTGTACCCTACACAATGACCTTAATATTCCGTTTGTTTTAGACCTGGTACCATCCAAATTTTCCAAATTTCATCAGAACCTTAGTCATCATCCTAACCCTCTAGCGCAATCCCTATCCAGCACCACCCATCCCTACAATCCTCCTCGAAGATTGAAACGGCAGTGGCCACGAGACCTATTGTAAACATTTAAACTGGAGTTCTGACAATGGTCAGATCATCTACTCATGTACGGTATGTTTGTGGCTACAGCGCCCTAACTCGGCCTCCACTGGCTCAGACCAGTGATGCGGCTGAGATAGAGGCGCTGGGATCTCTTGGATTCCGCTTTTTCCTCCACAAGTGGAGGGAAAAGCGCTTGCTGGGGTCCCTTTAGCAATTGTATATATTGTATATAGTTATGATTGTGTGTAAGATGTTTATTTATTTGCCAACTTTTTATTTATCTCAATAATAGGTTTTTGTTTCGATTTGTTTTGTTTTTTATTTATTATTATTATTTATTGTATATATATGAATTTATTTATGTTCTATTTTATGTAATTTGACCATTATTATAATTTTCTGTATATATAGTATGAATGTGGTCTCTTATCAATATTATTATTGTTCATTTTGTAACAAATTGTAATATATCTAAAAAAAAAAAAAAAAAAAAAAAAAAAAAAAAAAAAAAAAAAAAAAAAAAAAAAAAAAAAAAAAAAAAAAAAGCTAAAGTTACAGGATCAGTTTTATCCAGGCCGCGGTTTTTCAGACAAGTTATTTGGGGAGAAAATCCTTATCCCTTAATTTTCCGGACTGTTTCCCAGAAAACGGCACTTGAAGTGTTACAACTAACTTTACTAAGAAAATTTTGCCACGACAATTTTTTATTCTTTTTAATGATACATCGAGCGTGTTTTCTGGCAGCTTGGTATGTCTCTAACATTTCTGAAGATGGTCACCGGAGAAATTTCCTTAAAGCTTTTCTCCTATCTTTTATGGCTTTGGGACATTTCTCGTTCCTCTAGGGTACAGGGGGCCGAGAGCCAGGATGTGCACTGTTATTTGTGGATGTGTGGAGTAGCAATATGTGCCGCTAATAAGTCTTTCTCTTGGTATAGGGCCAAATCTGCCTTTTTCGTCAGCTATTTGTTGGGTCTGCTAAGAGTAGGACCTTAATTGAGAGTTTTGATGATTGTGGGGAAATGATCGCTACCGTGTGTATCATCTAATGTGTACCATTGAGTTGTTGCTTGCAACTGAGGGCGGGTAATAGTAAGATTGATAGCAGAGAGTTTGCCGGATCGGGTGCAGAGGTGTGTTTTATAGATGTGGTTGTTTATGTTGTTATAATGACAAGTATCTAGGAAGGTTTCGACAAATTTACCCCTTTCGTCTAAGCTGTCACTACCCCATAATAGACTATGCTGGTTAAAATCTCCAGCTACGATCACTGGCGATGGCAACGAATCTACCAAGTCTTTCAGTTCCTGAACGTTTAAGGGTCGACCAGATGGAAGGTAGATGGAGCATACATAACGTGGAAGGGCGCGGTTGAGAAAGAATACGGATTGATATGATTTTTAACTGAGGGTTATTATTAATATCAGAAAAGGGAACATCGCCTTTAATGAATATGCATACTCCTCCGCAAGCACTTTACTCACCTGAATAATCCTTCCTTCTTATCGTACATCCCATAGTTTATGTAAGTGTTTATATTATCCCGTAGTTTATGTAAGTGGTACTGTTTTTGTATTACGAACTTTGTGTTTATGCTTATGTTATAAAATCAAACGAATGAGTCTATCACTGCATTTTAGAAAGAATTTGGTCTCTACTCTTTTCGATCTTTTACTTTGACTCATCAATATCTCGCTCCAATCCATCTCAAAACCTCTCACTCGACATCGTTCAACCACCAGAGTGGTAATCTCCTTTTACATCACCTAGACTTAACACACCCTCTGATGAATCAAGCACTGGTCTAGGTGATACTTCTACCTTATTAATTGTTAGGATAATAGTCTTGTGATAGATTGATCATTGATAAAAGGTCAGGTTTGACCGATTTTCCGAAAATTTCCATTCGTACAGACCTCTTGTGTCTAACACTTACACAACCTAACCTGGATCACGGTTTCTCGGGTTTCAGCGGAGGTATATTATGCTCTGATGTTACTATCTGCAATCAAACAACATATAAATATAGAGTTCATCTTATGAATGTAGCTCTGTCTGTCGAAGATTCCCTTCTCGTGGGACCGAAGTTACTTTTCTTCGGATGTCGACTGTTATCAGTGCTAATCTCTTGTTTTCATATGATTAGTAGCTGGAATGCCAAGGATGTTTAGGTAGTATATTTTTTTCCTCAGTAATTTCTTTAATATGAAGTTCTTCTCTACCAAACTCCTGCCTCAGCAAGTTTCTCCATCTCTGCCAGTCCATCGCGTCCTCCGACAGTCCCCTACCTGCCATACTCTCCGCCACTCAGTCCATCTATGTAACCGCGGATCTTCCTCTCCTATCATATGCCTCCCAATTCATTATTATTTTGGGTATGCGATCGTCACCCATTCCTTTCACATATTCTTACCATCTCAGTCTCCTTTTTTCCACGTCTAGGATTTTGGTTTTATTTCGAGTCTCTCTTATTGTGACGTTTCTCACTCTTTGTCATCTCGAAATCTTAGATGCTCTCCTACATAAATCCATTTATACTGAAGGACATTTTTTTTTTACCGGGTCGTGCTGTAGGGCCGTGAATCTAAACCATTTCAATCATCATGCTATCTATCAAAGCTTTGTAAGTTTTTTTTTAAATAATATATTATTGCTCGAAGAAACAGTTGAGCATTCTCTATATATTTTTTCCCCATTTGTGATCTTTTTTTCGATTTCTCTACTATTACATTCAATTATGGGCCCTAAATTACAAAATTGTTCTACTTCGGTAGCATAATGTTGGGTCGGTGCTTTCTTCTTTCTCCGTGCACATATATTTAGTTTTGTTGTCTTTTATTTGGAGGAATCCTAGCTCTTAATGGTCTATTATTTTTTGGAATAGACAACTCCATGTTGTGCAATAAATACATCGGCATCAGCAAATAGTAAATGGTATTTATTGAAACAATAAAATTAGCAACAAAAAAAAAAAACTACTAAAAACTAAATTAAAGAAAAAACCATAGTTTAATGTTTGATGAGACAAAATAAAGCATAAGTGTTTTAATCTAAAGCTTAAAATACTCCCATAATTTAATAGTACTCATAATTTATTTTTTCGACATTATCGATATTCAGTATGGCTTGTTTGTTTAGCATTAAATGTTTAGCAGTGTAGAAGGGCGTGTTGAAGACTTTAGGAAATGTAATGATGGCATGACGGACAGGTTCCTTCGGATTTGAATGTGATGGTTTTGTTTTTGCTTCTGCTCCTTACTTTATTTAAATTTATAAAGTTTATAAAAATTAATATAATAAAAAATAAAATAAACCTGTTTGACTAATTATTTGTCATTATGTGTCCCTTTAAAAAAAAAAAAAAAATTAGATACTTGTGTGTGCCCCTCTAATTTGATATCAGATAACAGTGATTCTATGAATATTACTTCTACTTATGACTCTTTTTTTTAATATAATAAGCTTATTTCTCAGATAACGACAATATTGAGTATTAATATTGTTTAACAGGTACCATTTAAAGAGGCTTCTGAGAAAAATTAATAATGAAGACAATTTTTACGTTACATTTTTTTAGGAAAAGAACATTATTTCAAAAGAAAAGATATGCAGTGATGGACATTCCATAAAGCTATATTATTCAGATTGTGTTAGATAAAGATATAATGTGAAAAAATGTTAGTTGTACACTGTGTAAGGTTTGAAACTTGGCTTCTGGATTCTTATATTTCTTTAGAAAAATATGGACAGGAGAAATGACTTCCATCAAATACTGAATACCACATTAGAATCAAGTGATGACCACTGTGATATGGAGCAAATGCTTCCGAGAAGTTAGTGTGTAAAAAAAAGAGAAAACGAATCGTGCCATGGGATATTCTGGTAAAACTGTGGAAATAAGTGCAAGTTTATTTGTTAAAAGAATGTAGGACGAGGCAAATGAATGTTCCCTTAAATTGGTATCTGATAGATCAAATTTATGTTATTTGCATTAATTAAAAAGATATTCCATCCAGAAACCACGATCATGTATGATTGGAAGGTTTACCTGTGCCTACGCAAAAAGAGATACAGCCATGAAACTGTCAATCCCAATACTTTATCTAATACTCAAAGAATTGATAGATTATGGAGCTCGGAATGGAACAATAAAATTATAAAATGAAGAATAAGAGACCTCCTTTCTTCATATCTTGCTGAATGTATGTGGAGGACTCAATAAAACAAGAGTCTCTTTGAGGCAATTATAAAAAATATAAGAGATTTTCTTTTTGAACGAAATATTTAATTGCAAATAGAAATATGTTTAAAGTTGCAATTATTTTAATATAATCACTACTATCTGATATCAAATAACGAGGGCCCTTATAGTATATAAGTACTAACATCTCTATATAAACGTATAAGATGATATCGCTATTCTTTGTTTCAGCGAGCTCCTAAACCTATTTTGATACGGTTTTCACTATCATTAAGGGCATTAATTCCTAAAGGCTTATAAGTAAACTAGAATGCAATTTAGTTTTTCTTTGGATGGAAAAATTAAATTTTATGTAATTAAATTATCAAAAAATTAATCCAAAAATATGGGCAGTATTATAGATGTATAATATACCTTTGAAAAGCCCAAGATTGTAAAAAAGCTGATGTGCAATAAAATAAGTAATATTTAATAGGAAGTTGTTATAAGCTCTCAAAATTATTATAAATGAACATTTATGTTATTTGTAATGTAGTGAGGGAGATTATGGTGACACAGTGTTGCCATACTGTACGGCACAAGTTATTTTCTCTGTATAGTGCACAAATTTAAAAAGAATTATCACTATCAAATCGTACGTAAATTTTTTAAATGAAAAGCTGCTATAAATCCATAAATTAACATTGTTATTAATTATTTCTACTTTGAAATTATTTTATTATAAAATATTTCTCGCTGGAAACTAGATAGGATTCTCAAGGGAACTAACTGGAACTTTTAAGACTTATTTGAAACAGTTTATATAAACGTGTAAAATGATTGATATAAATACATGTAAATACTCCTAAACCACGCGACGATTTTGATTCTGTTTTTACTATCATTTAGGGTATCTTTCCTGATTATTGATTTTTCCTGAGATGGAAAATTTAATTTCTTTTAATCATCGTGACAAAAAAATCGTTTACAAAATATGAGGGGTATTATAGACGTTTAATGTACCGTTTGAAATAGTATGATTTTAAAAAAATAGCAAATTATTACACATTAACTGTATTAGGATATATCTGTTTATATAGCTGCTGATTTTTTCGATTGTTCTGTATCTTCAGTAATAACCGAGTTTTGGTGGAATTAAATCTATTATAATTTGTTGCTTGAATATATAGATCATTTTTTTTTATTCTGTTCTTTAATGGTTCTAAAATGCTATACATAATTTTCTCTATCTTCAAAACTCACTTGTGCTATGGACGTATTTGTGGGTAAAATTTCATTTTTTTTGACTCTTAATTGTTCACGTTTTTTTTTTTTTTTTTTTTATTAAAAACACTAATACATTTTTCTTAAAATAAACGAAGTTACATAAGTATATATACCATAGGGAAGATTTCAATTTTTTTCCCTTTTTTTCTTTGTTTATTCCGTTTTACTGATTCTAAAACTTTATACATATTTTTCTCTACCCTCGAAAATAACTGAGTTATGGGCGTATTGTTGGGCGTGTTCAGAATTATGTATAGGCGTATTTATGTATATCAGTTTTTTTTTAATACTTATTTGCGGTTTTTTTAGTTAAAGTTATTGAATTGAATCACTTTTAATCGGCCGCTATTAAAATAAAAACCCCAGCTGATATCAACGTCTAGGTGTTAAAATCATCGTTGCATGCCCTAGTATCTTTGTAGGGAATTAAAAAATAATTGGTCCGGTAGTTTCAGAGTGATACTGCGTACGGACAAACCGATTTAAAAAAAAAAAAAATTATGCGGGTTCGGTAAGTTTTATTTTGGTCGATTACAAAGGGTCATCATCAAAAATAATAAATGAAAATTAAGTTGGCAACATTCTCCTCTAATAAACAGATAATCCCAAAGTGATAGACTCTAAATCGATCAAACAGAGCTTTCTTAAATATAAATGACACTACATTCAAATTGCACTCATGCGAAGCAGGGACGGGCCTCTAGTTTATTTTATAAAGTTGCTTACTAATTAAATAATCGGAATTATTGGCTGTATATCGTTTTAAATGAGCAAAAATATAACGCCTCATCCAATATTCGATGGAACATGGTGTTCCGAAAGGCCAACCGGATGACTTAGCACTAATGGGGTCCAATTGAAAAGATGATGTAGAGGTGAGAAGGAGTTGGTGTAATTACCTTAGGCTGCAATCAGGACCTGCTGTAAACGGATTTAGCAGAGGATACCCGAGGGGGCCCTTGTTGCCCTTTATGGTCCCCTCCTGCCCCGGTCGGCAAATTAAAACTCCGCAGCTAATGCCGATTCCCTACCCTATTACCGCTCTGTCCTCCCTATCAGCAAACATATTGACTCCTCTCTTAATTACACCATATACACGGCTTGAATTGCTTGAAAAACACCGGGTTTGAACTGGACAGCACGGACGTCTCAATTATTTCTGTTGATGCTCTACAAATATCTATTGGCATCATTTGTTTAAGATTCAGTCCAAAATTATTTTACTTTCAATATCAAAAGTTAGCCCCATTTTGTATAATAATGTGATACCATATACCATTTTTAGAACTCTAATGTAAGGAAATTTCTTGTCAGAGAATTATTTTTCAACACATATATGCGTAAATATATAATATGTATTTAAGTAAATAAGATTTGAGAGTTCACGTCTCCGTACCGGTGGGCTTTTAAATATAGCATTAATTCCCTGCCCTCATCCCCGAACCGAGAAAACTACCGTATAACCTACACATGAAATTTATTATGAAATGTATACTTGAAATTTCATGACACATGAAAATGCGTAATTGTCAATTTTTCAGGCTGTTAAAAGTAAAACCGTATTCGAAAAATATTTTTTTTTAAATGTCAGGCGGTCATCGGGACTGCCGATAAAAGTGAAAACTTTAAAATACATTCTTCCAATTTCTGTATCTGTTTGCATTCCACATAATAATTCTATCCCTTTTAATATAGATTTTTATCAGCTCAAAATACATAATAACTCAGTACAAAGTATTAATACAACTTAATTGAAATAAAAATAATTAAAATACACTTATATTATTATTACTTTCACTTACCTACATATGAAATATATAGTAAGGGAAAGTATTGCGATCGTGAAACTTTTCGAATTCCAGTTTTCAACGGAAAATACACGTTTTAGGGTCTCCTGAGCCCAAATGACCAAGTCCCCAAAAAGGTGTGTGTGTAAGTCTGTGTGTGGTAACTCTCGGGCGAAAACGGTAAGTCCTATGAAACTGAAATTTCATATTTAAGACAACTATACGCCCGAGGCGTTACAGCAACTTTTTCATCAAAATCAGCTGCCTGGAAGATTTAATTTATACCATGCATTTTGCACCTTTTTACGATTTTCTCAAAAACAGCTCTAACGATTTTGATTAAACTCCATATATATCGATGTAAAATTTGATGGGCTTTAATATGATGTAGGTTGCATTCTGATTTGAATAGTTGGCAGTGCTTAAATGCTGATTTTAAAAATTTTCTTCCTCTAAAGTAACTTTAATTCTTTAAAGATCCCTATCCTAATAAAACCTGGATAGACAAAATTTAGGACTCTCCATGTCTAACACATCAACATTCATGTCCTGTTGTGTTTCACGGTTAAGCAGTTTAATTGGTACAACACTCAAATAAAAGTGAAAAATTGTCACTGTAATTTCAGAAAACTAATGTTTTAGTGAGATTGATTTGATGCCCCATCACAATCCCATTTGTTTATCAAAGTTAAATTTGGAAAGCTGACCGGACTGTTGTACAAACTCCTTAAATTCCTCCCTCCCACATACTTCCTGATTTTTCAATCTTTCCTCTTTGATAGGTCCTTCAAAATAAATCACAATAGTTCCTATTCATACCCTTTACACTGACTGCTGTGTTCCTTAAGGCAGTATCCTGGGGCCCTTCTTTATACAGTCTGTACAGCTGATATTCCAACCCATCCTAACAATTTCCTTTCTACCTATGCTCATGACAACTGCGCATTATCAGTTCATAAAGATCCGATTGGTTCTTCTGTTTGCATTCGAGTTTCTGCTTAAAGTAAAGTATTATTGAGTTTCTTACGTTATTAGCGTTTGTTAGATCAGCTCCCATGTGCATGTAAACTTTGGCAATTGAATGAGGATATTGATAATCCAATTTTTTTAAAAATGAATTCGAGAAAAGTTTTCGTGACAGTTTTTAGAGGATTTTTCTGTAACCTTTGAAATTCTATCATTAAATCTTCTCGATGACTGGTTGATCTTTTGATGTTTATCTGCTTCTAACAAAAGCATTATGATCATCAACTTAATATCGATATTAAACTCTAATTATATTTATATATCGTATGACTAAAAATAGTGCAAATATTAAATACTGTTTACCAAAAGCTTTATCAACCAAATAAATAACCACCTAAACTAAGTTACGTTAGTCCAAAAGTAATCTTTGGCATATTTTGGAATATCGGTATGCAACACTGAGATAACCTCAAGATCCTTTCCAAGCAAACCTAAAACATATTTTTAATCAATAAGTAATTAAATATACGTTGTTGAAGGTTGTTTATATGTTCTTAATTCAAATCTTCATTATAAAAATTAACTTGAGTTACATAACATAATAACAAGATTCATGTTTCTTTGCTAACGTGATCAAGATATTGTCTTTTCATGCTCGTTTTTACAAAAATTGAAATATTGACAATAAGATCATTAGATTTTGGATGATTGTTGTTAAATAATTTTTTTTTTAACTTGAACCAAACGTTGCTCAATAACTTAGAAGACTAGATAACCCAATATAACTAATTATTTAGATGATCAACAGACCAATATGATTTTTTTTCTCTGTGTTTTGGTTCGTCATCTGTCTCCTTTTCGGACTTTAACCCCTTCAATTCTTGGGTTCAGAGATGACAGTGAAACCCTTAGATAACTAACCATACGTGGCCATTTTTCCATCTATTTAAGCTATTCGTCCTAGAAGCAAATAATACGTACGTATACGCGAGTATGTTTTCATGGACGGCAGTTGTGAATCCGATAACATGATTGTGATTCGCGTGTAACGAGGATAATTATTAACGATGCGCATGCATGTGCTATGCACCACCTCCATTTTCCGATAATTGGAATGACATGTGCAACTCCAGACTGGAGCAGCGTAGATCATTATGGGACGAATGACAGTTTTGTAGAGAATCAGTTTGTTTTTTGGTGAGATAATTTTGAGTACCTATTGAAGTATGGAGTTATTTTGTTGATATTATTTTTTCTCTATTGCATTTATCGATTCTGATTCGGAGTCATCTTCTTGGTCAGAAAAGATAGAGTACCTATTTTGAGTGGACACATTATTCTGAGTGTACTCACCTCTCTTTCGTTTTTGAGATGAATTCATTGTTGCATTTTGTGATGAAGAAGGCCCACTTAGATCCTCCATAGTTCTTGAATTACCCCAAGGGGCATCAGTTTTTTCGACGTTGGTTTCGGAAATGTCTTAAGAAAGTTTTGAGTTTTTCCACGAACAGTAGAAAGAACTTAAAACAAATAAAAAACTACAACTTAATTTTCACGATAGTTTATTGATTAAACAATATTGTCTCGATCACTAGTTAATAGCAAGTTATCACTACGGCCGCTAGAGCAAGACTCAGTATGAATAAATAGTGGGAGAAATACTCTATTTTAATAGGAACCAATAAATTGAATGATGATCAATTGATATTTTATTTAGAAATTAAAAAAAAAAAATCAATTTAATTAATGTTTATTTAAAATAAACGAACAAAATATAATAGAGGTTTCAAACGTGATTCTATTAATTCTAATCAGCATAGCTCAAACGGTCGGTCCCAGCGACAAATATTATATAACAAAAGATATTGTCCAGATCATTTCTTATATGGAAACTTTTGATCCGAGCAACACTAGCGGAATGGGTTGCCTGTTACATCTTTTGAGGACGAAATATATTACTAACATAAATTTATAAATACATACATGAAATATAGGGTTATCCATTGCTTGAAAATAATTATTTTCATTTACTGCTTATTCTATGTTCTTTTAAGATAAACGGAGCCGGAAGGGGTTTTCTCTGTTTAATAAATTGAGGAAAATGTATCCTCGAGTTGGATGTATTTACTTCAATTAGTATAAGAAGCTGATCTGCCTAACCGCAGCCACCGCAACACATTTCTCAGGGCGGAAGAGTGCCATCAATAGTGGGGAGGGGGCTGAAGTATCGCTGCCGGAAACCGGACTTATTTATCTAGTCGGCTAAACGGCTCTTTCTTCCTGGAAAATAAGGAAAACAGGATGTGAGGAAGCCGTGTATGGTCACTAAAGTTTTACTTTAATCAAGCTGTTATTCTGTGGCTTCGATATTTTTTCAAGGAGATGCTACGTGTGGCTTTAAAAAAAATAAATTGAAAGCCGAAGTTTTGCTTGCCTTCTCCAGGACTATAAAGTCTAGATAGGATGAATATAGGACAATCGTATAAATGAAAATGACGTAAGCAGAAAAAAATAATACATCTTCTATCTATTATAGGTGGAATAATCAGGAGTCAGTCATTTTTTAGAATTTTTTTAATTTTGCCAACGTTTCGGCTCAAGCTTGTGAGCCATCATCAGGGCATTACTGAGCCATGTCCAAGCATAAACTAGACTTTTACCTATTATTTAAGGGTTTCTGAATTTCGGGGAAAATATCTTTACTTTGTGCAACTATTAGGCCTGTTGGGTACTCATTCATGAATGGTGATAGGATATTATACTTTAATTTTCCCAGTGTTCAGAAATTAAGAGTAAAAATTACAAATTCAGAGATTCATACATTTTTATTGATTTTCAATAATTCAAAAATTCAATACGATATTCCGATCGGAAGTAGTTTTATTTGCAATTATGCAATGGATAATGATAATATTATATATTTAGCTTATGAAAATACCTCTCTGACGAGGTATATACTTATAATTTCCGTTCGATAGTTTAGTCAGGTAGCTGGAAGGAACTACTTAAATTTCAAGAAATGCTCATGAAGGCTTAGATAAACTGAAAAATGTTAAACTGTAGAGGAAAGTCTGGCCGGACAAGAAAACACATTTAAACTATCTTGTTGGAGTAGGCAAACTTAACAGAGATTATCGAATTCGTGCATAAAAAAATTGGTGTTTTAATTGATGTAAAAAATAATTATTTTTGGTTTTGTTTATTATATGTTTTATTTAAAAAAATTGTACTTGAAAGAAGGATTATTGAACATTTTCTGTAGAACATTGCTCTGTAAGTCATTACTAGGAGAACTAATCAGATGCTGATGGCTGACGAGGCTTTGATTGGGCTGCTCGTGTGCCAGATAAAAACATCGCCACAAAACCCCTCATTATCAACATCTGTTATACGCTTCATTAACTCAAAAACAGCCTTCCCATCCCTTTAATTAAAATTAGACATGTCCCTGTCATGCTGAAATACTAGGGACGAGGAGGTGATGGATTCCCTGCATTATATTTTTTCCTTAATCTGACGGGTTCAAATAGAACACGTAGTAAAAATTTTTCAACAAAGGTCGAAAAAAATGAGAGAATTTGATAATTTATATTACGAATTAAGATACTATGGAGATGATTTTTATTAAATACTTAAGAATGAGCCAAGATTCTTAAGATTTTTTACTTTATAATTTGAAATGTGCTTTATCAAACCAACCAAGAAACCGATTTGTATATATTGTGGTAAAATCTTAAGATAAGAGATCACTAGAAAAAAGATAAAATGTTCAGTTTTAGTTAAATATATTTATAATAAACAAATATATTAAAATCTGGGGTATACTGGTTAACTGATATATCACTGTCGTAATAAGTTTAACTTGAACAAAAATTACTACATGAGAACAATGCGATCAGTTACAACATGAGAACAAAGCGATAAATATTTATTAGAGCTCTGTTATTTGAACATAAATTAAGATTTCAATTTCAAATTGGTAAAATTAGTTAATATGAAACTGTTTACCATACTTTATTGGATATTTCAAATTATGATTATATAAGTCTGTTCATATAATTTTGATTCGAGTTACTGAATATGAATTTGTAATTACACAGTTTACTAATAACTTTACTATTTCGATGCAGTGGGTCGGTTGGATCCCAGATTGGTTTTCTTTGAAATAAGTGATCTCTTATCTGAAATAAGTTCTTCAGTCGTCATTTTTTTGCTTATAAATAACAAAATGTTGTCTTGAGGTGGCGGCGCGAAGCGATTTTCGTCCGCCATGACTGTTTTCGAAACCGGCCAAGAAATCGCTCCCTCTTGCAGTATAAACGCTTACCGCTGGTAACACTGGGATTTTACCCACTTAAGGCTAACCTTTTAGACTATCGCGTGCAGTATTAACAAGCCCTAAGGGCACATTTCACTTTAGAAAGTAAAAAATCAAAAGAGTCTTTGCTCTTTCTTTAATATTAATAAAATTAATCTCCATAGTATCTTAATCCGTTATCGAATTCTCTCCGTTCTTTCCCTTTTGTTGAAATATATTTTATGCTACTACATGTTCTATTTGAACAAATGTAATAAAATAATGAATCATTTATTAAAAGTTTTATGTTTTCATTAATAATAACTTTCTTTGGTGTTTATTAAGTGACATTAGTGATTATAGCTTTAACACTTCACTCTTAATATAAAAGTATCAATCAATCGGTGAGAGTCGATAGCGAGCCTTTATCTTCCAGACCAGCTCCCGCTTGCTGCCCTCTTGAAACGCGCATATTGCAACCCTCCTAGACAATCACGTGCAGTATAAACAGACCCTTAGGCTTTTAGGAAGGGGACCGATAAGTACATACAATAATACCTAATAATCAAAATTACCTCACCTTTATCTAGCCAATTCCCTTTTTTGAACTAATTCTACTGGGGTGTAACAAAGAGAGCAAAGTGGAGACTCTACCTCTATTTATTTTGAGCCCTCACATTAGAAATTGTTTACAACCCCAAAATTTTTCGTTGTTATTTATTTAATAAATGTTATAACCGAGTAAAAATCAAATACGTTATATATTGATCTAAATACTTGGGCTTGAATAAAACAAAACAGAGTAGTAAATGTGCAATTCTGGATAAATAAAAAAGTACTAGGGATGAATAGTGGTCCTGCGAGTATCGTAAGGAGCGCGAGAGCTGATATAGGACTACTGGGAAATTAGAGACTGGAGGGTCAGGGCTGCTAAAGTAATGCGGACCTTCCTGCTTTCCCTTCAGTTTAGTCTGCGATTTCATACTTTGACGATATTTATTTATTTATATTATATTATAATTTATAGATATTTTGTTAACGTTAAAAAAAAATGACATGCTTCTAGGTTCATGTAAGTATACTACTAGATTTAAGAGAATATGTAAATTTCTCCATCACTGCAATAACTATTAATCTGTGACACCGTTATCTCTGCTTAACTTCTTGGTTCCTCCATTTATATTGATGATATGTCCTATGCTTATGTCGGTAGCACTATTTATTTTATTACAAATTACACGTATTTGAATTATTCGTATATGATAGGTAATGCTAATTATTCATCACATTATAAACATAATTGGGGCAATATTGTGATTTTATCCAATGCTCCCTAATAGTTCGCGGTTTATTGTGTTGAAAAACCTATTTTCGATGATAAATTATGGATTCAATGCTTTGATTAGTTGACACAGAATTTTCAATAAATGTGTTACGTTTCCATTTACGTTATATAAATATTTATCTATGATTGTGCTCGTCCAGTGGAGAGGAAGTGAGTAGTAAATATTTATTGGACTCAAAAATTCTTTATTTCCAAACAAACATCATGTAATTTAACCTAAAATGTTACAGACCAATTTCATAATTAATCAAATTTAAAACATTTACTGTAAAAAAAAACAAAAAAACAAAAACAGATATCAGAAATAAACTCTTACCCCTACGGGTTCAACGTTTATTATAAAAACAAAACAATACAAACAAGGAACATTAATAAACAAGATGCAAAATAAGAAACATGTAATTCTATTTTGCAATCTCCCATTTTTTAAAAGTCAATTTAATTTGAATTAAATGATCATATGATCTAATCTTAGCGACTGTTTGTTTTAACACTATTTTTTGTCAGCTGTGACAACTGTTTTAATAGATTGAAGGAGTTGCTTGGTCTAGTGGCTAGAGCACTTGTCTCTTATTATCCGGGTATTTAGTTCGATAGATACAATTCTTTATTGAACAATATTACAATCTGTCCAATTTAGGACATTTTTAATAGGGATAAAGTACAACATTCATACTGCATTCACACGATATATACAAAACAATAAATTTATATAATAATAATACAATATAAATAAATACAAAACAAAATCAATAAAAATATATACAAAAGTCACTCATACCTATATACAATTCACAAGCATACAGCACGTGAGTGGAGAATCTAGCCAATGCTAGAACTCCAATATACATTTTACAAGAGGTCTCGAGGCCACTGCCGTTTCAACCTTCTAGGAGGATGGTAAGGATGTGTAGAGCTGGATAAGGATTGAGCCAGGGGATTAGGGTGGTGGATAAGGTTCTGATGGAATTTAGAGAATTTTATTGGTATAAGGTCTAAAATAAATGGAATATTTAGGTCGCGGTGTAAGGTATGGTTGGATACATAATAAGGAGCATTAACTATTGTTCGGAGGACTTTTGATTGGAAGGATTGAATGCGTTTGATGTTAGAAAATTTGGCTGTCCCCCACAGTTCAAGTCCGTAGGTCCAGATAGGTTTTAGTACTGTCTTGTATATTAGCAGTTTGTTCTCGATAGATAATTTAGAATTTCTGTTCAGTAGTCTGTATAATTGTCCGAATCGTCGATTAAGTTCTTGTCGTTTAAGTCTAGTGTGCGGGTTCCAAGTTAGTCTTTTGTCCAGAAGGAAGCCAAGATACCGGACTGTGTCGGAGAAAGGAAGCGGAACGGAGTTAAAGAGAACTGGACAGCAGGATTGTCTTCGAAGGGTAAAGGTGACATGTCTGCATTTGGATTCATTGACTTTGATTCTCCAGTTGTTACACCAGTCTTCAATTTGAGAAAGGTGCGTTTGGAGGCCTGCAGATGCAATTTCGGGATCTAAGTGAGAGGATAGGATAGCTGTGTCATCAGCGTACGTTGCTAGGAAGGTATTAGGGCAAAGAGGAATATCAGCTGTGTATATATTGTAGAGGATAGGACCAAGGACACTGCCCTGAGGAACACCGGATTCGACTGGATAAAAATTGGAGTATTCTGCACCACAACGAACTCGGAAGGAGCGGTTTGATAGATAGGATCGGAGGACTAGGTATAAGGATTGGGGTAAATGGTTTTTGAGCTTAAAGAGCAATCCCGGGTGCCACACCCGGTCAAATGCTTGCGTTATGTCCAGAAATGCACCCGAGCAGTACTCCTTGTTCTCAAGGGCAGAGGAAATATGGTCAACGACTCGGAGCCCTTGCTGAACGGTTGAATGTTGGGAACGGAATCCAAACTGATGGGAAGGAATAGTGTGGGATTCTAATAAAGGTAATATTCGTTTGAGGAGGATTTTTTCAAAGATTTTTGAAAGGATTGGGAGTAGGCTTATAGGTCTATATGATGTCGTAGTGTTAGGAGGTTTACCTGGCTTTAGGTAGAGAATTATTGTGGAATGTTTCCATAAGAGAGGAAGATGAGTAGTGCGTAGAATGGAGTTGTAAATATATGTAAGAAATATAACGGCTTTAGATGGAAGCTGTCTGAGAATCTGAGGAGTGAGGAGATCGTATCCAGGAGATTTACGGAGTGCAAGTTTTCGGAGAAGATATTTGACCTCAGAGGGATTAACTGCTTTAGGAGGTAATGAAAGCGGGATTGGAGACTGAAGGAACTGTTCCACCACTGCAGTGTGGTTTGGATTGGATTCTGGATGAGGTGTGAAGACTTGGGAAACGTATTTGGCAAGTTCCTCGGCTTTGTCTTCATCAGACGCAGCCCAGGAACCATTACTACGACGGAGGGGATGGGAAATATGGTGGGATTTTAGAATTTTCTTGGTGACATTCCACAGGGAATTGTCACAAGCCGAAAGAGAAGAAAGGAAGGAACTAAAGGATTGGGAACGGAAGGTCGCCAGCTCCCTCTTTAATTGTCTCCAATAAAAGTTATAGGAGCGGCGATCTGTGGGGTGACGGGTGCGTTGCCATAAGGATCTGGATCGGCGTTTGGTGCGGATGAGGTCTATGAGGTGTGGTAAATGATTTTGGTTGTGACTTATCTGGGAATGCTTGGGAGAGGAGGCAGTCCAAACAGCTTGTTGAATAGCGATGGTGAAGGAGTTTACGGCATCGTCAAGGTCATCTGGAGTTTTGAGTTTCACTCTGAGTTCAATATCACTGGTCAGGATTTGGCGAAAAAGGTCCCAGTTTACTGGTCCTCTGATAAATGACGGTGGGGTGGGTTTAGGAATAGGAATTAGGGATACTTTAAGGAGCAATGGACTATGGTCAGAGGACAGTTCATCAAGGCGAGTCACCGACATGTTTAGGGAGCCTAATCCGCTGTGAATGAAGAAGTCAAGGATGTCAGGATTACGGTTAGGATCAGTTGGCCAGTAGGTAGGGGAGTCAGGAGGCAGGAGGTTGAAACGTCTAGAGCTGAGTGCAGACTGTAAATTCCGCCTACGACAATTCGTGGATCTGCAACCCCATTGTTGGTTCTTAGCATTCATGTCTGCACCCAGAATGAAGTGGTTTCCTAAGGAATTGAGGAAGGATTCGAATAGAATGTTGGAGATGGAATGTTTAGGAGGGCAGTACGCTGATGCGAGGGTGATCGGAAAAGAAAAAGTCTTGATTACTATGGCGGTGCATTGTAGGAAATCATAGGAGGGAACTGGGAGTATATGGTGGGAGAGGGACTGGTGCACAATGACAGCAGTACCGGCATGGGCTTTTCCGTCTGGGTGGTCTGTATTTAGTTCGAGGTCTATGAATTTTGATATTAACCTTCATTACAAAATTATAGGGAAGAAGGTGATTCCGGGTGCAGCCGAATAAACATTAAATCAAGTAAAAAACAGAATGGTCTGCATGCTCTAGGTTCGCCCCTTCGGCTGAATTAACACAATAAATAATATTCTGCCACAACCGGGATTCGAACCCAGGACCCCAAGACAAGTGCAAGACAACCCAGGAGAACAATAGACAAGTGCTCTATCCACTAGACCACGCCGCTCCCAATGTTGAGGATATAGCAATTTTTTACTTTCACTTATATATATATATATAATATATATATATATATATTTTATATATATATATATATATATATATATATATATATATATATATGAAATATATAGTTAGGGAAAGTATTGGGCGCGCGCGCGTGTGTGTGTGTGTGTGTGTGTGGTAACTCCCGGGCGAAAACCATAAATTCTATGGAACTGAAATTTCATATTTAAGACGATTATACGCCCGAGGTGTTACAGAATCGTTTTCATCTAAATCAGCTGACCGGAAGATCTACTTTATTCCATGCATTTTGCAACTTTTTACGATTTTCTCAAAAACGGCTTTAAGGATTTTGATTAAACTCCCTATAGTGATGTAAAATTTAATGGGATTAAAATATCGTGTAGGTTTCATTCTGATTAAAATAGTCTCCCAGGGTTTAAGTGCCGATATTTCAAACGTTCTTCCTTTAAAGCACCTTTAATTTTGTAGATTTGAAAAAATTAACCATATCGTCTGATTAGCATTGCTAAAAAACAAGTAAAGATATAAGTTAAACGAATTCGATATCCAACGATATTAAACGAGAAAATTGCAATAATATTTTATTAATGCAATTTTTTGTTTTTGAAATTAATAACAGTAATATACATGTATAATATATCGTTGGAATGCTAAAGATTTTAGAAAAAATATTTTCTTATACATACTATAGTAAAAGTTAACGTAGAGTGATGAAAAGCCGATAAACAAACTTATTGTCGTAGATAATAATATAATAGATTATTTATTAAAACACATGTTTCTATTTAATTAAAATAATTCTTTAACAATTTATTTTCGTTTATGAATTTGTTTAAAAAATTCTTGAATTGATATAAATTATGGAAGTTAGTGAAAGTCGTGTGTTGCGCACACCAGATTTTTAAAGTTATGTAAAGATGGCCTAATTATAATTTATAGTGATATAAATTTATTATCTTTCAAAATTTGTTTCTTAAATTACATATGATACACATTTTAGAACGAAGAGGTTTTATTAAACTACTATTAGATTATGACGAAACGCATCGAAATATCAAAACTATTTTGATTCCCTTATTTCAGATATAATATAATAATATAAAATAATATATAATATAAAAGATATATATGTAATTGATTATTGCATATGCTTAGAGATCAAACCGATTTCATTATGATTGTTCGAAAATGGGACCTTCGGGTCGGGGTGCCTCTGAGGAGCTCTCTAAAAAGGTCTGTTTGATTGATCTATCAAATTTGGCGGAAAAGGATTTAGATGTTAGACCAGTATGCATACTAGGATCGGTCATTAGCTCTCTGATAACATCTCCGTTGGGAGAACAGTTAAATAATGATTCCTGCGTTTTTTAGAAGTCAGTTTACCTATATCAGAGTGTGTTGCAGAATGGCACAAGATTGAACCGTCTGGCAAAAGCTTATTAGTTAGGAGGCCCTTATCGGTCTGTAGCGCTGATGATATAATATTTATGTTTATTATAATTTTTAGGTGAAGGTTCAAGGTAGCATCTTAGGCCCAATCCTTTATTCCGTTTATGCAGCTGATATTCTCATTCATCCTTGCACCGTTCTCACTATTTGCGCCGATGACACATGTATGTTATCCGTAAGTGATGACCCAACGGTTGCATCACTTACCCTTCGTCGCAAGCCTATAACTACCTGTCCCACTGTATCCTGATCCCTATTGAACAGATCCGTTACCTTGGACTCCAACTAGACAAGCGCCTAACTTGGAATTTTCACACTAGACTAAAACAACTAGAAACTGCCTTGAGATACCGCTTACTACAATACTTACTTGATGAATGATCAAAACTCCCTATTTACTACAAAAAACTAATTTACATCACTATTATCAGACCGATTTGGACCTATGGCATTGAGCTATGGGGGTCCACTATCTCGCATCCAATCCTTGTAATTCAAAATCCTACAAAAAATCCTCAATGCTTGGTTATTAATAAACTCATCCATAGAGACCTAAATATTCCGCTAGTTGCAGACTTAGCTCGTGATAGATACACCTCCTTTAATTCCTAACTACCAGCCCACTCAAACCCGCTTGTCTGTAACCTCTCACCGAAATATATTCCCAATATTCCTAAGAGGTGTCTGAAATGACGGTGGCCTCGAGACCAGCTCATAAAACAAACTTTGAAGTGCTACCACTGGGTAGCTTCTTCACATGTCTATTTATGTCTGTTATTGCTATTGCAATTCAGCCATTTTACTTTTTGTATTTGTATATACAGTTGTAAAAACCAATAAAATAAAAAAGTGAAGGTAAAAGTCGGATTAATATTTGAAAAAATAATATGTTGTTAACAAATAGTAAGATAGCGATGTGAAGAATTAATTATAATTCATTGAGTTAATCATTTAGTGAAATTACTACTAATTTAGTTTGACATTAGTCAGTATACACTGATTCAATTTTACAGTCTGAGCTAGTTGTATTCTTTTTAAATTTAGTATTAACTTCATTTTACCTTAATCTAGTAGCAACTAATTGGCTTCTTATCATTTCTTTAAGCTCTGTGTTTCTTTCTTGTTTCTTCTTCTAATCAATTCGTTTATAAAGTGAAGCCCTTGTACTTAGGTTGTTTGCTGTAAGACTTCGGCGAAGAAGGAAGTAAGAAGAGAGAGTTTCCAAGACATTGATCGGTAATTGGCCAAACTTCTGGGTCACTCACCTTAACTTTGTCTGCGGTTAGGTCTGACAAAGTAAAAAATGTTTCAGTGGACTTTACTAATTTTGTCAAACGTGTTTCGTAACGCTAAGGCAAAAACGTCTGATACAATAGGATAATTCGTACTAACAAAAGTTTTATTTACTTTGAGATTGTTTCGATATGTACCTAATGAATCAGTAATTACAACTAACATAAATTTTATAAAAAAATTAAACCTGAATTCATTTTTAAAGTTAAAATCCAGACTCATCATCCTTATATTCACTTCATTTCCTGCTGTGAGGATCGAAACAGGACTTCCGAAACTTCGTTAGCAGGCTGGGTCCCAATAAAAATATTTGCAAATTACCAAGTCTTCACTAATTGGAGCGTTCCGTATTAATTGGTAGAACGATGGTGCTTGCTATCTAAATTGGTAATTTATTCAAAAACCGGGCGTGTTTTCTGTAGCATGGAAGGAGAGAGGAAAATCTGTTTTAATTTTTAACAGTTTAGTTGTTCTCATTTGACTGTTCTGAAGGACGGATACATGAAGTGGTTCTTTATGTAGTCTCAAGTTAAGTTCTGATTCTTGGCTCTCTGATTTTTTTCCGAAATTCGATTCTTAAGTTTAAATACGTGCACTTAAAAATAAATAAATTTTTAAACTCTGCAAAAGGCTGACGTCAACATTTAAACAGAGGATAAAATGCACGATATAAATAATGGTAGTGGCATTGGGATTGCCATACGTTTTGTGCCATAGCTGTACTAGGTACGGCCTGCTGAGCGAGTGTAGGGTCTTAGGGTGCGTTTATACCATGGTAACTAGAATGACGTCACATGGACCAACTCCTCTCACGGCACTGTAATTGGTGTTAGCTGTAATTGTTGGCACTGTATTTCGCTCTCTCACTACGACAGTTGTGCTTGTAGTGTTCGGGACGTTTTTATAGATAGACTAAGTAATTTATCTCGCTTTTAAATATCTTGTTGTGCCGTTGCCGGCTGTAAAAATCATTCAGATAACGCGAAAAAACTGAACTTGTCATTTCATCTTTTCTCAACAAGTTTCTTGATCTTTGTTCCTCTACGAGAGTAATAGGTGAGAAAGAACTTTTTCCATTTCAAATAGGCTTTATGATTTCAATTTATAGGGCTTATTCAAGGGGTTAAAAGCCAGAGATTAATTCATATTTATTAGCAGCGGAGTGTATTAAAGATGTTTTGGAATCGTATTTTTCTGTAATAAGAGGCTTTAGAAAATTTTACGACCACCCTCTCTATACAGCAGTGACACATCGAATGAAATACCTGTTGTTCAGCAAAAGCGCATGTGACATATTAAAAACAGGCAATTGTAATGCAAAGCAGTGTGAAACGTTAAGTGCCCACGTTATTAAAAAACAAGATTTGGCAGAACCAATACAAGATTGGGAACCTTCAGACTTAGAAGAAGACAAGTTAGGAGTAAGTAATGTTTGTAATGAATAATTTATTTTCGTTGCCGAATCACTGATAGATCAGTTGACTGAAATCAATAATAACAAACTAGTTTACCTGGAAGAGAATGCAGATTTACTTATAATGTTAGCTGGTTATGTAGCATACCGTGTTTTTAAAAAAGGCATAAGAGGCCAAAGAATATGTGAGGTGGGATGATTGTTGTTCCCTGTGCAATATAATTTTATTTTAAAGACTTTTTGACAAAATTTTTAAATTATAAAAATGAATTTTTAACTTGTCAGACAACTCAGTGAGTCCTGATGATGGGAAAGGCCCCCGAAACGTTGACTCGTTAAAGTTTTTCTGTAAAAGCTCCTTTTTTTGAAGATAATAGAAACCTACTTTTTTAAATATGGGCATATAGAGTTATTTCCAATATAGAGAAAAAACTGAAAACTCGAACAGTTCTGACTGGGTTTCGGTTTTTGTCAAGGGGTGCCCTAATAAATCCGTCATCAAAATGGTTAAGCATTGTTTTTAAATTGAAAAAGACTTGAATAACAGACCTCAAGTTACGAAGAAGCTGATTGATATATTCAAAGGATAGTTCAGTGAAATGGACGATCCTTAATAAGAATGAAAGAGCTGAACAAGAAGAAAGAACTTAAAAGAGCGATGAGGAAAGATGAAACTTCTGAAACTGCGAGAAAAAAATCAAAGAAGATTAACTGACTAAAGAATCAATGTAAACGTTTAGGACAAACATAAGGTACTACTCATTAAACGTAACGTTTCATTCTCGTAACATTTCGAAATGATTAACTTAAATATATTTTATGTTGGCTTGTATGTTGGAAGATTTCTTTTCAAAATGTGTTTAAATTGACTTATACAACTGTTTTGACATTTTTATGATATATATTTTATAACAGAAGTGTTTTTCCTTTAATAAAATAAGTTTTGATATAAAATTTCACACTATGAAGGCAATTTGAGTTCTATTCTTCTTTTAAAGTGGTTTTAAGATATTAAAATCCCACTAGAGCAGTAACCCGGCTTAAAAGTGCATATGACACGGCTCCAGGCACATGCGTGAGCCCTAACCGTATAGTTTAGTTACTGCACGCGTATAGCGGCTTAAAGCGATTGCAGGGTCCCTGGAATGACCGACTTGAATTAAAGGGATTTAGGAACCCTTTACCACTTCAGTAGAAGTTATATTAGGTGAGATGAATATTAAACATCATATCAACATAACTCTTAACATACTTTCCACATATAATAAATATATCAATACGAATTTCTCTATTTTTCCTTTGTCCTTTTTTTACCTTATTATAAATAATGTTTTTTTTTTTTTTATCGAGTTTCGCATTAAAAACATGTTTCTGATGTGTATACTACTACACTTTGATATAACTTATCATCAGTTTTTATTTTTTTTTATTAATACTTTAATGATACATAGGTTTTCAAAAGTAATATTTGATGTTATTATCCAAATTTATTTTTGAAAAATAAGCCTTCCCCCTCTCCTGCTACTTTCGTGAACTCTCACAAGACCTCGTTTTCTCCTCGTCTACTGATACCCGTTTTCTCACCGTGTAGCGCGATCAACTATTTTTTTGAACCAGTTATTCTCTTTCGTATCCTGAATTTAAAACCGTAAAACATTTTTCTGGACAATAATTTTAGTTTCATCCCCATTTTAAGTTAGCTTCGTGGCTGAAAACATTTGTTGGAAAAATCTCTAATCAAACTAAAAGAGCTAAAATCCCTTTTTCTTCTTGGTCGCCAGCTGTAATGACGGCCCCTACCCCTGTTTCTGCTTTGGTTTATTCTTGAACTTTATTGAAAGCAGGAGTTTATTTAATAATTCGTTTCAAATAATTATTACATTTACGTAGTTTAGATATATTTTTATTGATTTGTTCTTAAACTGTAATTATGTCTATTTACGCTGTTTAAACTGTTCAACTTTTTTACCAGTCATTCTTTATCGTTTTTTAAATTTAAAGAACGCACGTAAATCATTTTTGAGTCCATTAATTAATAGTTTTACATGCATTTTAAGCCATCTTCGCGACTCAAAACATATTTTAGGAAAATCTGTTTAACTCTAGTAATATTGCAGTTTTAAATTCAAGAAAAGATAAAGAATAACTGGTAAAAAAAAGTGTTGAACGGTTCTGGACATGGTCTGCACGAATTCGGATGGGTTGTACCGCAAATTGGACTGTCACCGCCGAGTAACCCTCAGACTACAGGTAGAGGAGGTATCTATTAGTAAGAGTCGTCTTCTCATTTTCTGAGTACATATTTGTTATTTGAAAATCCTTTAGGCTTTTTACCCCCAGAAGAATTTTTATCTTATTTTTTATTGCTGGTGAATTCCAGAAAAAAAAATACGGTATAACCGATAACATGAAAAATGGAGGTGTCATCAAAGCAATATTTATCGGACTAAGGCTCTCATAGGAAGTCGGGTGCAGGGCTTGGAATGAAAGTCGCCGCTATGGCTTCGTTCCAAGCCTACTCTTTTATGTACTTGGGTCGTTTATAGTCCCATTTATTTACTGGGAGGATGTTCACTCCTACCATGATTCATAGCGAGCAAATTGGTTTATATTTATTTTTACTTGACTCCCGGTTTTGGACTCGGGTTTAGTAATATTTGATGTTATTATCCAAATTTATTTTTGAAAAATAAGCCTTCCCCCTCTCCTGCTACTTTCGTGAACTCTCACAAGACCTCGTTTTCTCCTCGTCTACTGATACCCGTTTTCTCACCGTGTAGCGCGATCAACTATTTTTTTGAACCAGTTATTCTCTTTCGTATCCTGAATTTAAAACCGTAAAACATTTTTCTGGACAATAATTTTAGTTTCATCCCCATTTTAAGTTAGCTTCGTGGCTGAAAACATTTGTTGGAAAAATCTCTAATCAAACTAAAAGAGCTAAAATCCCTTTTTCTTCTTGGTCGCCAGCTGTAATGACGGCCCCTACCCCTGTTTCTGCTTTGGTTTATTCTTGAACTTTATTGAAAGCAGGAGTTTATTTAATAATTCGTTTCAAATAATTATTACATTTACGTAGTTTAGATATATGTTTATTGATTTGTTCTTAAACTGTAATTATGTCTATTTTACGCTGTTTAAACTGTTCAACTTTTTTACCAGTCATTCTTTAATCGTTTTTTAAATTTAAAGAACGCACGTAAATCATTTTTGAGTCCATTAATTAATAGTTTTACATGCATTTTAAGCCATCTTCGCGACTCAAAACATATTTTAGGAAAATCTGTTTAACTCTAGTAATATTGCAGTTTTAAATTCAAGAAAAGATAAAGAATAACTGGTAAAAAAAAGTGTTGAACGGTTCTGGACATGGTCTGCACGAATTCGGATGGGTTGTACCGCAAATTGGACTGTCACCGCCGAGTAACCCTCAGACTACAGGTAGAGGAGGTATCTATTAGTAAGAGTCGTCTTCTCATTTTCTGAGTACATATTTGTTATTTGAAAATCCTTTAGGCTTTTTACCCCCAGAAGAATTTTTATCTTATTTTTTATTGCTGGTGAATTCCAGAAAAAAAAATACGGATAACCGATAACATGAAAAATGGAGGTGTCATCAAAGCAATATTTATCGGACTAGAGGCTCTCATAGGAAGTCGGGTGCAGGGCTTGGAATGAAAGTCGCCGCTATGGCTTCGTTCCAAGCCTACTCTTTTATGTACTTGGGTCGTTTATAGTCCCATTTATTTACTGGGAGGATGTTCACTCCTACCATGATTCATAGCGAGCAAATTGGTTTATATTTATTTTTACTTGACTCCCGGTTTTGGACTCGGGTTTATTTATAAGTTTTAAAAAATAAATTTTGGTTATTTTATATAATAATTAAGAATAAAGAATTCTGTAAGGAGTTGTTTTTTTATGCGATAGTGTGAGTATGGTTTTATTTTATTATTATTATTTATTTTTTTATGATAACGGCAGTTTATAAGTATTCTTCATTTAGAATATGCCACATTTCGAAAATCGGTACCTTATTTTTGGGGGGAAGAAGACCCTCAAGGACTAACATCATTGAAAAAATGGTCATTGAAACACCTGCAGAATAAATAATGAGATGCTATTTTTGATTTTATCTCGTGGTGTTTCGTATATAGTCTTGTTAAAATTTCTAGTGCCTCTTTGTTGTATAATACGGGTACGACATTCGCTCCTCATAGGATTCGTTTTTTTATATTTGGGTGTCTGATACATAGAGAACAGCTAAATTTTCAGATTAACTTAAAGGTACTTTCCTTAACTTTTAAGTTACTGGTGAGTTTTACGCGAATAATAAAGATTAATACTAATGATCTCTTATTAAGAAACTAGGAGAACCGCCCTTGCTGGTGTGAAGGAAGTTGAAATTATTTCATAGGGTTTAGGATTTCGCGGAATCCAAGAATCGCCACGTCATTTTATTTACAGAGAGAGTTGATATCTGCACTTAACATGTACCTCTGTGGGTCTAGATTGGCCACAGTTGAGAAACTATGTTCCTCTGATCCTGTCATAATGAATGCATGAAGCTTTTACCATAAATGTTCAACATTTAGAGCCTGAGGCTCTACTCGTCGAGACATTGTTATCAATTATTAACTTTGATATTACCGAGGGGACTTCATGGACATAGCTCGTCTTTTGCTTGGCCGAATCCCTCTTCCTTCAAATTAAAGATTGAATAATTAACCATTACAAATTGTGACCTGAGAAAGGGAAATGGGATTGGCTGTTATCATTTGGTAAATATTATGATTGAGCTCTGAGAGACTGTTTGTATAGTAGCTGGCCGAGTTGTTCTTTGGTCCGTTTGGTAGCCAATTTACCTGGCTCTCTGATCATACATAAGTAACGAGGTATCTTCATTGGCGTTAATTTTAATGACAAACAAACAAATGAAGAATTTTATGTAGGGAATGTATTTTCTAATGTTTCTTAATGACTAAATTAACCGCTTTAGATGTAAAAACGGAGCTCAATATTACAGAATTATATCCAAATAACTATCAATGTTTATCAAATATTTTTTTGTTTATCCTCAACAATTATCATGTCAGTTTGGACTTCTGTTTATCTTATCATCTATCTTTTTGGGCATTTATTTAATTTTTTAAAATCAGTGTTGGTTGCTCAAGTTTTCAAATAATCTAAAGCTGACGAAAAATGAACTAGTTACTCTCCCATAGTGTTTTCCTGTAGAGAATTTGATTTCGGTTTTCTTAATTCGCTTGGTGAGCAACGGTTCCCCCGTCCCCCCTCCCCGGGGTATGGATGCTACACATAGGTTTTTTAAATAATAAAACATAAAATAAATAAAAAACCGGAGTTGTAAATATTGAATCTGCGGCATTTATACCAGACTTTTTTTCTTTTAATTGCCTATGTACTAATTGCTATAAAAAAAAAAAAAAAACTTATATTCTTTTACCATTGTAATAAAAATACGAATCATGGACGTGTAGCACCAGTTGTTATCGTTTATAAAGGTATATTGACATGCTATTTATTTTTCCTAAATTTTATTCGTGTCCTGATTTCAAAAGAATTAAATTTTTTTCTTTATTCAAAAATAGCTGATATTTGAGAAAATTGCATTTCTTATCAATTAGCATATGACTATTTTTATGTTTATTTTTTTTTTTTTTTAATTTCTTGTCCTCATTTCAAATTCTAAACATATTTTATCGATATTTGAAGATTATGAGTTATAGACGTAAAACGTATTTAGTCAGTAGCCTTGGAAATAAACTACCGATGATGTTTTCCGAGTATTACTTTCTTTATTTATATCTAATAATTGAAAAACGTTTAGATAAATTGTAAATTCAGAAGCTCATCATATAATTAACTAATTTAATTAACTATATGTAGCATTCTGCTTATTTATTGGTGTTTTCTATATGTGATCTAATGAAGTGAATTCCTGGTGTGATGATTATTCATTTCTTGTAAATTTTTTTATTCGGGCAACAAGAAAGATATAGCGTGTAAAAAAAGCACCAACACTAATGAAGATATAGGCAAAATAATATTTTTTTCATTTGAAACAATATAACTCCTTAATAGTATTCCCTAGCGAAAAATGTTGCATACGGATATATCATGAAATTTTAAATACGAGCAATACCAACACCTCTTTTTTGACACAGAGCGTGTAAATACAACCTCAACAATTTATAAAAGCAGCAAAACGTAATTTTTTTCATTCGAACAAATATAGCTCCTTAACGACAAATGTAATGCAGCTAAAATAATAACTACTCCACAAAATTTGTGAAACGAAAACTGCCGTCAAATTTTTGATCCGAGTAACATCTAAAGATTTAGAGCCACTGTTGATATAATAGGTTATTTAAAAGTTAAAGTTACAGTGATGTCATAAAAACATATTTGTTCACAGATACTTGAAAATGGCCCTAAAGACCGAAACGGTACAATACAAGATAAATTCAACTTCTTTTGGAAAGGGCCAAAAATGTGTCTTGCTAGAACATTGAACTAAAAGAAAACTTAAGAAGATAATGGGAACGTCTATATAGTCAATCTGTCAAGCTGAGGTTAAAATAAAACACGTTATACAATAAAAATTACAGAACCTCCACTACTCGTCTCCTACCTCAGCCAAAAAACAAAGACAAGGAACTGCTGTTACATTTGATAAGCGAAGTCCAAAAACAACCCTGGATGTCCATTAAAGCGCAATAATATGTGATGACAGGGAGTTAGTTAATATTTGAGATAAAAAAATTGAGTGAGCATAAATTATTCCTTTACCTAGGACTAATTGTTAGCTCTGTTAGAATCAACAATATTTAGGATAAATATTTGAAAAGAGAAATGAAAATTTTATTTTATTTGATATTCGAAAAGAAGAAATACAGTGGAAGAGGAGATTTATGAAACTGATGGAGCTGACTTAAAATGGATCAATCTAATTAACCCCCGAATCGACTCTTGAACAAACTCAGTATAATTTATTCAAAAATTTCCAGGGCCGTGTCCCGATGAGCAGGTGATCACTTCCGATAGGAAAGTTTAAATTAAATTATTCGCCCTCTAGTGGCGCCCGATCTAGGGCCTTTTTAAAAAGCCCCCTTCCCGTCTATAAATCTCACCGGAGCCGAATTACCTCAAGTCCCCTGATTTATACAGCGGATTACTCTCCCTGCACAGTTACCTTCAACCTATTTTACCATTTTTCTTTTTCTTTCAACAATTTTAAATTGCACTTAAGTAAATCTATTTTATTTTAGAGATAATTTATTAATAAATTAATTTTTATTTTGAATTATAAAATTACTAGATGTAACCCGGAGCTTAGCTCGCAAATATTTCATTTTGTGTTATTTATTTATTTGTTTTTGGACAAATCATCCATGAATTATCGATTTGGCTTAAAATCGAAATTATTACGTACATCATTTGTTACATACAATTGACAAAAGAATAACAAATTGTCGAGTAAATAAATAAATAAAATAACAAATAAAAAACTCGAAACTACTAAATAGATTATAGCCTCAGATCCAGTACCTCGAGGTTTGGATTGCTAACCACGATAGCATGAGTAATAACCTAACCAACGTTATCTGTTTTTCTAAATAAAACTTTGTCTTTTAATAAGAAAGTAACAAACTTTAACTACAGTCTTCCCTGTCAGTGGTTAACTGCTGTCTTTAAATGTCAACAATTAAATAAGGCAAAGCTAGGAGGCTCAACCTAACCTGAAACGTATCACTTAAATCTAAAAACAAATTGATAAAAACAGAAACTAAAGGAAAAATAACAACAAAAACATAGTAGATAACACGAACACAACAAAATAAGACAAATCTAGAACTCAATATAACACCTTAGTTCAACCTCTATTGCAGAAACGCACTTATCAGTATTAGTGCTGTAAATCGTATTTTTCAAAGGAATCAAAAGGAATTAAAAAATAGGAAAGTAAAAAAAAAAAATAAAAAAAAAAATAAAAAAAAAAAAAAAAAAAAAAGGCGAAGGTTATAATTTTGATTTAGGTGGGCTTTATATTTGATAAAATTTACATCTTTGCAATCTTCGTCTTCCCTCTTCATCTCTCCTTTCTTCCCGCCTCTTCGAACAACTTAGGGTAACTTTTTTTTTTCTTCTACGCCATTGTTATATTGGGTTGATGCAAAATTAATGCAGGTTTTTAGTAGGTATTGTAAATACGCCATATCTTTACTTTAACCATATATATTTAATCAAAATAATTTCCATCTGAATCAATGCACTTTTGCCAACGTTCAACAAGCTTTCTTATTCCACCAGAAAAAAATCCGAATCCCTGGACTCAATGAAATCACGAAAAGAATTTTCAATGTCGTCCTGGTTTCGAAAATTTTTCTCCCTCAAAAAGTTGTCCAGATGCCTGAAAAAGTGGAAGTCTGTAGGAGAGAGGTGAGGTGAATAAGGCGGATGTTGGAAAACTTCGTAGCCCAACTCGTGCAGTCGTCGAAGCGTTGGTTGTGCAACGTGTGGTCTGGCGTTATCGTGGAGCAGGATCGGCCCCTTCCGATTCATCAATGCTGGGCAAAGACGTTGCAATTTTTGAGTTCCGAGTTCCGCCGCCATTTCTCGTGTGGTTTTGGTTGGGTCTTCTTCCACTTTTGACCTCAGCTGGTCGTTGTCCAGAGCAAGATGACGGCCCCGACCTTCCTTGTCTTCGAGGTCGAAATCTCCTCTGCGAAACTTCTGGAACCAACGCTGCACCGTGCACTCATTAATAGCCCCCTGACCCCACACTTCATTAATATTACGAGCCGTTTGCGCAGCGCTGCGCCCTAATTTAAATTCGTAAAAATAAATTTGACGAAAATCGCACTTTGACATTTTCGATTCAAGACCTTTGAACACACTGAACAAAACGATTTTACTAAACAAATTCATAGTGAAAGAGAGGGTATTAGATAAGGTTTGTTTTGGTATAATAATGATCAATGTTAGGATTAGCTTTGTTTACACAATTGGAATTAAGATATTGCAATAGAGGAAACCTGCATTAATTTTGCATCAACCCAATAGCAACGTAGTCAGAATAAAAATAAATGGTTTAGAGTGTGCTCGCTTCTGCTATGCTTGGCTTCTGTTCTTACAATCATGTGATCTTTTTCATTACAAAAGCTGGCTGCTTGTGGTACATCGATTAAATTGAGCGTTCTTGTTACGCGAACAAACATTTTTTGTGAATTGAGTAAGTATTCAACTTCTTTTCTTTATATATATATATATATATATATATATATATATATATATATATATATATATATATATTTTTGTAGCCTACAAACTATATTTCATAACAATAGAAAATAAATCATAAATAATTAGCTCATTTTTTTAAGAAACTTAAAATAAATTTCCCAAATCGGAGCGCTTTAAATAGGAATGGTACAGGTTGCTAAGTTCACAATTGTCTGTTGAGGTTGTTAAATCATGTTGTGCGATAGGATATTGGGTGATGTTTGGTAAATAGTAGTATCTGTTGCTCTCTCCAGCGCCATCTCGAGTGTTAATTTTAACTGTAACTGCAGTTCTGTTGACATGTGACGATCGGCCATGCTTCTTACCAATTTTAGAAGCATTATATCTTCATCAGTTCTGCATTTGACACTACTCCATTCACACTTTTTTATAAACTTGAGTTGTATAAATGCCTAATATACTCGTCAATCAATCCCCTGAATCTGATAAACCCTCTGAAACAGTTTGGCTCGATAAAAAAATAAATTCTTCCTTTGTATGACTTGAGGAAGTTCATATTTCTTATATGAAGGAAGAAATTTGTGCTTGTTTCAATATGGATAAATTCTTCCGTAACGAAAAATATTCCTTCCATTTTTTTGTCATAATATTTTATTCGCTTTTCAGGTGGTAAACGGATCGAGGTTAAAAAGTCATGCCCTGCCTTATCTAAATAATAAACTAAAAAGTTTATTTGTTGGACCTCACTCCGTTCTGAAAATCCTTACAAAAGCTATTTTGTCTATCGATTTATCTATCTTGGTCATTATCTTCTGAGTTCCTAATAGAAAAGTACTCATAAAAAGCATTACATTGAATAAAGAAGTTGATGCACCTCCACTGGACTTTATCGCGTCTAACAAGGCTTGCGCTCACTCTTCCATCCTGTCTCATTGGAAAGAGTTTTAACTCAACAAAACTTCTTTTATACAACATATTAACCACCGTTTTAATACTATAACCCTAATACCGATGTATCTGTCCCATAATTCAATATGGCGTATGTTTTATCTCAATCGTATTTTTATACTGAGGTGATACAACTACACTTTATATCCGCTACGTTATCTTACCTGTGCCAGAAATTCTAAATGGGCGTTACTGTTTTTCTTTCTCTTGCGCTGACTATAACAAAATTTATTTTTTAATTTTTTTAATAAAAGGTATGCGTAGTGTTGTTACAATTTCCTCGCTATTGGCTCCAGACACCACTCAACATCATTACCTGCTACCTGCTAAAGTTTCGTTTCTTGTGTCAGTGTATCAGTGATTAGTGGTTTAGTCGCTTGTTGTGCATAAGCAATGGATGCTTGAAAATATTTATTCTTTTACATAACACAAATTTAATAGACAGATCAAATACCTCTCAAATGGTTTTATACTCAACTAAAAAACCATGTGTGATCAATTTACGTATATATATATTATATAATCCCCCTCGATAGTCCTTTCATTATTTTCAACTAGAACCACTGTTGTCCCTAGTTGTGGCTTCTTTGTATTTCACCTCTAGCTTTCTTAACCTCTCTCGCATCCCTATCCATGAAAATTCTTGTAGGGTAGTTTTCCCTCTACAAAATATATATAAAATATTTTTGCTGGAGGTTTCCATTGACATAAAAACCATTAAATTAGTTCAACGTATAGTTTTATTGGTATTAATTGTAATGTGCGGTCGACTTACATTACAAATACATTTATCATGACTAATTTACTAATCGTTTACATTACGAATTTAATTTTCCAGTTCTACAGAGGAAAATATTTATAATATAAAATGTACTATTAATTCGTCAGGATTTTAATGAAAATTCATGAGTAAACAGTCTCATTCAGTTTTGTTTTGGGTACAAGTTAGAAAGATATAAAATGAAAAAATAACTTTTAATCTCATACTCTTAACATTTTCACCCTAACTTCGTTTATATCAACTCTAGTTGTGTATGATAACTATTGTATTTTAATATAGAGTTTGATAAATGATTCTATATTTCTTTGTTTAAAAGTCGTAGTAGTATTTTTACTAAGCAAATTGGCAATGTTAAGGCCGCGCGACACGGTGAGAGATGTATGTAAAAACCTATACCTCTACAACCCATGAAGGGTCTTGGGCTCAGTACATATAGAGATTCGTACTGTTTCTAGGCCAACGGCAGTGCAATGAGTTTATTATCCTTGATCACGCTCAGTCGCTCCTTTATAGAGGGTCTCCATACCCTAAGATCGCCCCCCCCCCTTTACCCCTTCCCGACTGAATTAACAGAATAAATAATATTCTGCCTCAGCCGGGATTGGAACCCAGGACTCGGAGAACGGTAGACTAGAGATGTTTGTGGTAGATGAAAATTGGTGAGAGCGAGGCCTTGTGAAAGTTCATGGAAGTATTATGACCCACAGATGTTATAGAAAAGGTTTCATAGTGTTAACATCACCAATAATCGATTTTACAAATATTCGATGTTTATACTTCAACACTTTCCTTAATCATTTACATGCAAAATTATGACAACTAATAAATTTAATAGAACAGATAAATAGAATTTAAAAAAATTCCTAAATTTTGATATAGTTTTTTAAGTCTAGTTAAGGTAATTTTTGTTAATCCCGAATCCTCAATTTACGTCTCTATTTTTAGGTCTTTGATTTCTTTTTCTTGATCTTGCTCATATTCTTCTGGATTCTCTTTTTGTTCCAAAGAGTTCTCTTCTAATTTTCCTCCGTTTTCCTTATGTTTTTCAGGATTCTCTTCATAATTTGTATCAATAATCTTTCCTTCAATTAGATGGAATAAATATTTTTTACAAATCGGTGTTTTGTGTGACTCCTGGAATTTGAAATTTCTTGATCTAATTAATTTATTATTTGAGAACACTCTATCTATTGTTCCCATCATGTCCAATAAGTATTCCTTGAGTAGCCTTTTTGTCAAATTTTCTTCTTTTTTCTTTAGGCACATGGACCCAACATTTGGATCCTATAACACATGAATTTTTGATTCCCGGTTTTATACCCATCCAATGTTCAAATGGAGATTTACGTTTTTCTAATGATGGACCCGTTCGATTTAATATATAGGCTGAAGTATTGATCATTTCTGCCCACAGCTCCTTTGGTAGAGACTCTTCTGAGTGCATAATTGTTCTTGCAGTTTCTACAATGGTGCGGTTTTCTTTCTCAGCGCAGCTATTTTATTGTGGCGTGTATATCATAGTATATCTAATTTCCATACTTTTTGATTTGAGGAAGTTTCTAATTTTTCATTTTTAAACTTTCCACCATTGTCACATTAAAAACACATCCACGTTACTTTTGGCATAGGAGGCTGTTATGCTAGCCACCCTGCTACAAGTAATCCCTGATTATATTCGTAATATTAAAGATTAATAAGAAGCACTAATTCTATAGACTAAAATCACTTCCGTATTTTATGAGCGTACTATACAAGTTCCTATACGATACTATAGATTATCGGCTATATTGTTGAGATAGGAAACTACACTGCTTTATTTCCGTTTTTCTTGTTTTATTTTATTTATTTTTTCCTCTTTATATAGAATTAAAAATGTTAGTTTGATAAATAATTCAAAACCAATATATTCGCTTAAGAATTACTTATTAAATAATAGTATAAAACAAAACTAATATAAAAGGAAGTCTTCAAATTATAAAATTAATTTACGATTCTATTATTTTTCAGATGTGACCGTACTTAACAATTTTATTTAACAGAAAGTAGAGTTGATAAATTATTGGTATTTTCAACATCAATGTTGTAAATTAATATACTTGAATAAGATACGATATTTTATAAATATTATTGTAAATATTTGTACGATTTCGTTAATATTTTATGGCGTTTTTTAAAAAATTTTTTATTGAAATATATATTTTACAGTTCAAGTTTTCATCTTAAATATTATTATTTTTTTACGAGATTTTATGTTTTTCCTTACTCAGGAATAGCATATAGGATAGATTATCTTATAGTTAATCAATCGTTCTAATTAGAGTGGTCAACCAGCCGAGCACGGAAACGAACCGGCGACCTGTGATGTAAACTTCGCTAACGTTATTGAGTTATTGCTTGATCGGCCATTACGGCTTCAGTTAAGGTTGTAATGAGTTAGAAGTGTGGAATGTTCTAAGATTATTGTCTATGGATTTCGCTAAAAAGTCCTGCATGTTAACACTCCCTTCCATTTGTCCTTGCCCATATTATATTAATAAAATCAGGTATTGTGAATGATGTTTTTGTAAGAAAGATAAAGCGTCTAATGTAACCTTTTTTCATAAGCCTAATGGTGTTGTTCTTCCTAACTGTTTCGAGTTATAGCATTACTTTCATGTTATCAATTCAAATGTTGAACTATGTTTCCAGAAAGAAAATATTACTTTGTCTTGTATCTTTAGAATACTCTATAAATATTTATCAACGGGTATTTACATAGGCCTTTGAAACGATTCTTATGAGGACAGATGTGGATTGATATATGGTTTTAGAGTTTCTATCACTACAGTGCCTTTTGGGTATTTAAATATCCTTCCATCATTTTGAGCCAGTTCTTCTTTGGCATGGTTTATTTTGCATTTGCCGATACACAAGTCCGCTCTCAACAAAATATCTATCCTCAAAATAGTTATTAAAAATAAAAACTTTTTTTTCTCTGATTCTTCCCTTTTTTGCTGCAAAATAAGAGGCTTTTTAACAGTTAATTAGAGAAGGGTCCGGAGCCGTTTTTGACAAGTTTCATTTTTTAACTGTTCTAAAATAGACTTGCTTATAATTTATTTTTTTCATCAGGAATACTTCTAGTGTACTTTTCTAAAATGATTTTGTCTGTCGGTTGAAAAACGGCATATTCGCTTCTTAAATTGCTTACACTAATCTATGTGTCATTGGTTCTATGACATTGTTTGTTTTTTGCTTATTTAAAATAATTTTATGCTACTGTGGCTAATCGGACAATGCTACCGTGTCCTAAATTTCGCCTATCCAGGTTTAAATAGGATAGAGAGCTTAAACGGGTACCTGACATCGCACAGGCTCGGAACCACCTTTTTACGCCCACTCCGAAGGGCGGTATGACTAAGGATTTCTTACTCCTATTAAAAATCCTAGGACCACCTGCGGGTTTAAACTCGTGACTTTTGGTATAAAGGTCTGATAAGCTAGCCATCCGGCTATAGGTGATCCCCATTGGTTTTATGAGTCGAACTATCCTCAAAACTATCAATGTAAAAAAAAAAAAAAGTGAATTTTTACTTTTAGTCACCTTTTGTGTTTTGGGTATTGGGTGATTGTTATAATGCATGGAGTTCTGAATTAATAAGTGTAATTTAATGTATAAAAATCCCGAGGCATGGTGTTTGTGGTCGTACTACTCCCAAACGGCTTCCCTATTTTTATGAAATTTTGTAGACATAAAAATCGGTCTAAACGTATATTTCATAATGCTTAGTGATTCGGGTGCCCGCTAAGAATTATTTTTTTTTTTTACGAATTGTTTTCTATTTGGCTTAAAAAATACATATTATCCTAAATTGTCACCCTCCTTTCCCCACTCTCGCATTTTTTAATTGCGATTCAAGTATTTTTGTATGCACAATATTTAAATGTTGATTTTTAAGTTTTATCGGTGATCATCGTCTACAGCTTTCCATTCCTCTTTCTGCCATAGGTTCAATCCCACACACTTTTAATACATTCGTTATTTAATAATAAACAAACGTTACTTTTGCTTCAAGTTCAAATTTAGAAGAAGGCTATTGTTGGTTGGTAAAAGTGCTGGGATTTTTTTACATTGTAATTTCAATGCCTCTTAATATTTTCCTGTTATCCAATAAAATTATTTTATTACGCTTCCGATTTTATTTGAATTCATTTAATCCTTATAATCTAGTCCTGGCGAAAATGAGTGAGGTGGAACAACGTTTCATTAGTTTATCCTCTATAAGAAAGAAATTATGTGAGGTAAAATTTCTTCGAGGAGTAACCGTAGAGGTGGAGAAATCGGGCGACGAAGACCATTACCAGAGACGACAGTGAGGTGATCGAAGGGGAACGAGATAAGCCGGGTTGACAGAGGCTGATAAGCGAGCGCCATGATGGAAGGACCCCGTGACCTCCCAATTACACCTGACCCCGGGCTACCTCGTAAATCAAACTCCTCCCTCCCGAGGTAAATTAAAGATGTCCGCCAATAAAAAACCTCCTTGCAGGCTTAGCTAAGGAAGCCATTCATCAACTCTCTCTGACACGGACCAAACCTTAGCTCGTTTCTTCGGTGACACAATTTATAAACTTCACCATCACAAGGCCACTGCTCAAAATGTCTTCTCATATCAACTACAGTAATTCCCTTTCTAAACTTGAAGATATAAAAGTGAATCTAATGTGATTTTATCAAAGTAAAATGACAATTTATGCATTCTGACATGCTTTACACTACTAGTCTGATTCATTGGGTTGAAATCACAAACATCATACTGACATATTTTAGAAATACTTGATAATAATTGTTTTGTCATGGAAATGTCTTTTTACGGAGGGCCTGTAACTTTCATTGCGTAACCTTTTTTCTCCCTCAGTTTGACACGTATTGTCGCTTTATTTTGATACGCACTGCGTTAAATAGCTGTGTTGGTGTTGCTCGCATTGAAAATTTGTAGTTATTTCCGTACATAATTTTTGTCGCCAGGATCTATTTTTGTCACGTTTTGCCTACATTAATGGTATTCACTATGGTTGCTATTGAGATTTTTCGTTCTATTTGATAGCGATAGCAAAATTTCATAGTGAAGGACTCAATTAAAGATCTATCATTTATTGCTAAACAGACAGGTGCACTATCTTAAGGTTGTATTTGGCAATTTTATAGGTCTCTTCCCACGTTGCCTATTCCTCCTGCGTGATATGCGCAGTCCAGTTTTTCTTCCCTCAACATATACTTCACATCAGGCGATATGATATGGCATGGTAACAGACCTTATTTTATTTTAGTAACCTTGGGATTTGTATAATCGAATAATCGTCGTAATCGAATGACCAATGATTCGTTAATGTTAGGATGATAAGCTTCATTTAGTTTTGATACTCTGTAATCATATAATTGACAAATATTTATGATTGACAATATTACAATGATTGACAATATTATGATTGACAAATATTACTATTTATTTTTCATTAGAACATCTAGCAGAATGTTTGTCTTAATTAATCCTGCAGTTTTCGTATATTCACCATTTCCTGTTCTTCAGGTTCTTCTGTTCCTTCATCATCTTTATTTTCATTTAGTACTTAGGCTTCCTCAGTGGATAAAAGAATATTATGGAGGATGCAACAAGACGTAAACCAAACCCAAGAAAATGTATTGCTTCTAACCTCGATTATCCTTATTTTCAATTCTTTTAAGTTGTTGAATCTTTCTTTCAATATTTCAAAAGTGTGTTTGACTCATAACTTACTAAAATATGGATTACATTTTTTTTCAGCCTTCATAGGCGACCTAACACATTTTTTCATAAAATGTGTGATGAGATTTGGAGTGAGTGTGTAAGCCGAATCACCAGGAATCCATTCCATTCCTGTAAAAAAATTGTTTGGTGTCTTAGCTATAGAGCTGTATGAAAATATCCTAGTATCGTATAGACTCCCTCGTAATCCCCATGGAATACGTCTTATTTTTAAATTATGATCGTAGGCTATTCGTGCTTTTAAAGAAAATTGCTACTTTCTGGAATAATATGAGTCTGATAATATTTTCCCAATGGAAGAAACTAGTGGTGTTATTTAAGTTCCGCTCTGTTGGCTCCCGAGGTCCACTCAATATCAGCATTCCTTGGGGTTCCTACTTAAGGTCCTTCTTAAGGCTCTTCTTGTATCAGTGTGATGGCATCTGATTCTATGTTGGAAACCTCATTTGAGTCAAATATAAATTATGCGGTGGGGTGGCATGCCTGGTAAAACGAGTGAGTTCAAAAACGTTGGAAAAGTTACAGTTTTGCTGGCATCGCAAACTGTGTCAATATTTGTATAATACCAAGTTCTCTGGTAACAACTGTTGTATCTTCCGATTTAAATCGTTAACGTCAACATTTTTTGTCGCTATCAGCTGATTGCCAATAGCCCGGCAAGGCTGGTCTTGCTTAACTTTTTTTAAGTTATTGTTTTTTTCCCACATCTGGTTATTATTTAATTACTTTCTATACATGAAATGCGATATTATCATCAAGTAATGTCCTCCAAAGCTTCAACTAAAAGATCTAGATCTAGTGGTTCAATCCCGTCACCTACAAAACAAAGACCCCGCCGTGATACTAATAAAAGATTAAATCTACAAGCAACCCCTTCCGGTACTAATTCAGAATCTGAACCACAACCTGGCACATCGTCACAAGGGATGACTGACGAATCGCCGTTTTTCACCCCAAATCCTTTTCAGATTTTACATAATGAAAAAGAAAACATGGAATCTACTCCTATACCTAGTGAACCACGGCCTCCTCCAATATTTGTCAAAAATATTAGAAATTTCCAGTTGTTGTGTGCGCAATTGAACAAAATTACCGAATCTACCAGCTACTACTGTATGAGTAGAATCAATGATACCAAAATATCTCCTACTACTGCCGAGACATATAGAAAAATAGTGAAATACCTAACTGAAACCAAAGCAGATTTCCATACCTATCAGCTACGCCAAGAGAGAGCTTTAAGGGTTGTAATCAGAAACTTACACCCCTCGACACCAGTTGAAGCTATTAAAGAAGAACTAACGGAGATGGGCTATAAAGTGCGGCAAGTCACTAACGTCCTAAAGGATAAAATTCCTCTACCTCTCTTTTTTGTGGATTTGGAACCAGCTGAAGGAGTTGAAAAAATATATGACCTCAATAGATTGTACTATTCCAGTGTAAGAGTTGAAAAACCTTACACAAAGAGAGAGATAATTCAGTGCCATAATTGTCAAGCATATGGTCATACTAAAAGTTATTGTCATCACATACCTCGATGCGTGAAATGCGGTGAACAGCACAAGTCTGTGGAGTGTACAAAACCAAAATCAACACCAGCTGTATGTGCTCATTGCCTGAAGGACCACCCGGCCAACTATAAAGGATGCCAAATCTATAAGGAGCTGAGGACCAGGTTTCAAAAACCTCAAGTACTGGATGAAACAGCAAGACAAGTAAGACACAGAAGAGAACCCTCAAAACTTATTGATGCCAATGTATCATTTGCCCACCTACTTGGAGGTGGGAATCAAAGTACTGAAGCCGTGGCCCTGCCGGAACTACAGAATGTACCTCAATCCATTCCACCATTGCCTAAGAATCCTAATCCACCACAAATCTCTCATATTCCTCCTCCTTCAAACGCCACAGACCTTACCAGTTTGATGACATCCTTTATTTCCGAAATTAAATCCCTTGTTATGCCCCTAATATCACTCCTTACGAATCTCGTAACAAATCTCATTCCTGCCTTAAAAAAACCATAAATGACCTCACCTAATTCCTTATCCATTCTCCTTTGGAATGCGAATGGTGTTAGAACTCACACTGACGAACTTACAGCCGTACTGCAGGACAAAAACATTGATGTTGCACTCATTACTGAAACTAGACTAACCACTAAACAGTACTTTAAAATACCAGGATACACGACATACCGGACAGACCATCCAGACGGCAAAGCCCATGCCGGTACTGCTGTCATAGTCCGCCGATCCCTCACCCATCACTTACACCCAATTTCCGCCCACGATTACCTACAAGCAACTTCCATCGTTATCAAAACCTTTTCCTTTCCGCTTATCATCGCATCAGCATACTGCCCTCCTAAACATCCCATTTCCTCTGCCCAATTTGGATCCTTCCTCAACTCCTTGGGTAATCACTTCATTTTGGGTGCAGACTTAAATGCTAAGAACCAACAGTGGGGTTCTAGAACCACCAATTCTCGTGGACGGACATTGCAGTCTGCACTCAACTCCCGACGCTTTCATCTCCTACCTCCCGATTCTCCTACCTACTGGCCAACAGATCCTAACCGTAATCCTGACATCCTCGACTTCTTCATCCACAGCGGATTAGGCTCTCTGAATTTTTCCATAGCTCGCCTTGATGAACTATCCTCTGATCATAGTCCATTGATTCTAAATGTATCCATAACACCTATTCCTAAACCTATCCCACCGTCATTCATTAGGGGCCCTGTCAACTGGAACCTCTTCCGCGAAATTCTCACTAATGATATTGACCTCAGAGTGATTCTCAAAACCCCAAATGACCTTGACGACGCCGTATATTCCTTTACAACCGCTATTCAACAAGCCGCCTGGACTGCCTCCTCTCCCAAACAATCCCAAATAATTCCTTACAAAAGCCATTTACCACAACACCTGACAGACCTCATCAACAGCAAACGTCGAGCTAGAACATTATGGCAACGCACCCGCCACCCAGAAGATCGCCGCTCCTATAATTTTTTTTGTAGAAAATTAAAGCGGGAGTTGGCGATCTTCCGTTCCCAATCCTACAATACCTACCTCTCCTCTCTCTCGACTCGTGACAATTCCCTGTGGAATGTCACGAAGAGAATCCTAAAATCCCACACCATTTCCCATCCTCTCCGGCGCTGTGATGGTTCCTGGGCTGCTTCTGACAAGCATAAGGCCGAGGAATTCGCACAGCACCTTTCCAAAGTTTTTACTCCTCATCCAGAGCTTAATCCAACCCATACTGCAGCAGTTGAAGAGTTCCTCACGTCACCAATACCACTATCCTTACCACCTAAAGCAGTTAATCCCTCTGAGGTCAGATATCTTCTTAAAAAGCTTCCTCTCCGCAAATCTCCTGGATACGATCTCCTTACTCCCCAAATCTTAAGACAACTTCCACCTAAAGCCATTACATTCCTTACATATCTCTATAACTGTATCCTACGCACTACCTATTTTCCTCTCTTATGGAAACATTCAACTATGATCCTTTTCCTAAAACCAGGCAAACCTTCTAACAACACGTCATCTTACAGACCTATCAGCCTACTTCCGATCCTCTCAAAAATTTTCGAAAAGCTCCTACTAAAACGAATCCTAGCCAAATTTCAAAATTTTCCTTCACATCAGTTCGGATTTCGTCCTCAACATTCCACGGTTCAGCAAGGACTCCGAGTTGTAGACCACATTTCCTCCGCCCTTGAGTGCAAGGAGTATTGTTCGGGTGCCTTTCTGGACATAGCTCAAGCTTTTGACCGGGTGTGGCACCCGGGACTGCTCTTTAAGCTCAAAACCCATTTACCTCAATCCTTATACCTAATCCTCCGATCCTATTTATCCAACCGCTCCTTCCGAGTTCGCTGTGGTTCCGAATTTTCCGAACAATATACTGTTGAGGCCGGTGTTCCTCAAGGCAGCGTCTTAGGACCCGTCCTCTACATCCTCTTCACCGCCGATATCCCTACCGACCCCAATACCTTTTTGGCAACATTTGCTGATGACACAGCCATTTTATCATCCAATTCCGATCCTGAAGCAGCATCGCTAAATCTCCAAAAGCACCTTTCCCTTGTCGAAGACTGGTGCAATGCTTGGCGCATTAAGGTGAACGAAAGCAAATGCACTCACGTCACATTCACCCTTCGACGAAAATCCTGTCCAACGGTTAATTTCAATTCCATACCGCTTCCTTCCTCAGACACAGTCCGGTATCTCGGCTTTTTACTAGACAAAAGACTGACGTGGAACCCACATACAAGACTAAAAAGAAAAGAACTCAACCGCAGATTCGGCCAGTTATACAGACTACTAAACAGAAAATCTCATCTTACAGTTGACAACAAATTACTAATATACAAGACAGTACTGAAACCTATATGGACCTACGGACTTGAACTGTGGGGGACAGCTAAACATTCTAACATTAAACGCATCCAATCCTTCCAATCCAAAGTCCTCCGAACAATAGTTAATGCTCCTTATTACGTTACCAACTGTACCCTACACCATGACCTTAACATTCCGTTTGTTTTAGACCTGGTACCATCCAAATTTTCCAAATTTCATCAGAACCTTAGTCATCATCCTAACCCTCTAGCACAATCCCTATCCAGCACCACCCATCCCTACAATCCTCCTCGAAGATTGAAACGGCAGTGGCCACGAGACCTATTGTAAACATTTAAACTGGAGTTCTGACAATGGTCAGATCCTCCACTCATGTACGGTATGTTTGTGGCTACAGCGCCCTAACTCAGCCTCCACTGGCTCAGACCAGTGATGCGGCTGAGATAGAGGTGCTGGGATCTCTTGGATTCCGCTTTTTCCACCACAAGTGGAGGAAAAAGCGCTTGCTGGGGTCCCTTTAGCAATTGTATATATTGTATATAGTTATGATTGTGTGTAAGATGTTTATTTATTTTCCAACTTTTTGTTTATCTCAATAATAGGTTTATGTTTCGATTTGTTTTGTTTTTTATTTATTTTTATTATCTTATTGTATATATTTGAATTTATGTTATATTTTATGAAATTTGACCATTATTATTATTTTCTGTATATATAGTATGAATGAGGTCTCTTATCAATATTATTATTGTTCATTTTGTAACAAATTGTAATATATCTCAAAAAAAAAAAAAAAAAAAAAAAAAAAAAAAAAAAAAAAAAAAAAAAAAAAAAAAAAAATTGCTCTTTCTGCAAGCCACTCATGATTTATGTAATGTGTGTTTACATCGGGTAATATTTGTTCAATGAGAGAATCTTGCGAATCGGTGATGGTGCAGAAATCGGTCGGTAATTCTACGCATACAGTTTCATCTATAGTGACTTTTCCATCGCCGATATATAAGAGTGGTTTTGAGAATGTTTCAGCGGATGGATCTTGAAGCATTTGAATGCGCATATTTACTTTCAGCTGTTTGAGCGGAACAAACAATTATTAAATTACTAAAATGAGTATTAAAAATTAGGGGGTTGGTGATATAAGGAGAATTTAGGGTTTTTTATATTTTTAATGCCATATTATAAAAAAAAAAAAAAAAAAAAGAGAAAAAATTGTCTAAATTAAAAAAAAATAGAGGTCAAAAATGGCCTCAAATTCATTTTTGTAATATATATTTTTAAAAATATAGGATGTAAAGTACGGTTCGTCTTACAAACAACTATTTTTTTTTATTTTTTTATTTTTTTTTTTTTATTTATTCGTATATATTACATTTTGTCATAATATACAATAATAATAGTGCTACAGAATCTCATTCATACAATATCAAACAACTATTAGCAAGGAAAAAAAAAAATTGCTAAAGTTAATAATAAAATGAAAATATAGGTTCTACCTTCTGAACACTACTAGGTATTAGAAGATGTAATAAATACTGCAAAAAAAAAAAAAAAAAGAATAAAAAAAAGTAAATAACTAAAAAATAAAGATCAGCAACTCATACTAATGACCGGGTGGAGGCTGTGACCAAATGCGCTTTCGCCCTCCTTCCCAACACTATTTTTCCCCGTGTCTTAAAGGAAAGTTATAAATTTAATTAAATTATAATTTTATATTTGTTTATAAAATTAATTAAATAAACAGGGTCAATATCAAATGTATGACAGATTTTTCATATCATCTAAAACCGACACTTTTTACGTTGTCAAAGGGTCTACCCAGCAGAAATATTCTAAATAAAATTTAGGATTATTATTTTATTTTTTTGTTCTAGACTCAATTTACGGTGAGCGGATTTTATAAAAAAAAACCGTGACTCGACTGGTTTGACATTTAAAAAGGATAGAATTCGGACTATCTGTTGTATCTAAGTTATAAATACAAAAATAAGACATTTTAAGAATCCAAATATCCTTCCGGTCAAAGGATCGGTCTATGCAAAAATATATAATGAAGTGGTATGTATGTACAAACATACATTTTAAAAGACGCGGGGCGTATATGTTTTAAGAACTTTCATTTTTTTAAAAATAATTCCATTCTCATTGGAAGGACTTTAAGCTAAAGATGTAGGCGTTAACTAGCATACAATTAAAACATAGAAGAGATTATTGACTTTGCTTGCTTTTCATTCTACCGTGGTGAAATCTATGTTCGATAACGGACATAGAGTTTCTAAATGTCCTTAAATAAATATAGGAGCCTTTGAGCACTTTATTAAAGCCTCAAAAAAAGAAAAGGATTGGTGGAGGGAATCTTCATATTTAAAAAATACTTTTTTATATCAATTAAAAAAAATAGAAATCAAAAATAAAATAAAAAGTAAAAAATACTTAATTATTGGGAGGATTCCTTTTAAAACCCTATGAAAATTTTTCCCAAGATCAGGGGAAATTACTTTATAGGAAATAAATAAGAAGATAATCAAATCATGATCGAGAAAGATAGGAAATAAATCGTAAATATTACAATTAGACAAAACAGTAATATATATATATATATATATATATATATATATTATATATATATATATATATATATATATATATCTCTAATTAAAAAAAAAAAAAAAAAAAAAAAAAAACCTGTACCACTACAACCCCTGAAGGGTCTTGGGCTCAGTACATATAGATATTCGTACTGTTAATGTACTGTTTTCCCCAATTAATTTGGGTACCCACTTTGTAGAGGCTGGGTCTGCCCCAGGAGGGTCGCCAACCGACTGCATTAACAGAATAAATAATATTCCGCCACCGGGATTCGAACCCAGGACCCGGAGCTCAGCAGACTAGCGCTCTATCCCCTAGACCACGCCGCTCCCTATAGCTCTAATTATTAAGGTTTATTTTAAATTCTATATTTTTCATTTCGTTTTTTTAGCTTTAAACTTTTTAAGTTACGATTCCACCAAGATGGGTTCTCTTCTACCAGTTTTCCACAAAATATTTGCATATAACCATAAAAAACATAAAATTAGTTCGATTACTGTTAGACATTGTAATTTGAGGTTACCTTGCACTACAAATAAATCAAGATAGATAAAATAAATTAATAATATATAATAATAATAATAATAATAGGCTTAGCGAACCCGAAGGTTCGATGCCGATACCACCAAATTCCGCCTACACAGAATCGTCCAATGCTCACCATTCAAGCCCAAGCTCCCGAGATCAGCCTTAACGCAATCCTCCCATCTCCGCTTCGGCCTACCTTTCGGACGCCTACCAGTCGGTTCAGCGAATACCAACTTTCTCGGAATCCGTTCCTCACTAAGCCCAACAACTTTACGCGCCCATTTGAGTCTCCGCGATGCTATCAACTCAATTATATTCACAGGGTACAAACTTCGCAACTCCGCGTTGTACAACTTCTAAACTCCCAGTGGCCTCATCTCTCTTCGGAAACGAATATTTTACGCAGTACCTTATTCTGAAAACCTTAAGCCGTTGTCATCTTTAAAGTAAGCGGCACGTTCACATCGTAAAGAACCGTTGGAAGAATAATAGTTTATAAATTCTATCTTAAGTTTTAGATAGAAGCGACGACTAAGTAACTTAGAAACTGAATAATAACACGCATTTCCACTTTAACCGGGACTTTATTTCTTCCTGGATTTCATTTTTTCTAGTTATAATTGAACCTAAATACTTGAATTTCTCTACGTGTTCAAAAGTATGACCTGATACATCAATATCACCAAGATCGACACCGTTTCTGCTACTAATCATATACTTCGTTTTATCGGTATTTAATTCGAGTCCTATTTCTTTACCGGTTTTTATTAACACACTTGTATTTAGTTGTATGGTTTCCGTGTCTTCACCTAGCAGTACCAGATCATCGGCATACCCCAAAACCGGAATCTTGCCACCCATATTTAAGCCTTTCTCGGTACACATCACCTTTTCTATGACATATTCTAAAGCTATATTAAATAACACAGGTGAAAGGGAGTCACCCTGTTTCAAACCCGATCGCACCTCAAATCTCTCGGAGTAATTATGACCGATTCTAACTTTATGGAATGTTTCCGACAAACACATCTCTACTAGGTTTACTAACTTTCTAGGTATTCCCTGTTCAATCATGATGTTATATAGCTTTTGACGGTCTATTGAATCATAAGCCTTTTTAAAATCGATATAAAGTTGATGGACTACACCGTTGTATTCCAATTTTTTCTCTAATATTTGACGTAAGGAAAATATTTGGTCAATAGTCGAGCGATTCCGCCTAAAACCACATTGGTAATCTCCGATAATTCTCAGCGTTTCCGTGATTCGACTAGTTAGAATTGACGAGAATATTTTATAGCATACTGGGAGAAGAGAGATCCCACGATAGTTGTTACAATCCGACCTTGGCCCTTGTTTGTGAATCGGAATAAGTATTGATTCTTTCCATTCTTCTGGCATTTTTTCAGTTTCCCAGATATTTTTAACTAAAAAATGTATTTTGGAAACGCCCGCTTCTCCACACGCCTTGATTAATTCACTCGTGATATTATCATTTCCTGCGGCCTTATAACGTTTTAATTTTCCTATCGCCATTTCGACTTCCTCTTTACTCGGAGCGTCTATCCATGGAAAATAAATTAATAAAGTTTCTAAATAACACATTACTAATTTTTGTATAACTATTATAAAGAAGAAATATTATCATTTATTCGTTAGTTTAACTCATAAGCTTTTGAGTAAAATGGGATAGTGGTGTGCTAATTGTAAAAAAGATAAAGTATACCAGGTATGCCGAAATTAGAAAAAAAAAACAAACAAAGAAACATGTCTGCTTATCTCACACTATTTACTATCCTGATTTTGTTTAAAATAACTCTAGTAGTGTTAGATACTCAATTAATTGTCACATAAAATGTTTATTGACGTCAAGTAAAAAGTTACTAACCTCAATTTTGTCTCTGTTTTCTATAATTTTCTGCACCAAAGGTTGAATGCCTTCATATGACCATTTTTTCTTACCTTTAGTCCTTATTAATTTTTTCTTTTATGTTTACATCTTGTTGGATTAGAAGAAATTATAAAATTGTTGAATGCACAGAGATGTGTGGCAAAGGTTAGGTTTTTGTTTGTTTATTCATTTAGCATTACTTTGTGCTACTTTTCGCTTAGTTTCGTATGGTTAAATCCTATCATTTTATATGTAATGGCTTTTTTTACAAGTCGCCATATCTTAGATTTATGTTTCAGAGGACTGGACAAAATTGTTTTTAAGCAGGTTATTTTTTAGTATGTCTCAATCTTGTTATCTAAAATTTGCCTCTGAATAATATAGCCGAATCCGATTCTACTTTTTGATTATGGTCGTTGGTCATTTCTACAATTTAATTTTCGGTGTCAGTTCTGACTTCTTTTTTATTATTCTATGTTTTAGTCTTCTGTTTCTTTGTTGTTCGCTAGCAAGTTTTTTCTTTAAATTTTCAATGAGTAAGTCCTTCCTCTTTAGTATACTATTTTTTTTTTTCCGTTAAACTATCTTCTTCCTTCAAGCTTCAGCTTCTCTTCCATTATTTAATAAAGGAACCTCAGGAATAATTTCATCTTCCGAGAGTGGCTGCGTATTTTGGTCCTAGTATTTATCCGTATTTTCACGAATCTTTTGTTTTATCTATAATCAGATGAAAAGGCTACCCAGTTTTCTGTACTGACGCGGAGTCATGTCTTTTACACATTTCCGTTGTCCTCTTTCCTTTAGATATTTTAATCGTTGTGTGTTTGTTTATTTATTTAACGTCCGTTTATGCTGGTTTGGCTAGTCGGACGATACTACAGTGGGGTAGTCCTAAATTTTGCCTATCCAGGTTTAATTAGAATAGTGATCTTTAACGAGTACCTGATATCGCAAATGCACGGGACCACTGAAAGGTTCCGTTTAAAATTCTTATTTTCTGTAGACTTTGTTTCTCATGAATCAGCTATCTCAATTAATTCCTGCGTGTGAAAATTGTTAAGTACATTATAAATTGACTTTACCACGATCTATTGTTTTTGCTATTTGGAGAAATTTTATTATATATATATATATATATATATATATATATATATATATATATATATATATACGAGTAAGTATATACTCCTATCATCAGAGATTTTAAGAAAAAAAAGAAAAACCCTTGTTCCTCTACTACCCATGAATGGTCTTGGGCTCAGTACATATAGAGATTCGTACTGCTGCTATGCCAACGGCCGTGCAATGAGTTAATTAGGACGAGATCACACTCAAGGATACAATACTCTATGTTGGCGCCAGCGGGGTCGTGCTAGGGATATCCTTACGCTATGCCTGGTAGTTAAGCTGATTCATAGGACTTGTTTCTTGATATTAATTTATGGTTTGCAGAATAGATAAATTGGATTCATACTTACCAAGATGATTGAAGAAATAAATAAATGAGTATGGTAATAGGTAAATAAGGAAAAACAAAGATAAAAGGTAAACTTGTTATGTAATAACAAATAGGTTATAATTATTAATCACACACTGTTATAGGTTAGATAACACACTTTTTGATCCACGCTGTTCAACAGTTATAAGAAACCATATATTTTTTACCTGATTCACGCTACATTATTTAGAATAAACATATAATATAATGAACTGGTATATGTGGCATTAACATCCAGCCCACCTAAATTCCGAACTCACTATATGGTGACTGTTCAATGGTTGCAGATCGTGGTTTCTTGTTTGATATTTTTCATAACTTAAAGAATTCTCTGATGAAGGGTTACTGACTTGCCAATGGTGATGCGGTAGGATATCTATTCGAGCCCCGCCCACCATTAGAGAAATTGGAATTTGTTTTCGAAAATCTTTGATCAATACCGATTGTAGAAAGAAAGTATGACTTCTCCGATGGATCAATGGTTTTAGTCAACGGTCCTATAATCACTTTTCCAAATACGGTGTCTAGAAAAGGTGGTTTGTTGTGAGGTGTACTGCGTAGGATCTGGGTAAAAAGTTCCGCACCAAGGAGAAAATTTATTTCAACTGGTATTCCAAATTCTGGATCTGCCAGATTATAATGAAGGTACTCCTGAATTTCTATTGATGGTAGATATTGTGGAGGTAAGAGAATGGTAATAACCGGAATAACTAATGCCTTGGTCATAAATTGGTGTTCTTAATTCTTAGTTTTGAGGTTGCAGAGCACTACACGGTCTGGTGATGGCATAGAGGTATCGTTGACACCTGATATTTGGCACTCCGTCCTTTCAGGTAAAAGCCCAAGTCGCTTAGCACATGAGGCAGTAATATATGAATTTTGACTTCCACAGTCTAGAACCAACATCCTTGAATAATTTGTTTCTATTTTTTATTTGAACCAAGGCAGTTCCTAACAGTACGCTTGAGTCAGATGAATGTGAAGAGGCTGAAGGTATAGCTGGGTTCTTATCCTCGGTCGAAGTGATTGGGGTGGATTGCGTGCGTAAAGGTAGGTGCAATAATGTGTGATGTCTTCCCTTGCAATGCCTGCAGCTAAATCTTGAAGCGCACTGTTGGGTTTTATGTTTGGACACAAACAATGCCTACATCCTAACCAAGATGATAAATCTCAAATCGCTTTACAGGGGACATAGCATGGAATTTAAGACATTTATTTATAACATGTGATTGTTTGCATATAAAGCATTGGAATCCTTGTAGCAATGAGCTTGAAGTGCTGGAAGAGGTTTTAGAGAGGAGTGTAGTAACGCTGTTTGATTGACCATACTTTGGATTAGGTGGCGTGTCTTGGGTTGGGTTGGTATAGATGGGATGATGGGTGAAGTCCAAAGCTGATCTGGTAAGTTGTTGAAGCCTACCTCCTATAAAGGACCTATAAAGATGTAAGATGGGTGCACTATATCGGAGTGTTCCTTTTTAAATTCCAACCGCAAAGACGGTTCAAGGTAGCGAAAGACGATTTCGAATAGTAAATAATCTTTCCTATCCTTTATGTCCAACTTTCTGAAACTATCAACAACAACGAAAACGTTGAATGTTAAATTCTCTAACGCATCAGCTGAAACCGGCTGAATAGGCCTATCAGTAAGAAATTTCTGGATGTAGGCTGATGAATGCTGATGTTTTTCTGATCATCATGCTTCTGAAGTGACCTAGCTCAAGCCAAGTCATAATAGACTTCACACCTAGCCTTGATACAGTCGAGAACTGAAGACTTTAGGACGCTAATTAAATATGTAAACTTATGTACTTTAGGAATTTGTTCTTTAATATGCACAGATGATACAACGAATCCCTGAAAAAAGGCCAATCTAAAATATTACCAGAGAATGTATGTAACTTAGCATCTGGTAGGTTAGTTAGGCGACCTACGTGAATCACCGTCTGGTTGGAGGATACAGCAGTCGATGATTGAGCAACTTCAGCCTGCAGCCTGTACCTACTCTCCACATCGACAAAATAACCAGCCGCTTCATATTTTTATCCTCTTAATTGTCTGGTTGCGAAGGGAATACATCAGAATCATTGGCTAGACAAAGCTCCTCCATTTCCAAATACATGGATTCGAACTTCTCGTAGGTTGTCTTCAACCTATTGTGCATACCTATAAAGAGATCAGTACAGGATTCAGAATCTAGTGCTGTTCATCCTTGATCTTCTATAGCCTTAATTTCACTTCCATACAAAAAAAATCTGGTGTACAAACTGTTTTTGAGGAATTTAGAATAAACATAAAAAATAATGAACTGGTATGTGTGGCGTTAATACTCTAGGTTCGCCCTCCAGCTGAATTAACAGAATATATAATATTCGGCTACAGCTGAGATTCGAACCCAGAACCCGGAGTACAGTAGACAAGTGCTCTATCCACTAGACCTCGTTGCGCCCCAGGTCCCAGATTTAAATGTTTTAGACTAGAGTTTAAAATGTCTAGTTTTTGAAAAAATAAAAAATATAAAGGAACAAAAAATCTTTATATAGAAGTATTAAAAGGAATTCTGATTTAGAATTTAAAAATTCATACTGCGACAGATTAAAATTTCCATTTTAATGTAGCTCTTGCTATTCTGCTCAATAGAAAATGTAACGTACAAGTTGAAAGGAGCCTTGTTTTGGTTCGCATTGTCTCTTTCCTCCTCCTATTGTCGCCAGAGGCGAGTTAAAAATTCAGAGGCAGCTTGGAAACAAAAGATCCAGACTTTTGGGATTTGGTAATGGGCTGAGTCACTGCGGGCTATTGTGTTCTCTTTATTTAATGGCGTTCGGATTCTCCTAGTTTTACTCTTTCTTAGATCGCTGCTATTTAAAAAGCCTAACCTGCAGGATATCTTGGGTTATCGTGGAAATAGATGGTTCGGTTTCGTTAAATGGTTCGTTTTCATTTTCAGATTTCCAGGTTTGACAGTAAATATCTTTTAGTACTTTATTTATCATGACTGAGCAGAACTTCCAATTTCCTTAATTAAAAGGTTTTTAAATCTTATATAGAATGGGCTTCGTGTAGATTAATCCCTGAGAACAGTGATTTTTGGGAAGAATTGCTTGTAAATTATTGAAGGCTAACTGGCAGTCTGTTAATGTTCCATACACTAAAATAGTTCTATTTATCAGTAACAGTAAAGTCAATGTCTATTTTTTTTATTATGCGAATGATGATGAAGAAACTGAAGAAGTAGAATGAAGATGGGTTAATGCATGGATCGTATAGTTGTTAACGCAGATGTTTTGTATTCTTCATTATTACCAAAAGTCTACCATCTAATGTAAACTCTCTCCTGTAAGTAATGTAAGTGGATTGTTTCGAAGTTGTGGTTATTATTATCCAAAATAATTTTCGACTTCAAACATGATATTAGATGGCTGAAGGCTAATTTTTTTCTGCGCTACCAGCTTAAATAAAAATACCGGTCAGTGAATACATTCCTAATTCAGTGAATATTCTGCTGCGGAGTGTTGTCAGCTGTAGTAAGGGCAAGCCAAATAAATCATAATAAATAGGTTACACACTCGATGCTCATTTAAATAATATAATATATGTTCTTTCGTTTAAAGAAACGAGACAACAGTTATAGAAGCATGCTAGGGCGCGGTTAGTGCCGTAATCCCCAAACACTGAAATTTGCGCCGGACGAAAAAGACGGCAAAAATTTATAAAATGAAAAAATTTAAACAAAACTAAATACAAAATTTATTGAAGTGAAAGTATAAAAATGGAAGTAAGTATAGCTATATATTAAACAAAACATAAAGGCTTTTCAATAGTTGAATAGAATCAAAATAAAACAGTATACAATAATTAAATCAACAAAAACGAAATGTGAATCTAAATTAATATAACTAAAATTAAACTATAGTCCATAAATAAAACGGTTGGCGCCTTAAGTGCTTAACAGCGGACGCAGAGAAAAGTAAACATTGGCTGACCTGTTACCAGCAGTGATGGCGATATTGTACGGGCCGTCGACGGCAGCTACTTCATAAAGAAAAACTAATAGATGCGTTCTTCTCGGAGTCGTGAAACTAAGAGGATTAAAGACGGGAGCCAGAGAAGAAACATTAAGATTTGCAAAGTCCTTTAGTCTCCGCTCTCGTCAATAACAAAAACAATGTAACCTTTTACTTTTTACGTGCTGTTATATTTTAAATTAGAACGATAAAGGCATAGAACCCTTTGAAAAGTTAAGACAATCGACGAATAATAGGCAGGCATACGTTCGAAGGCAGGATGACTATAACCGCCAACAGTTCCTGAGACTAACGAGTACCACCTTATGGAAAACCAGCTGCCGTATCAAAGCTCAAGAAAGTCTCTGAGAAATTTGCGGTAGTATGCAGACTCAGACAAAGTGATTCGCTGAGAGCTGTGCCTTTGATGTTATATTAGGGTAGCGATCAGAAAGAACATAACGAATCCTAAGAAGCACCATCTATCCTACACTAACTTATCTCTTAGACCCATTTTTCACTTCTGAGAAGTATGCTTAAGGAATATGTTCAAGGGATATACTCAATAATGGAATAAACTCAAGGAACTCGAGTTAAGAGTGTTCGAAAATGATAGTTTAGGAATCAAGTGCGTCACACAACTTTTTATTAACTTCCTAAGTAAAATAAGTTTTAAAAATTTTAAATAAATTTTACTTAACTAGATTAAATATTATAATTGATGAATTTATTATTTTTTTATCACGATAGCTATAGCTATTTAAGAGCTGATGTTACGATATGAGTAGCGAGTGTAACACACCCTCGTATGTGCATATTCTACTACATTTTTATCAGTATTTTTTTTTTTTTTTAGAAACAATTCTTTATTGAACAATATTACAATATGTCCAATTTAGGACATTTTTAATAGAGATAAAGTACAACATTCATACTGCATTCACACGATATATACAAAACAATAAATTTATATAACAATAATACAATATAAATATATACAAAACAAAATCAATAAAAATATATACAAAAGTCACTCATACCTATATACAATTCACAAGCATACAGCACGTGAGTGGAGAATCTAGCCAATGCTAGAACTCCAATATACATTTTACAAGAGGTCTCGAGGCCACTGCCGTTTCAACCTTTTTTATCAGTTTTGACGAAAATATTTTTTAAGGGTACCAAGAGCTTTCCAAGATCAATTCCAAATATTTAAATTTATTAGCTTTATAAATCAGTTCATCATTAATTAGAACATGGAGGTCACGTAATTTTACTGATAGGTTTCAGTATCATTGGTATCAGCTGTGGTAAACCTGTATGTTTCTTAGATTTATGATGAAATTTACTCCAATAAAAAATATTTTACTTAAATTTGATAATAGAGATAGAAAAATAAAATAACTGTACTTCGAAGAAATCATTTCTTTTTTTTGGACTAAAGGACCTATATATTGTTTATGATAATATTGAATATATTAAATTTTATTAAACTTTTAAAGAACGCCATTAACTCTGGTGGCAGAAGTAATTTGTTCATCATTTTTGTTCATATTAGAATTAATCGATCTCTAAAATTAATTTGATTTATCAAACAAAATATTTATCTCTTTGTTTTGATTTGAGATGTATTTCCTTAGTTGTTGTGAAGTTATTGTTTCATTGTTGAGTATGAAGAAATTCGGGTCACATAATTTTCGTTGTCAGTGTTAACTTGGGGGTAGCAGAATGGTATCTTAGTTTTCCAATTATATTTTGAAAGTTTCATATGTAAATTCAGAGCGTATAGGCGGACTGTTATATCAAGTTTCCTCATTATTATTTAAATTTCAACCTCCTTCCTTATCAAATACGATGTGAAGAGGGCTCCCTCTTTCTCTTTAAAAGAGGGAAAGTATGCTAATATACAATTATCATAACTTATAGTAGTGGTTTTCAGGGTTTCCTTGCTCCTCCAAAAAGGGGTTGAGTCTCTTTTGTTGTCTTTGTGTCTGGCCCATTCTGGTCGTCAGACGTTTCCAAGTGTTTTCCGCGTGTATATGAATTACAACAAGCATACGCACAATTCTTGGTACGAATAAATTTTGTTAATTGCCTTTGTATTTTATCACTACGAGTTATAATCTGCACATCTGACACCATTGGAGAATTCTCGACTATAAAATGTCAGTATTTATTATAAAACTAATGAGTCGCCTCATTGAATTCCGATTTAGTTTAAAGTGAAACATCTCTCCATAAACAATGTAAGTTTATGGATTTATATATCTTTGTATTTACTTTAACAACTTACGATTTGGTATGTAAAATTGTTACTAAAATCTTGTGTACTGTATGGAAGAATATACCTTGTACAAAACTGAATCCCATAATCTCCTTCATTACAAACATCACAAATAACATATCATAAGTTTATAGACTTATAACGACATTCTGTAAGTTTGTATAATTTATTTAATTTCGTATTAACTTGTTTTAAATCTTGTGCTTTTCAACGGTAATTTATATACCTGTATTACTTTTCATGTTTCAGGAATAATTTTTTGATGACTTGATTACAGAAAATTTAATTTTTCTTTGCAAATAATAACTCAATTTCAATGTATTTTACTTATAAACCTTCATAAAACCGCAGTTTGAGATTCTCCCGCGTTTCGCGCCTACTATTCTCCCTCTGTAATTTCCCCCTTACCTTACCTATCTCTACCCAGTTGGCAATCATGTCACCCACTCATTGTACATTGGTTGTGCTTCATTGGTCATTGGTGTTCTTCCAATTACGGTGCTGGCCTCACAGCCTGGGGAGAACCCTGTGACGGAGTGTATGAAGTGTTTATAAGACATAATGCCTTCTTCATAACCACATCTGGTTCCAATACCTTCTCGCCCTGATACATGTATAGGTGGTCGCTAAGGGTGCTATGCAGCCGCTTGATGCTGCTTCTACTTTTAGGGTGGCCCGGGGTGGTGAAATCTCCAAGCGTTTCGAATTTTTCCAGATTACGACATAGTCAAATTCTCCCATCATACGAAATGTTATCGGACACCCTGTAAAACTGCATCCAGGTGTGAATGTCCTCCAATACTGCCTCCGCGGACTTATCAAACACCTGATACCCCATATCCACTTTGCTAAATAGGTCAATAATGGTAACCCACTAGTAATTTTAAGAAACTCGTAACCCCGAGGTGTCTTATTTGGAGGTCTTGAAGGGGCGCGTCCCCTGTAGGCGTTTCTTCCTGTATGCCGTGCTTATCAATGCCAAAGTGCCAAATACGTCTAATCTTATTCCAGATCATTGCGTTCCCCGCGTACAGGGGATGGTCGGTTCTTCAGAGAAGGGTCTTCCAATATAGCAGCACGCGGTGGCATCTCACCCATCTCCCTCACTACCATGTTCTTGTCCATATCGTCATTATAGCGCGCTGAGATATGAAATAGTCAGTTTCGAAGGGGCGTTAAAAAAGATTTCTATTGCAGCTGTATCACGTTTTGTATGTTTGCTACTACTATTCCTATACATCCTTTGGTTGTATATTGTATACATCACTTACATGATATTGTATTGTGCACTTAAGGTGGGGCTCCTATTTTTTTAAACTATATCGTGCGTATTATAAAGAATATCATAAATCAAAATAAAGGATATTAGAGAATATGTTGATTGAAACGTAACAAAGATGTAATTTCAGCCCTATCTTGAATATTCAATGGAATTCTTAGACTTGCTATTAAAAGTGATATACCTAACCCATATAGAGACGAGCTTCCATTTTGCTAGTCAAGATATGGTTTATGTTTCAAATATCGTTTTACCCATTGAAACTACGGCATCAGTCTCTGCAGAATATTTTAAATCTGACGTATCCAGCAAATATTTCTCCCAAACATGCAGAGGATAATCGATAAAAAAAATATTTGTTTAAAGGTTCGTACCAACGAATGAATTTGAAATTTAATTAGTCTTTTAGACTTGATATTTGACGTTCTATGACTTTTTTTTTCGATTTGAATTTTTTTTCACTATCACAGCTGTCTCTTAGTGAGAAAATCGTGTTTTTAAAAAAAAAATGGAAAAATTTGCTTTTTCTGACGTACGATTGCGGCAATATTACTGCAATAAATCCAATAGCTAAGGTGGATTTTGGAAAGAAAATTTAACGTTCCTTCATTTAAAAAGAAAGTTATTTTCTGGAAGCACCGTTTTAGAGTCATAGATAAAAAACTGAAAAAAGTAGGATAATTTTGAGGTTTGCATCCTGCTGTGGTGCACTCATATTACTTTTATCTAAGACGATTAAGAGGTATTAAAACGATTTCCAGCTTTGTCTGAATTAATTCCTACAAATATCCTTATTTTACTCGGTTAATTTGTTGATTTAATAATAATAATAATAATAAAATCTTTATTTATTCTGGGACAAGTCCCTTTTGAATATTTTACAAAGCGTACAAACAGAACTTTAGTGTCTTAGAGTAAAAACATAAAACAAACAAAAAATAATAGAAAGTAAAAAAGTGAACAATAGTGATAAATTAAAAGGTAGCTTCTAATAGTAATAATTATAATCAATAATAACAAAACTAGACAAAAGATAAAACAGAAAAATATTTTCATATATACAATATTTTAATTAATATTGCTTTACTGTTTTAATGTTAAATTATTGAAATAATATAGTTAAATATACAGGTGCACCACAATGTAAGATGTTGCATTTAAATTATTGTTTCTATATAGTTTATTTAACTAATTTAAATTGAGTTTGCAAATCTATTTAGGGCTCTTTGAAAATTGAATAGAGAGGAAGTGGTCGAATAGACGGGATTTGAAGGTCTGAAGAGTATCAGAATGTCGGATATATGAAGGAATGAATTCCATACGAAAGAGGAGCGGATTAGGAAGGATCTGTCGAAGGCTGCGGTTCGATGAGGCGCCACATACAGGTCTGAAGGCCGTGAACGAGTGTTGCGGGAATGAATGGAGGATTTGAATGAAAACATATCTGAGATGTAAGATGGGCGGCTGGATTGGAGAACTTGGAAGAGGAAGGTTGCTAGGAAGTATTTACAACGGTAGGAGGGGTAAAGCCACTTCAACTCTTCGTAGAATCTGGTAACGGAAGTGTCCCTGGATATACCAAAGATGAAGCGCATGAAGCAGTTGAATAATCGTTTAAGTTTACCTTCGAGATCTCCAGAGACACCCCCATACACCGCACAGTAGTAGTCAAAGTGGGGGAATGATAAGGAACAAACTAGAAGCCTACGGGTTTCGAGTGGAAGTAGGTGACGAAGGTGATTTAGGAGTTTTAAGGTGGATATGGTGCGTCGAGAGATTTAGTTTATTTTCTGAAATTTATTTTTGTAGAAAACGGCGTGGTCTTGTGTGTAGAGCACTATTCTAATGTCCTCCCGGTCCCGGGTTCGAACCTGGGTTAAGGTAGAATTATTTATTCTGTTATTTCAGCAATCCTGTGGTATGGAGGCTCTCCTGGGACTTACCCAGCCTCTTTTAAGTGGGTACCCAAAGCTAGGGAAAAATTTTAGTTTCTGAGCATGATCTAGGCCTAATAATTTGCCCGTTGGCCGTGTGATATTACGCATCTCTATAACTGAACCCAAGACCCTTCATGAGTTGTAGAGGTACAAAATTACTTTAGTCTTCATAATGGGCCCAGGAAGTTAATATAAAATGTTTTAACCAAAAAATAATAAATGATAGTTCTTATTTATAAAAATATATATATTGAAAATTCTTAAAGTTAAGAGAATAGAAATAATTCAATTATTCTGTTTGTTGGATACATTAAATTTAGATGAATACATGCATACCTATTTCTTATTTGAGTGGGCATTTTTAGTGTTATTCGTTCTGTACCAGAATACCTCACTGAAAGGTTTTCTTTCCAAACTGACTTCTAGTAGGTATATTTTCTTTATTTAATTTCTTTATTGTATTTCGGTATAGTTTGTATGAAGCTTAATAAATAGCTCTGTTAGCCTAACAGCTGGGATTGACTTTTTCATATTGGAGCCAATCTGGCAGTGACAGTTTTAAGTGAAACAGGGCAATATTCTGGAGGGAAGGGGAAGAGATTGGAAGCTGGTTGTTGGTAACAAGATTGACGGTATCTATAGCACTCTCCGGATCTCTTTGTCCCCGTCCACAAAATACCCTTTCGGCTAAATCTAATAAGACCCCTCGGCCGGAGCAATAAATTTCCTACTCATAAAGGCTCAGGGACGGCCGCCCCTAAAGCCGCCGATTGCTGAGTCGTCGCCTCCTACCCTTTGCTTCCAAGTAAGCACTTTATGCATAGTTACATGCTCCTCCATCTCTTAGAAATTATCAGATCCTCGTGAAATCGAAGAGAGATGTATAACCTTATGATATACTACACGCCCGCATATATTTATGGAAGCAGTAGGTGAATGACGATTCAATGGGTGCTAAATCTTTATTTATTTATTTATAACCGTTCCCTTGATCCGCTAGAGTTATTTTAGTCCTAAATTCATTATATAATTTTTTTTAGTAAAATAAATAAAATCCAAAACAAGGCGCAGACCATTGATTAAATTACAAATTAAGGAAATAAAAAGGAAAAATAAATATAGTGGATATAATTAGTTGACCGTTGAGAATTATTAAAAGAAATTAGTCCGGGTGGCGGTCGGTGAATGAAACAATTGAGTAGTTCCAACATTTTACTTTTTTGCCTACGTTTCGAACTCATGAGTTTTCATTCGCCTACAACACGCCCTGATGAAGACCCACAAAGGGGGTGGAAACGTTGGAAAAAAAAATAAGCTGTTGAAACTAATCAATTGTTCCATTCACCGACCGCCACCCGGACTAATTCCTTTTAGAAAAATAAACATATTAGAAAATCCAAAACTTCAAACAATTTTGGTTTATTATTTTCAATGAATCTTTGTTCTTTAATCGACAAAAAAATTGCTCCCTTCCCTTATCTTCCCTCCCCCCAAATTTGAGGGCTAATTTTTTAAAAGGTGCAGAGCCCGATTAACGTATAGGATATATCTGTCTGCCCGTGGTACAGATAAATAAATGAATAAATACTAAACCTTTCTACGAAACAGAAATATAATTATTTAAATCTGTTAAGATTAGCAATTAAAATGGTATATTCGGCTGAAAGACTGATTTTTTTCATTCGTTATATGGGTTATTCGAATATTTAAACGTAAGACCTCAAATTTCGAGAGCTTGTTTTGTTTTTTTCTTGATCGATTATAAGAATTATTATTGAAAATATTGAACTAAAATCGTTGTGAAAACAAAAATTTAAATATATGTGCATAAGATCTGTGACATTGTTCATTGGTTAGCCTATTATAACCATATATATTTCGCAAACGACACCTAGATTAAAAAATAATGTATTTTTGTATTCAATGAAAAATATATGTTCGGCTACTTTTGTTTTTTTTTTTAAAATAAATTTCCAAAAGTATTGGGTTGTTTCACATGAAATGTCCGTTTTTATAGTTTCTGAAATACATAAAGAATTTTGCAGGTCTCTATTGTTTTCTTCTGAATGTTTACATATTTAAAGTAAACAGTTACTAATCCTCTACCTTTGTATTATAAACATTAGCTTTCCAATCAATTACCCACTTTTTAGTATACCTCCAAATATGAACATGGAAACACGCGATTTTCGAGTAATATTTTTGTACGAGTTTAAACTCGGCCATTCAGTAGCTGATAATAATAATAATAATAGGCTTAGCGAACCCGAAGGTTCGATGCCGTTACCACCAAATTCCGCCTACACAGACTCGTCCAATGCTCACCATTCAAGCCCAAGCTCCCGAGATCAGCCTTAACGCAATCCTCCCATCTCCGCTTCGGCCTACCTTTCGGACGCCTACCAGTCGGATCAGCAAATACCAACTTTCTCGGAATCCGCTCGTCATCGAGCCTAACAACTTTACTCGCCCATTTGAGTCTCCGCGATGCAATCAGCTCAATTATATTCACAGGATGCAAGTTCCGCAATTCCGCGTTATGCAACCTTCTAAACTCCCCAGTGGCCTCATCTTTCTTTGGACCAAATATTTTACGCAATACCTTATTTTCGAAAACCTTAAGCCGTTGTTCATCCTTTAAAGTAAGCGGCCACGTTTCACATCCGTAAAGAACCGTTGGAAGAATAATAGTTTTATAAATTCTAATCTTTAAGTTTTTAGATAGAAGCCGCGAACTAAGTAACTTAGAAACTGAATAATAACACGCATTTCCCACCTTTAACCGGGACTTTATTTCTTCCTGGATTTCATTTTTTCTAGTTATAATTGAACCTAAATACTTGAATTTCTCTACGTGTTCAAAAGTATGACCTGATACATCAATATCACCAAGATCGACACCCTTTCTGCTACTAATCATATACTTCGTTTTATCGGTATTTAATTCGAGTCCTATTTCTTTACCGGTTTTTATTAACACACTTGTATTTAGTTGTATGGTTTCCGTGTCTTCACCTAGCAGTACCAGATCATCGGCATATCCCAAAACCGGAATCTTGTCACCCATATTTAAGCCTTTCTCGGTACATATCACCTTTTCTATGACATATTCTAAAGCTATATTAAATAACACAGGTGAAAGGGAGTCACCCTGTTTCAAACCCGATCGCACCTCAAATCTCTCGGAGTAATTATGACCGATTCTAACTTAATGGAATGTTTCCGACAAACACATCTCTACTAGGTTTACTAACTTTCTAGGTATTCCCTGTTCAATCATGATGTTATATAGCTTCTGACGGTCTATTGAATCATAAGCCTTTTTAAAATCGATATAAAGTTGATGGACTACACCGTTGTATTCCAATTTTTTCTCTAATATTTGACGTAAGGAAAATATTTGGTCAATAGTCGAGCGATTCCGCCTAAAAATTCAGTAGCTGAAGCCGCTAGAAATATTTTCAAGGCGTTTGGGGAAGGGAGTGTTAATGAACGGACCATTTGGCGTTGGTTTGCTAAGTTTTCAGCTGGGGAGACCGACTTGGAAAATATGCCCCGAGGAAGACATCCGTCCGTAATAGACAACGATGTCCTCAAAGATACAGTAGAAGGAAACCCCTACCAAACAGTTAAAGGACTCTCAGCACAACTAAATGCAAGTTCATCTACCGTTTCCAGACATTTAAAGTGTCTTGGAAAGTAAAACAGCCCGATACATGGGTACCTCATGATCTCACTGAGCGGCAGCAAGACCCCATGTTTCAAAACATACCGTGCAAAAATTGAAAGAACTGGACTACGAAGTTCTTCCGCACCCACCGTATTCTTCCGACTTGTCTCCAACGAATTACCACCTGTTAAGGATTTTAGACAACTTCGATAAAGGAAAACTTTTTGAAAATGATGATCAAGTGAAAAGTGCGTTTTCAAATTTTGTTTCACTTCAAAGCTCAGAGTTTATCAGTTCCGGGATAAAAAAGTTGGTGTCACGTTAGGAAAAATGTGTAGAAAAAGAAGGTAAATACTTCGAATAAAATTATCTTGTTTTCATATCGTATTTTTAATAATAATCCTTTACCTTGAAAACGGACATTTCATGTGACACAACCCAATATTTTAGATGAAGAAAGACATTGTGTTTTTATTTAGATATATTTTAAAGCAGCCTTTTAATTATATTAGTTAATTTATTGTGTAAATGTTGCCTCAGCTTGTACTTGTATCTTTTTAATCTAAAAAATAATAATTTTATATTGCAAAACAGTTTTATAAAATTTTTTTATTGTTGGATCTATAAAGATGTTAAACGCATTAGAACTCACCCAGATGGACAAAACTCCATTTAGTTCGGCTGCGATGGGTATCTTAAGGTGATGAGAGATTTAATACACTCCCTATTAAATTGTACTGTCTCAGTGTAATGAACCTTGTTGAATTCTTTCGTTCAAATCTAGAGTCTGTTTTAGAAAATAGTGATATCTTATTTCATAAATCATATAATTTACTTTTCTTTTCATCCCCTATTCGTTCTAGATGTTGGCGATCATCATAGCTATTCGATCTGTATTGGCAGCACATCTGAATAGCTCGGGGGAGGTCATACCATTCCACTTGCGGAGGTTTCCCAACGAGGTAATTCTTCTACCTGGGCTTCTTTTTCTTTAATCTAGTCTTGTGTGATTTTCTGCAGGAGGCAATATTTACTTTCATTTCTCATATTTGTCCGAAGTATCCCAATTTCGTTCTTTAATAATGTGTAAAAGCTGTGGCTTACACTTCATATGATTGAAGCTAATGAAAAAATATTGCAAATACAAAAACTACTTATGTCGCTAGTTATCTTAAAATTATTATTTGCATTTTTTCATAGTATTATTTTTCCTTATTTTACTATTTGTGATAAGTTAATAGGGAAAAAACACATACTTTTATTCTTCAATGCCACAAGTCATTTTGAGAGTTATGACTAAAGAGATATAAAGTCTAGAAATGTAAATTGGGTCTTTAAATGAAATGAACACTTATCGAGATTTATCGTTTCCATTTCCACTCGCCGTTCTCGCTATGCCTGTGTGTCAAGTGTGTAAATGGTGAATCGTTCTGAATGATCAAAAGATGGGTCTTTATAAACCTTGCCCTACATCGGTCCTGAATGGAAAGTAGGTGAAATTGAAAATTTGTCTCCCTTTAGTGTCACCGCGTAGGTTCGAACGCCCTACTCACATATTTTAGTTCACAAAATATCACCAAAAGTCATGGATTCCTCTGAGGTAAAACGCTCATTATCCGGAGGTAAACTAGTCCCCTGTTCGGGTCTCCGGGTGGGGACTGCTTCAGGGGAATCATGGCGCAAGATGAAAATTAGAGATCTAACAATAGGGACGTGGAACGTTAGAAGTTTAAATACGGCAGGTGGGTTAAAGTCGGTCGCGAATGAAGTTAAGGGGTACCATTTAGATATCGTTGCATTACAAGAGGTTCGCTGGCCAGGGGAGGGTTCGTTAACAGAAGGAAAGTATACTATTTGGTACGGGGGGAGCGTTAATTATTGTCTAGGTACCGGGTTTCTGATTAGGAATAGATTTCTTTCCGCATTACGGGACGTACAGTTCTTTAGTGAAAGAATATCGGTTGCTATATTTCAAGGGCGTTGGTTTAAAATCGCGTTTATAAACATTCATTCTCCCACCGAAGACAGTGATGATGAAGTAAAATGCGAATTTTATGATAAACTAGAGTCGGTTTACGATAAGTTACCGCGAAATTACATTAAGATAATACTAGGCGACGCGAACGCAAAGGTTGGAAGGGAAGAAGTATATCGTCCTACAATCGGTAAAGAAAGTTTGCACGAATATAGTAATGATAATGGGACCCGACTAATAAACTTTGCCATTTCGAAAAACCTAATAATCAAAAGCACTACATTTAAACGTAAGGATATTCATAAGTATACGTGGACATCACCGGATGGACAAACGCGGAATCAAATCGATCATGTTTTAATACAAAACAGATGGCAAAGTAGCATAATTAACGTGAGATCGTATCGAGGTGCAGAATGCGGTTCTGATCATGAATTAGTAATCGCGAAACTTCGACAAAAACTAAATACAAAAAAGAGAACACCGAACTATATTCGTCCCGAGAATTTTGATTTAGTTAAATTGAACAACCTAGAAATTAGAAAACAATTCGCGATAGAAGTAAAAAATCGGTTCGAAGCTTTGGAATCTTCAGACGAGGAACACAAAGATGTAAACAAACTATGGGAAGGGATCAGGGATAATATTAAAGAGGTCGGTAATTTATGTCTTGGAAAAATCGAAAATAAAAAGAACAAACCTTGGTTCGACAGGGATTGTCAAAATATGTGCGAAAAAAGAAAAACCGCTAAACTGAATTCCTTAAATAATCCAAGCGATAATAATGTGGCTTACTTTCGGTTAGTAAAAAACGAAACTTCAAAACTCTTAAAAAATAAGAAAAGAGAGTATCTTAAAGGCAAAATAATAGAAATAGAAAAACACAGAAACGAAAATAACGTAAGAGAGATGTACAAAGGTATAAACAAATCGCGTAAAAGATTTGAACCTCTATTGAATGCGGTTAAAGATGCAAATAACAATATAATTGCGGATCCTTCTGAGATATTAAATAAATTTAAACAACACTTTGACGGCATCTTAAATACGGAAAATAATAATCAATCTCCTCTCTCTGAATATCAGAGCGCTGAACCATGGATAGACGCACCGAGTAAAGAGGAAGTCCAAATGGCGATAGGAAAATTAAAACGTTATAAGGCCGCAGGAAATGATAATATCACGAGTGAATTAATCAAGGCGTGTGGAGAAGCGGGCGTTTCCAAAATACATTTTTTAGTTAAAAAGATCTGGGAAACTGAAAAAATGCCCGAAGAATGGAAAGAATCAATACTTATTCCGATTCACAAAAAAGGACCGAGGTCGGATTGTAACAACTATCGTGGGATCTCTCTTCTCCCAGTATGCTATAAAATATTCTCGTCAATTCTAACTAGTCGAATAACGGAATACGCTGAGGAAATTATCGGAGATTACCAATGTGGTTTTAGGCGGAATCGCTCGACTATTGACCAAATATTTTCCTTACGTCAAATATTAGAGAAAAAATTGGAATACAACGGTGTAGTCCATCAACTTTATATCGATTTTAAAAAGGCTTATGATTCAATAGACCGTCAGAAGCTATATAACATCATGATTGAACAGGGAATACCTAGAAAGTTAGTAAACCTAGTAGAGATGTGTTTGTCGGAAACATTCCATAAAGTTAGAATCGGTCATAATTACTCCGAGAGATTTGAGGTGCGATCGGGTTTGAAACAGGGTGACTCCCTTTCACCTGTGTTATTTAATATAGCTTTAGAATATGTCATAGAAAAGGTGATGTGTACCGAGAAAGGCTTAAATATGGGTGACAAGATTCCGGTTTTGGGGTATGCCGATGATCTGGTACTGCTAGGTGAAGACACGGAAACCATACAACTAAATACAAGTGTGTTAATAAAAACCGGTAAAGAAATAGGACTCGAATTAAATACCGATAAGACGAAGTATATGATTAGTAGCAGAAACGGTGTCGATCTTGGTGATATTGATGTATCAGGTCATACTTTGAAACACGTAGAGAAATTCAAGTATTTAGGTTCAATTATAACTAGAAAAAATGAAATCCAGGAAGAAATAAAGTCCCGGTTAAAGGTGGGAAATGCGTGTTATTATTCAGTTGCTAAGTTACTTAGTTCGCGGCTTCTATCTAAAAACTTAAAGATTAGAATTTATAAAACTATTATTCTTCCAACGGTTCTTTACGGATGTGAAACGTGGCCGCTTACTTTAAAGGATGTACAGCGGCTTAAGGTTTTCGAAAATAAGGTATTGCGTAAAATATTTGGTCCAAAGAGAGATGAGGCCACTGGGGAGTTTAGAAGGTTGCATAACGCGGAATTGCGGAGTTTGTACCCTGTGAATATAATTGAGTTGATAGCATCGCGGAGACTCAAATGGGCGCGTAAAGTTGTTGGGCTTAGTGAGGAACGGATTACGAGAAAGTTGGTATTCGCTGAACCGACTGGTAGGCGTCCGAAAGGTAGGCCGAGGCGTCGATGGGAGGATTGCATTAAGGCTGATCTCGGGGGCTTGGGCTTGACCGGTGAACATTGGACGTGTCTATGCAAGCGAAGTTTGGTGGTATCGGCATCGAACCTTCGGGTTCGGTAAGCCTATTATTATTATTATTATTAGTGTCACCGATGTCCCTCCCAAAAAAGGAATAAGGGCCGAAGAAAAATAAAGGCGTCCAAGATATAATAGAGGTAGACCCTAACGAGTCGGGGTTGAACCGCATTGATTTAGTATAGGGACGTCTCAAAGGGCCGACTCAATCTACATTTTCTCTTTGTCTCCAGCCACCGCCAACATGAATACCAATGTGAAGTCCTCTCTTCCCAACATCAAATGATTACTATCTATAAATTATTGGTATTTCCCTTTTCCCTATTCGTTTCGGCGTAAAACAGTTTATGAAAGAGCTCTTAATTTTCCTTTGTAGTAGGACATCCGTTGTTCCCAAATTCAGTCCTTTTCAGAAATTAGTTTCTTATTTTTTTTTTATGATCTTGTTGCTGATGATAGTTGCTATTTTATGTTCGCCGATAGGAAGAGTACTCATTATTAATGGTTAGGGCATGCCATATTAGAGAAGGGAACTTCTATGGAAAAAAGTGGTGGTAAGACACTGTAGCTGTGACAATATAACTTAATAATATAATAATGTAATCTTCTTTTATAATCATAAAAAAAAGTTACTATTCACTCACTTATATATGGCTTCAACTTACTATATATATATGTGCATTAAAGCTGAGTTTAGGAAGAATCTTTCTTTAAGTAGTTCCAAAAAAAATTAAATTTAGACAGTCATAGGGACTGTCAATAGAAGTGAAATTTTTTTTTTTAAATACTTGAGCTAGGATTTTGTTGGAAAGACGGCTATGATTATGTTGAGAATGCATATTTTGTTATTATTGTTTCATTTAATTGTAAAACATCAACATGTAGAGATACATCATCCTGAATTATGTCATCGTAATCTGAATGTAGACTAGAGTTGGTGGTACACATAGCACATTTTTTTATTTTTAAGGAATTGCCATTCGTATCATTGAAATTAAGACATTTAGGAATATGATTTATAGTTGTTTCACAGAACAACTTAATTTTCTCTCCCAGGTAAAGATTAAAATAGATGTTTTAATCAGTAATGAAATATACATTGTGCTTATTATTAAGTAAATATTATTAAAATCAATTTAATCTTCAAATGTCATATTTCTTTGCTAACGTGATCATCAGTAAGATCATCGTGATTTTTGTTCATATGTTTAAATATTTTCATGCGAAGTAATGCTTTGATAATATTTAAATGTATCGATATTTTTGTGTCAATAGAATTAAGATATTCATTATATTAATATTATATACAGTAAGTTCTAAGACATATTTTATCTTCCATGTCTTTACTAATTTCATTTGCAACTGATTTTAATTCAATTCAATACACATCTCTTAAAAAATTCTGAGTGTAAGATTAGTATTATTCTTTTCCGTGTTTATAACGAAATCCTTTCAAGAAGTATTATTTCAATTCCGGATTTATACCGGTTCGCTAATATAATTGATTACGAACCTCGACTCTTTATTAAAAAAAATATATATATATATAGGGTAATGACTTTTAGTGCTTTTGACATACGTATATACGTTTACTGACAGGGCTTATGAAGTTACGTTTCCATTACTGGGACAAAGAGTGATAACGTTACTTTCCATCTCCCCAGCTTTGATTCTGATATGTAAAAGGATCTCATCAACGTTACACGGGGTATAAAAAAAAAAATAATAACGTTGTACAGGTGGAATTTCCACCTCACCAGGTGGACTATTTGTTCCCATTGAGGCATCAAGAATTTATTTTATTAATATTCAACAGCGATTTATAAATAATATTTTTTCGTATCTATTTTTCTCCTTAATAATTAGTTTTCTTTCACTTTTGACTTTTACTTCATCATTTTGTATTCATCACTATTATCATTTCCTAATTGGGACAGATTGTAATATTATTCAATTAAAATTATTGTTTAAAACTTATATATAATAGGACTAATATCCTAATTACATCTGAGATTCAACTTTGTTTATTCCGCCGAAAGTGTGCTTTATAAAACAAATAATTTGTCAGAACATAATTTATTTTTACTTTTGCTAACCTATAAGAGAAAATATTGGTCTTCTCAGTTCTAATGAGCAAGTCCCGCAAAAAAGTCTGTTTGTATGTAATTCAAGTAATAATTATAATTGCATGTTTCTATAGGTTAATTTAAAGGAATAGCGTATAAGTGGACACCTAAAATATTTTATTTAGGCAATGATGATGCAAGAATTAATTTATTTCTATCGGATTTCTTCTCTTCATTCCGTTATAGCTCAGCGCATTCGCTGGGTCATTCGCTTCATTTCAATTGCAAGCTTAATATCTGGAGACATCTTAGTTCTGTAATTTAAGCGGAAATCATAACCATTATCTATCAGTGGCTCTAGGTACCACCCGTACCTGGAAATTAAAATTATATAAATATTGATAATATGTTATAACTTTATTCTTTTTTTTTTTTTCTCTGAATATAAGAAAATCTGAAATATTTGGATGGGGGTATGATATGAGTTAATTGTGATTTTTTATATTTATTTAATAATAATTAAAATTCTTATACTCTTTAGACATTCATTCTCAAAGGGAGGGGTTATTTGTTATTGTTTGAGTCAAAACGTCGACAACCTCCTTCTGATTGTCCTATTATTTATTTGGAATGAATACTGTGATTTGATTTACTGCAATTTTGAAAGTTTCCTTATTCTTTTGGTCAAATTTTTCTCTACTTATTAAATTTTAAAAAAAATATAAGGCTATTAATAAAATAAATTTTCATCAAAACTGCCCATTATTAATTTGTAATAACTATTAAATAAGTTATTGATTATTCTAGGACAAGTCCCTTTAGAATAGCATTAACAGAATATATAAAATAGGCTTAAGGAACTTAGAGTAATTAAATAAATAAAATAAACTTAACAAAACTAATGGATAACAGCCTTATGCCAATAATTAAAAAATAAGATAAGAACGATCTGTCTGGTGGACGGTGGACCATAGTGTATAAATCTATATATGAATTTATTACACCACATTTATTGCAATTATATTTACTATATTTAAACAAATATAAAACACGGTATTTTTATGGTCTTTAAACACTTTTTTGTGTTTTTTTAATGAGATAACTTCTCTGCTAAATTAAAAAATATGAAATAAAAAAGCATATTAGGATGCTGCTGAGTACTTTCATTTGCTTATTGACATGTGCGAATAGGAAAATTAAAGAAAAAAAAAAATGACCAGTTGAATAATTTTCGCATTTTTAGCAAATTACTAATACTTATGGCCCGTCAACAGACAAAAAATGTATAAATATGTATGTAATGTAAAATAAAGACCATCAAATATTAGTATTTTGGTTAAGTGTAAAGATTACATAACATGTTCTATTGCCTTCGGTTACCTTTGGTTTTCCGTTTCGGGATAAGGGTTTCGCTCCTTAGGTGATTGTGAATGCACCCTTTTGAGTAGGTCTACGTATTCTTTCTTGACCAAACTTGGGTCAAATTTTTGGTGAGCAGCATAGAATTTCGATGCAATCGGGGCAACTAAAGAGTTGGTTAAGGTTTATTTGAAAATTATTATTCTAATCATTAGAAAGAATTATAAAATTAAATTATTTATTACGCTCCGAGACCTTCTAGTTTAACATAGTCTTTGGAGAGCTGCCAATGGGTAGTATCCCCACATGTGAATCCATGACATTTGCATCTTGTATCTCATTTACTAGTTGTATATCATTATACAGTTGTAAATAGCAATAAATCTATTAAAAAAATATTTATTACGTGTTTGTTTGATTCATTGATAGTTTTTGAGTAGGTTTTAGCTATTTCACTGCAGATTTATTAATGCGGAATAAGTTTTCATATATTGTATTCATCAATGTTTTTTTCGTACCAGTTCTATATAATCGATAAAGCGCTTTTCAACTACTTTTTCCGGCCAGTATTAAATATGTCCTAAATTGGACTGATTGTTATATTACTTAATAAAGAACTGTTTCTCAACTAGTTTATTGGCCATAATTATGTAAATAATAAATTTCGCACTACCACGAGCTATTTAGTCCTTATTCTGGTTTCCCTCATCAGCCTCCTTTAGTTCTAAGGGAATGTGAAGTCCTTGGCTATATGATTTATATAGCTTACTATTTTATTAAAAATGTCATCCATAGGCTCGCTTAAAATCTTTAAGAATTTTTCTATTTTCTGGTTTAACTAAAAACGAATAAAATCATTAATATAAGTGGATCAGATTAAACCAATAAATTATTTACATAATTTCCGTCTCGTAGATGTTTTCATTTGCAAGATTTACATTCTCGTTGTCTTTATTTCGTGACTCTTGAGCTTCCTGACATATCACTCCAGTTGATAGGCATGTTACTTGAAAAATAACAACTTCATACAACAACATTTCATGCCTTTGAACTGACATTTAAAACCAAGGATATAGTGGAGTAAACAATTTAGCCGTTTTTTAACAAAGTGGTTTACATTTGGTTGGCTCTACACCGTTTTCCCACGAAAGAGCTTCTAGAAATATCTAAAACCTTTTCATAAATTGAACATCAATCTGAATTATTTTGGAATCCACTACGCAGTGACACTTTATGTATCTCAATAGTTGTACCGAACCCTTGACTTCGCTTATCAAACTAACCTAGTAGGTTTTTTTATTTGTTTGCACTGTATTTGTTGAGCCATTTTATTTTTATGTTTTTCCTCTCTAGAACTTCACTCCATTACGTCTGGTCTGTTAGATACATGCATCTAAAATTGATATTTAATGTAAATCGTTCGTTGAATGATAGCTGCTACAAATTATGGATTTCTCAAAATAACTTGCATTTCCATTCTAACATGACGAGCCGAAACTTGATGCTGAAAGCATTGTTTTCTTCAAAATCTATGAAGTTTTGTTAGATAGTTTTTCGTTTGAGATTATTAATTTCGAAGACAATTTTTTTGATTGGTGTTCTTTCGAATAGGACATAGTGTACCAAATTTCATAGGTGAAGGCTGTTTAACTGCTTAGTATAATTTCTTTGACCTCCACTTCCTCAAATATACTAATTTTGACGGTATTAGTGTACCCACTTACCATTAATCATCGATTATAGCTCCGCCTATAAAATGTGTTTTCATATCGAAAAGGTCATCACATCTCATGGTCACCATTAAAATAAAATTTATTATATCTAAGGCCCGGTTGCACCAACAGCCTGTGTTAAAGTTAACTTTTGCTGTTAACTAACCCGGGTTAAAAGCTAATCATGATTAAAGTTTTTGTCCATTTGCACCAACAAATTTTTAATTCGAGTTAGTTAACATGGGTTAGCGCGGGACGTCATCATATTCGTGACGTATTTAACAACTCCAAACCCTCTAGACAGAGACAGTTAGGTTATATTGAAATGATTGTTTTACTCTGCCGATTAATATATATTAATATAATAATGGATATAATTAGTTGACCGTTGAGAATTAATAATGAAACATTTTAAGATCTATTGAATATCAAGGAAACTGGATTGTATTGTGAAACCAGATAAACAATGAGTATCTAAATGGAATAAAAACTATAGTATATAAAATGTTATTAGATGTATTCGAAAAAAATAATAAATTAAGTACAATGAAATTAAAAATGAACCCAGGACAAAAAACCTTAACGTTAATAACAATAAATTGATCAATAATAAACCAAAAATTGATGACAATATGAACAATAAATAGTAAAACCTAAACAAAAAACTATAACAGATCTTTACCAGAATGAAAATAATAAAAAAACAATTATAGGTAATATCAATAATGCGATAAATATAGAGATGATAAGTGGAAGAAATAGAAATATATACCATTATCAAAAAATGCAATTCATACCTCATCTATCCAAAGAAATTAAGAGAACACTTGTTGAATTTAATTCACCACAGACAAAATTATGACTTTATAACCATAATGAACTAAGTAATCATTTATCAAACATTAAAGATTTTACCACACGAAAAACTGAATGTTATTTATAAAATAAATTGTATAGATTGTGATAAGATATACATAGGAGAAACATCTAAAAAGATCACAACTAGACTCAAACAACACAGCAATAATTGTAAAAATATAAACACTACAGCATTTGCACAACACAGTCTTCAGCTTAATCACAATTTTGATTTTGAAAAACCTACAATATTGGATATAGAAAAACAATCGAATCTATATATAAACAAAAATATAAAAGATACCATAAATTATAAAACAGATTGAAAACACCTCTCACAAGCAGTTCTTGCTACAATTGGGAAATTAAAATTTGTAAACCTTAGTGACCTATATTTAATAATAAATCAGTGTATACTTACTACAGTAAATAGTATGACCCTAATTCATCAGGGGCCAAAGAATATGTCAGTTAAATGGGTATTTTTTCCTTAGTGTTAATTTAAAAAACAAACCAATTTTATGACATAAATTTTTGACAAAATTTTAATCAAAAATGGATAATTTTTTTAATTTTAAATGAATTTCGGGTAAATATAATTTTTTTGTAACATTGTTATGCATATTTTTGGTAATGTTTTTAGTTAATATTTAAAAAGTTATTTTATAATGTTAATTGATAATTTTTTGATGTATTTTAGTGAGTCCTGATGATGGGGAAGGCCCTCGAAATGTTGGCTCGTTTTAAAGTTAATTGTAATAAACTGTTTTTGGAAGATTTAGAAACCTACAAATTATTTATCATCATTTTCCATTCTTCCAATTAACCTATTTTTATTATTAATCAATTTACTGAATTAGAGGGGAAAAAATATGTAAATAAAATACAAAAATCAGACTTTATTGATAAATATAAACAAATTTACCACTTGACAACAAAAGAGGGAAAGGTTAATTGATTTAATAACACAGATTGCAATTTATACAAAATTATGTCATTTCCTTTCATCTTGAAAAATTTGTGTCGACAATTGCTCTGTGAAAAGCTATATCACTTTCACATATAATTTCTGATGGTGAAACAACATCAGGAAAGTAATCTTCTGGTTCTGGTACGTTGTAGATGTCCTGGGTTTCTATTGCAATGTTGTGGAGGACAGCTACAGCTACAATAATATTTAGGGCTTTTTTTGGATCCATTCGAATTCCATTGAAAATCCAACTGTCATGCACAGAGTCAGGATTTTCAAGTTCCCATCGCACACTACTTGTATATTTAATGAAAACCACCCTATTCTATTTCAAAATAGTTTTGTATTAGCTCCACTTAGAGACTGGATTTTAATATGAGTCAATCGCACCAATTACTCAAAGAAAACATTTTATCCTGTAGAAATCTGACACTGTTTTGTTTTTATCAACTTCTGTTACGGACATTTTAATTAAATCACTTGACTTCCTGGCTATTAATGCTGTTATGCGTGGAATAATTCTATAAACTGTAGATTTATCAATATTAATGATGTCGCTAAGAACCTGCTGGTAACTACTAGTAGCATAATACCTCTTGAGGTTAAGTAGAATATGATGCAATATCATTAATATTAAAAATGTCAATCATATTTAGCACTGTTTCTTTTTGAAATCTATACCTTCTTATGAATTCCACATCATCCTAAATTTCAAAGGGATTCCTCCTTACTTTGTAAAGCTTGTTCGTAGGAAGTATATATATATCAGTAGCATTTTATCTTCATCTGATGTTGAATATTTATCTGAAGAGATTGTGTTCATTTTTCCTCGGTGTATTGGGATAAATGTTACGAAAATATTCAGAAAAAAACAAACTAAAACTGACACAAACATTGTTTCAAAGAGTAACTGGTTTGAAGGTGTTATGGATGTTCCTGTTTGTAGGATATGATTCAAAATCATTAATATTAAAATTGTCAATCATATTTAGCACTGTTTCTTTTCGAAATCTGTACCTTCTTATGAATTCCACATCATCGTAAATTTCAAATGGATTCCTCCTTACTTTGTAAAGCTTGTTCCTTGAAAGTATATTTACCAATTGTATTATATCTTTATCTGATGTTGAGTATTCATCTGATGAGATTGTGTTCATTTTTCCTCGGTGTATTGGGATAAATGTTACGAAAATATTCAGAAAAAAACAAACTAAAACTGACACAAACATTGTTTCAAAGAGTAACTGGTTTGAAGGTGTTATGGATGTTCCTGTTTGTAGGATATGATTCAAAATCATTAATATTAAAATTGTCAATCATATTTAGCACTGTTTCTTTTCGAAATCTGTACCTTCTTATGAATTCCACATCATCGTAAATTTCAAATGGATTCCTCCTTACTTTGTAAAGCTTGTTCCTTGAAAGTATATTTACCAATTGTATTATATCTTTATCTGATGTTGAGTATTCATCTGATGAGATTGTGTTCATTTTTCCTCGGTGTATTGGGATAAATGTTACGAAAATATTCAGAAAAAAACAAACTAAAACTGACACAAACATTGTTTCAAAGAGTAACTGGTTTGAAGGTGTTATGGATGTTCCTGTTTGTAGGATATGATTCAAAATCATTAATATTAAAATTGTCAATCATATTTAGCACTGTTTCTTTTCGAAATCTGTACCTTCTTATGAATTCCACATCATCGTAAATTTCAAATGGATTCCTCCTTACTTTGTAAAGCTTGTTCCTTGAAAGTCTATTTACCAATTGTATTATATCTTTATCTGATGTTGAGTATTCATCTGATGAGATTGTGTTCATTTTTCTTCGGTGTATTAGGATAAATATCACGAAAATATTCAGAAAAAAACAAACTGAAACTGACACAAACAATTTGAAAGCTAAAGTAACAGTAGAAAGGTAACATTGACATCGGACAATCGAGGTAGGAAGGTGAATTAACTTAACACCATCACTTAACATAGAGTTAGGGCTAATTATGATTGGTGCAATGGAATTTCCGCTAACCCCTGATTTACTTATCCAGATTAGTAAAATTAAAGTTAAACACGGTTGGTGCAACCGGGCCTAAAAGTATTATTTGGTTGCAAAAGAGCCATAACCAATTTTGAATCCAATTAGATATAATAAACTAATTACTAATCCTTTTTCGCTGACTTTCATGTTGGGGTAACATTAATTTGTAGCTTCCAAAATCTTGTTCTAATTAAATTATACTGAAAGTTTGAGTTTGACATCTATAGATGTCTATAGTGCTAATGCATCTTCTTATTTGAAATGGTGATTGTTGTCACCCGTTGTAGCTTCATCAACCGTTCCAACGATTTTCGCCGTTTGAGGTTTTATTTTATTTTCACAACATTCCGATTTCCAGACCAGTTCAGACTATATTCAAGTTTGAATTGAATTTCATCCGTTAAAATACGTCATTTATTCTTTTTGCCCCGTTTATTTACTTTTTCTGCTGCATCGTTTACTAATAAGATATTTTAATTGCCTACCTGTACCTCCTATATTTTGAGATGAACTTACACAGGTTTCCAGGCTATTAAAAAAAAAAAAAAGAATATTTTTAATTCAGATTGTTTGCCAAGGAACGTCTCATCGCCCTGTTTAAACCTTACCATCTCCTTTTGAATGTATGAGAAATTTTAAAGTCCTTCAGACAGTTAATATATTATGAACTCCGGAAACCTTGCTTGACATATCGTCCAAGAAGGAATCTAATTTACCACCCTATTCAAATTTAAAATAGGTATTAATAGCACACATAATAATTTAAAAATAAATCTTAATCTATGCAGGCAGCCTGTAAATATAAACATATATAAATGATAGAACAATTCTCATTTTATTGACACTTTTTGTTTTAGGAAGTTTTTTTTTAATCTTGATAAGTTTGTTTTCTTTTTTAAATGTTTATCTGTTTCAATACTAGATCCTTGAAAATCACCCTAATGTGGTAAGCACTCATTTTATACTTGTATTCTTATCTTCTATCAATTATTAAAGGTCACAGTATCGATTAAAGTATAACACCAGTTATGACATAGGCATGAACATTCAGCAGGCTGATTTTTTTATGTTTTCACTTTTTCTAAATTTTATTTAAGAAATAAATGTATTTTCAATTAATCTAAAATCCGTATATCTTAGCATTGAAAGAAAATTTACTTAAATAAAAGTTCATTGACGTTAAGATTGCTGCTCTGATATTAATAGAAATAAAGAGTTTTGTCCCTAAAAAGAACCATTTTGAGTCGACATTGGGGGTGTAGAATTTGAATAATACTATATACTTAAAAATTAAAAAAAAAAGCTACGTCATTGTTAAATACATGACTTAAACGAGTTACAATTTTTCAAATTATTCCTAGAGATATTTTTCCAAAGACAAATAAATAATTATTTTAAGAATGGTCTAAAATGAAAAGTTTTAGGCTTTTTTTTTTTTCCATTACTCAGGTAACTTTTAATTTTTGTCTTTCAATCTTAATATCATATGACGGTTAACTTAAATTATTGATAAAACTTGCATCCTGTTCATGCTTTTTTAACTTAGTGCAATCATAATTCGTAGACTTAAATTCATTACTAAATCTTTGAAAGCGTGACATCTGAAAAGAAGGAATATATTTATAGATGTGGAGCATTCGGGGAAAATAAACACATTTTTTAAAGAAGTCATATTTATATATGTTTTCAGTTGGTCTTACCCTTGGTATTCAGTGTTCAGATTCGATATTTTTCGGTTTTATACTTACGACTTCTTTGTGGACTTTAGTTAGGTCTTGGTACTGAATAAGGGCGGTTGAGTTGAACCATTATGAAGAACATGGGTCAGTTTCGGATCGATGTTTTTATTTCTGATAGCTAATTCGTAATTTGCCAGACTAAGAATTAGTAATCGTATTTGTTGGTGTAAAAGCATTTTTTTCTTTTAATATTCCGTGTTAAATAAGAGATTGTCTAAACCTAAACACAAGGAACCTAAGTCCACGTGAATATCGCTGCCTAAGAACGAACTCTCAAAGTTCAAAGAAAGCAGAAACATTTTCAGAAAATACTTAAGTAAGATTTATAGGCAACCCTACTTATTATAAAACTGAAAAAGTTCATTAAATAAAAGGGCACGTGGAAAGACTTGAAAACATTGTAATAATTCTCAATATGTGTTTAAGTATCGTTCCCTGATTTTTTTTTTTTTTTTTAAACATATTTATTGGTATTTACAACTGTATAATAAAATACATTTAGTAAATGTGATACAAGATAATTTGACATGATTCATATGTAGGGATACTACCCATTGGCAGCTCCCCAAAGACTATGTTGAACAAGAAGGTCTCGGAGAATTATCAGGGATTGTAGAGGAAGCAAGGATTGAAACTAGTGGGTTCGAGTGGGAATGGAGTTTGTCATGAAAGGAGTGGTACCTGGTTCGGGCCAAGTCAGCAACAAAGGGAATATTAAGGTCTTTATGGATGAGTTTATTTGTGACAAAATAAGGAGCATTGAGGATTTTTCGAAGGATTTTGGATTGTAAGGATTGGAGACGAGATGAATTTGATGGTTTAGTAGAGCCCCAAATCTCTACTCCGTAAGTCCATATTGGTCTTATGATAGTCATGTAGATGAGTCTTTTGTACTTAAGTGGAAGGTTTGAGCGTTTGTCCAATAAGTGTTGAAGTAGTCGAAAACGTCGAGCAGTTTCTTGTCTTTTCAGTCTTGTATGAGGGTTCCAACTGAGACGTTTGTCCAGGTGCAGTCCTAGGTATCGGATCTGTTCAACTGGGACAAGAGGAGTGTTATTGAAGGATACTGTTGGGCAGGTTGTCATTGGTTTACGACGAAGGGTAAAGGTTATTTGGTGGGATTTATTGGAATTTATTTTTATTCTCTAATTCTGACACCATACTTCAAGGTCTCTGATATGGGATTGAAGAGTTTGGGAGGCAATAATTGGATCGTTGTTGACTGATAACACACAAGTGTCATCAGCATAGGTAGAAAGGAAAGTGCTAGGATGGGATGGGATATCAGCTGTATAAACTGTGTAAAGGATGGGTCCTAAAATACTGCCTTGGAACACCTTCCCTGATATTAAATTGAAAATTCATTGGATAAGCTGTGGTATGTGGCAAGCATGGCAGCCTTCTATGTCTTAGGTTGCGGGTTCGATCCCAGCAGATGGCCCTAGGATGTTTTAATGACTGTAAAAATCCATAGTGTTCTACATTAGTTAGGTTGCATAATATTGGATCAGTCTCTTTTCTTCTTTCTCCGTGGACATATGTTCAGTTTTTTTGTAATTTATTTGAAGGAATCCTTGCTCATAGTGATCTATTGTTTTTCTAAATAGGTAACTTCATTATGTGTAATAATAATTGGCGTTTGTTGTATTTACTTTTGTTTGTTTATTTATTTAACGTCCGTTTATGCTATTGTGGCTAATCGGACGATGCTACAGTGGGAGTCCTAAATTTTGCCTCTCCAGGTTTTATTAGGACAGGGATCTTTAACGAGTACTCGACATTGTACAGGCTCGGGACCAACTTTTAACGTTCCCTCCGAAGGACGGCATATTTAAGGATTTTTTACTCCCATTAAAAAATCCTAGGATAACCTGCGGGTTCGAACTCATGACCTTTGGCATAGGAGGCTGTTATGCTAGCCACCCAGCTACAAGTGATCCCATATTTACTTTTTTAAATTATTTGTTATTAGTTTCTCGAAACTTTTTGTTTTCTCAAGGAGAGGTTCTGTTCTGGTTATAGTCTCAATACCTAACTATTCACCTGTAATTAGGGTAATCTGTGATGCAGGGCTAGGCATTAGAGCCTTCTATGTAAAAAGCCATAGGTACTATGTTTTTTTAATGAGAATAAAAAATTCATGGTTTTGCCATTCTTAATAGGGGCGTTTAAATGATGGTCCCGATCCTGTGCGATGTCAAGTACGCGCCCAGGACCCGTAAAGAATCCTTAAACTTTTATAGGTAAAATTTATGAATCCCACTGTAGCATTGTCTGATTAGCCACAGTAGCTTAAAGTCAAATGATTAAAAAACAAAACAAATGAGTATCGTATTCTAATATGGACAATATTTCTTTAAAACTAGAGATCCCAAGTATCTTTTGTTATTAAAAATCTTTTGCCTACCTTAGCATTGTAATTGTAAATAATTTTTAAATGATATCTTGAAATATATGATATAATATTCTATTAAAATAAATATGACAATCACTACTACGATGAGTTTATTATCTAAGTAATATTAGAATATTATCTATGATACCTTTAAGGTTAGGTCGGAAATCTGTGTATAGCTTGAAGTATTTCCATTCTCTCTGTGCTGCCTCTATTAGTAATGCCTGGTTTATAGGCCTGCCTTCTGATTGCATGTTGGAGCAATGCGATTTCGAAAGTCACTACTTCTATAAAAAAATATTTTCGGATATCTCCGAGACAAATATCTTAATTTGTTTTATGTTTGTCTTACATTGTTAATCATACGTTGTGTAACAGTTCTTTAATATTTGTTATTTGTTTATTACAATTTTTTTCTATCAACAAATATACTTTGAGGACAATAAAACATGTTTCAACTGATTTAAAACACAGAAGTATTTCTGTCTTATGGAAGAGCAAATGACTCATCCTGTGAGTTGCTGCAGAAAGGTACTGAACCAATTTATTTAGGGACAATCTCAATATGGGAACATCATCGTGACAGGAGACGAATCTAGGAATGTGCTATCACGATGTGCCGACCGAGGTTCAGAATGAAATTTGAGTCTTTGACGATGAAGATACCCTTATGACTGTCAATAAATCTCGATATATAAAGAAAAAAATTATCGCTGCATTTTTCATACTGAGCGTAATAGTAGTTCGTGTCGTTTTCGACCCGCAGAAGACGGTCAAAGCTAAGGGTGGTACACAAACCAGTGCCTGCTTAAAGTCATGCAGTTCATGAAAAAATTGTGACCTAAGTCAAGAATGGATACCTAGTACCTCTGCCATGACAATATTCCTACTCACCGAGTCGGAGCCTCCACTGAGTATTTGGCCACTATTGGACTTTAACTTCCTGAGCACCCTACCCTCTTCTCTTCACAGTCCTTATACTTTGACTTTTCACTGTTCCCATATGTAAAAAATGAGGCTTAAAAGATAAAGTTTTCCTATAGAAGAGGACCTTTTGAGGATTAGAGACAACGAATGTGATTGAAGAAACTTGGAAGCGCTGGCTCAAGGAATTATTTCCATGAATGGAGAAGTGTATTAAATGAGTTGGAAATTACTTTAAGAAAATTAAACAAATAAAGCTGGAAAAACTAGTATCCTTTGTACAATAAGTTATCAGGGACATGCTGAGCTCATTGCTATTGACTAAATACGTTGCATATTTTTGTATAAACATATTTTTGGTTGCTAAGGTCTGTGACATAAATTTATGAATAGAAGTAAATTTTCATTCGATAGTTAATTAAGCCTCACAAAATTTAGTGGAACATTTTAAAGAACATTTTCGTTTATTCTTAAATCTCTTGTACAACTAATCCGTAGTACACAGTTCGCACCATCGTAGCTTATTAAAATTGAAATAAAACATTTTGTTGAACAGTTATATGGGCAATACCTACTTGCATTTCATGTATCAACAAAGCATGTTCTTAAAACCTAATTTCATCCTGCTCTTTGTGGGTCTATTAATTCAGGAATTGATAATTTGTTGGTTAATGGTAGGCCTACACAAATTTTTCAGTGATGCACTGTAATGCATATTTTCGAAATGTAGGAAAATCATACAAATCAGTGGTTACTTTAGTTTCTTAAGTAGGATCTATTGCAACTTAAGAGGATCCCGGTGGCTGGTATAAGATGCAGAACAACTTTAAGTGAGACGGTGGTCTGATGATGAATGTTAAGTTAGCCTTGGAGTTAAATGGTTGATTAGCTCATTTAGCGGGCGAAAGGAGAATTTGCATTTAAATAACCCCTTGTAGCAGGCCCTACCTTTTTGCCCTACGCGACCTTGGGGTATTTGCTACTTTATTCTACTGTCTTTATTCTCTTCCCATCTAGTCTTGATTTATTTTAGAATGTATCATCTCAATTAAATTTAATGAATTCTGGGATTCTTCTCAGTTTCAAAAATACAGTGATTAGGATGCGGTAGCAATTAGTAAAACTGGAAGTGATGCGATTTTTTAATTTTAATTATTTAGGCAGTCCAAAATTATGTATGCAAGGAAAAAATGCATTATATTTTTATGTTCCTAAATCTTGATGATTATCATATGTTATAAGTTAAATCCGATCTCTTTGTATATTACACTAGCTGTTGCCCGCGACTTCGTCGCGCTATTAAGACGTTTTTTAAAATAATATATTGGAAATTATGAAAGTTCGTAGAGAAATTTAAATTGATGAACCTAAAATTTATTTATTTAATCTACAAAATAGTTACCACTGTTAGCGATTACTCCTTCCCGACGGCTTGAAATGTCCATTATCCCTATTTTCCAAAAATTACTGTGCTTACTCCTGAAGAACTATGAAAGGTCCGTTTTGACGTCATCTTCTGAAGGGTTGGATTTCCCTCGTAGAAAATTTTCGAGGGAACGGAATAGATCTAAATCCTGCTTTAAAGGCATATAAATGAACATTAGCCTTGTGATTCATTTTTAGTAGAAAACACAATGGGTAAATTTTATTTTAAAAATCTCTACGAACTTTTCGGACGACCCAATATTTTAAAGTACTTCTACGTAAATGATATTTTTCGTTTTATTTTCTGACGTAAATCGATTCCTACGTGTTTATATGTTTACCCATGTGATTTATTAACTGTTACGGTAAAAGATAACTTAACAGGAAATTGAAGAATTTTAAAATTAAAAGGTAAATAATTTGGGATCATTGGGATGCGAGGTCAACTTTCCCATTTTTTCCCAAGATTTTCCACTGGTCCTATTGTCCGCAGCGTGATGTTATATAGCCTATAGCCTTCCCCGATAAATGGACTATCGAACACAAAAAGAATTTTTCAATATGAATCAGTAGTTTCTGAGATTAGCCCGTTCTAACAAACGAAACAAATTCTTCAGCTTTATAATATTAGTATTCTTAGATCCCTAAATTGCATCTATAGGCCTCCAAACGCACCTTTCTCAAATTGAAGACTGGTGTAACAACTGGAGAATCAAAGTCAATCAATCCAAATGCAAACATGTCACCTTTACCCTTCGAAGACAATCCTGCCATCCAGTTCTCTTTAACTCCGTTCCGCTTCCTTTCTCCGACACAGTCCGGTATCTTGGCTTCCTTCTGGACAAAAGACTAACTTGGAACACGCATACTAGACTTAAACGACAAGAACTTAATCGACGATTTGGACAATTATACAGACTGCTGAACAGAAATTCTAAATATGTATCGAGAACAAACTGCTAATATACAAGACAGTACTGAAACCTATCTGGACCTACGGACCTTACACCGCGACCTAAATATTCCATTTATTTTAGACCTTATACCATTGAAATTCTCTAAATTTCATCAGAACCTTATTCATCACCCTAATCCCCTAGCTCAATCCTTATCCAGCTCCACACATCCTTACCATCCTCCTAGAAGGTTGAAACGGCAGTGGCCTCGAGACTTCTTTTAACGTGTATATTGGAGTTCTAGCATTGGCTAGATTCTCCACTCACGTGCTGTATGCTTGTGAATTGTATATAGGTATGAGTGACTTTTGTACATATATTATTGATTTTGTTTTGTATATATGCATATTGTATTATTATTATATAATTTTATTGTTTTGTGTATATCGTGTGAATGTTGTACTTACTTTATCACTATTAAAAATGTCCTAAATTTGACAGATTGTAATAATACTCAATAAAGAATTGTTTCTAGAAGAAATATTAGTATAGATATATTTATGTACCGTTCTATCCCTTAAAGCTTTATAAATGTTTGCTATAGTGGAATGTTAGATTTAGCATTCCTTTACTGCAAGTAAAACAATTCGTATTGTTATTATTAGTGTCATTGTAAGGAAACGTTGAGCCAACCTATTTACTTATATCGCTTTAACGTAGAAGTAGGTAATTCCTTTATTTTTCAACTTCATTATGCCATCTAACGCCTTACAAAAATCGCTTTTCTGGCCTTCAATATCAAACGCCTTGCAGTGATATTCAGTTAAAAAATTTTTTAACTGATAGCTAAAGCATAATTCTTTCACTAAACTTGTACCGTTAATAGGAAAATTTCCAAAGAGTCAGAAGGCTTGAATGAAAAATTAAAGTTGAATACAGGTCTGGCTTAGGTCCAGACAAGACAGTTGATGACAGAAGAAGTTTAAATGGACCTTGCCAAAGAAGAACCTGCCGAGTTCCAATCCTCTGGTGGAAACCTTTAGATCATGGGATCGGACATATTTTTATTTCAAGTGAAAATTCGTAATTTAATGCATTTTGGGCTTATAGCCTCATTTATTTCTTCAGTCGAACTATACTTTATTTTGAAGAACATATTAAATGCCTTTGCATTAATTTAGTCTATCATGTCTACTTTAAATGTGATTTTCACATTTTTAAGATTGTGCCCATCAAAATCCATTTCTTACGGCGTTAATGTTCTGTCAGAAGTGGCTTGAGTTTCTTCTGATCTCAAAAATTGATGAGATAATAGTATAAGTAATAATATTTCCAGGACCGGGGTTTTTATTCTCATTGATTTTTGAACTGAAAACTTCTTTAGGCGCGTTATGCGTTTTTTTTCCAGGTTAAAAGCCTTTATTTCGTAACTATGGTAACGTCACCAACATGCTTCAGAGTGGAGAATGCGCTCTGTGTACACCATTCTGTTAGATATAGGATAACGATATCAATTTCCGTGAACGTCATTGATACCGGTGTAATATCGGCACAAAAATATTGATATTTATAATACTTTATTTCAGTATTTAATTGAATTAAAATCAGTTGCAAATGAAATGCGTTAAGACATGGAAGATAAACTATGTCTTAGAACTTACTGTGTATAATGTTAATATAATTAATATCTTAATTCTCTTGACTCTAGAATATCGATATTTGTAAATATTATTAAAACATTGCTTTACATGGAAAACATTTAAACATACGAAGCAAAATCATGGTGATCTTACTGTCAATATTTAAATCTTAGTAAAGCGAAATCGAAAAGAATAGAATATTTTAATCATATAAAGATAGAAAGATGACATTGGAAAATTAATTTGATTTCCATTAAGCACTATGTATATTTCATTACTTATTAAAACACTAGCTGTGTCACGCAGCTTTGCTCGCGAATATTGCATTTCGTATTAATTTATGTGCGTTTATGGTAAGATTGGCTATAATAAATATCATCTATCAGCTACTCTTTGTTATCATTTAAAGCCCGATCTTGACTTCTTCCTGTCAAATTTACAATAGCAAACCAGTAGAAGTGGTTATACCCATAATCACTTAATATCTAAAAATAATCTTCACAAACCATTTTTAAAAAATAAATAACAATGGAATATATTTTCATAGGAACCTACACTCGAAACAGATATGAAACGCAATATGCTTAAAAAGGGTCGGTCATCTATATGTAGTGACCAGCCAGGTGCCCTTAAGATTTTTTAATGAGAGTAAAAAACAACCTTAGTTATGCCCTCCTTCGAAGGGGACGTAAAATGGTGGTCCCAAGCCTTTGCGATTCTATGAACTCGTTAAAGATCTCTACCCTAACTAAACTTGGAGAGGAAAAAATTAGTCATCATACGATTAACCATAGTAGTATAAAAGTGACGTTAAACGAACAGATAACAACAGTAATATGCCTAAATATATTTGTTATAAAATCTTTATACCTTTGCTGATACATATCAGATTAAGACAATTTTACGTTTAGGTTGTTCAACCACTTTTTCTTCGTCTTTTTTTACTTCGTCTGCATCAATTTCTGTTATTATGATTGCTATTAAGAAGTTTTTAAAAGAATATATTTTAAAGTACTTCCGCGTAAATGACATTTTTAGTTTTATTTTCTTGTGGCAGAAGAACATACCGATTTTCTCCGCAACCTGATCTCGACGTAAATCTATTCCTACGTGTTTAAATGGAAAAATATAAATTAACGAGAAATTGAATTATTTAAAAATAAAAGGTAAATCATTTGGAATCATTGGGAAGCGAGGTTATTTTTTCTCCCAAATTTTCCCCGTTTTTCCCCAGATTTTCGACTGATTCTTCGGTCCTATTGGTAGCAGCGTGATGTTATATAGCCTATAACCTTCCTCGATAAATGGACTCTCCAACATAAAAAGAATTTTTCAATTAGAACCAGTAGTTTCTGAGATTAGCGCGTTCAAATAAACAAACAAACAAACAAACTCTTCAGCTTTATAATATTAGTATAGATATGTTTTTTCTTTACTTAGGAGAGAAAATGAGGTTATCTCTGTGAAACAACTATAAATTTTATTCCTAGATATCTGTATTTCCTTGATACAAATGGCAAATGTATAAAAAAAAAAAAAAAATAAAAAAAAAGAGGTGCTACCACAAACTCATACATTATACAGTCACATTCAGATTATGATGACATACTTCGAGATGATATAGACAATAATGTTTTGCAAATAAATGAAACAATAAAATTTAAAAAAAACATGCATTCTTAACATAATCTACCTTAACGAACGTACACTTCTTTCCAACACAATTCCAGCGCATATCGAGAATTTTCACTTCTATCGGCAGTCCCCATGACTGCCTGAATTGTAATTTTTTTTATTATAACTATAATGGAAGATGAAGAAGACAGAATAATATTCACGCGGTCCTTGTTGGCCAATTCGAGCAAAAAAAAAAAAAAAAAAAAAAAAAAAAAAAAAAAAAAAAAAAAAAAAAAAAAAAAAACCAACTTGTTATTTGTCTATTTCACACTTTGCTTTTTTGGAGTTTTTTTTTTCTTGTTACCTTACACAACGTCACCGTTATTTGCGACGAAAACTTACCTCCCTGTTTTCACAGATCTCACTATTCCCTGAAAAATTGTCCGATTCCTAACTCTAGTATTGTATTTCTAGAGTCAAAAGTATTCCTGGATAAGTTAGTGATGGGACAGTTTTGGCGACGGTAGCAGCTTATATTGTGGTGTTAAGATATCGCTAGAAATACTCGGAGGAGAAAGCTTTCTGTTTACTTTCGCTACGTGGGTTTCGAGTTGAGCCTCGGGGTTTCCTATCATTCTTAGCCTGCTCCTGTTTGCTTAGGCCTTTGTCCCTATCAATGTTTAGTATAGTATACCGTATTCTTCAAATACCTCTCAACTCAGCTATACCCAATGCAAATACAAAACAAACCCGGCTGGGCTGGAATTGGTAGAGTATTTTTTCTACTATCGTTATCAGTGATAAAATTGTTCGTATCAAACCTTTAATTATTTTATAATTTTTACATGATAATGTGGTAGAAGATCCGACTGTAATAAATAACGAACTATGCAGTTAATTGGATCGTTCAGTTAATTTTGCTCATGTTTTTCACATTTCTCTTTGACCGCTTTTCAACCAAGAACTAACTGGGGGCTCAAGCTAAATAATTCTAGGAGTCCGCTACCGCTCCATCCCCTAAACGCGTGCAGTATAAACTCGCCCTAATACTAAACAAATGTAGTTTTAATTGAATACGTTTCATGTATAGCTTTAAATATTGTAATTAATAAATATTTTGTACTGATTCATGACGTAATGTAATTTTGTCTAATGGAAATCAGGTCTGACTCATGGTTAGAATCTAGGGCAAATAGTGAACTATGGCTACCTCTCAAGCCGTCCCTAAATCTGATTTAAACTTGCCAGGCATCCTGATCTTAGTGGTGAGTTCTAATTGATGTATCTGTTTAAGGAGGCTGGCGCAGTTGATTGTTGACTTGTATACCACTCAGCGCTACTCATCTTGATATATAAGAATTTTCATATTTCTCCTGATACAGAAAATACTTAAAAGATTATTTGATATATAAATAAATTCTTTAATATCCTGGGACATGTCTTCGAATAAATTACATACATATAAACACTTTAATATTTACTGATATAAAATAGACGTATTTAAATGAGTAGAAAACAGCTATAATAGTAAAAAAGCTTAATTACAATTCTATTGGTCCTGGATATTCATGAAGTGATTAAATTTGAAGATATAAAGAGAGTTGAAGTGACGAATGGAATTCCATAGGATTGAGGATGGAATGAGAAGGATCTGTCGAAATGTGCAGTTCGGTGGGCCTTATAGATTCCCGGACACACCACCGTATACCGTACAGCAATAGTGGAAGTAGGGAAATATTAGAGAGGTGACGAGGAATTTTCGGGTTTCATGCGGGAATAGGTGATGGGGAAGTACTGGCGCTTTAAGGATGAAAAGGTTAAAACATAATAAAATTTTATCCAGAAAAGCACTGTCACTATTAAAAAACTAAGGTCGGCTGATTTGAGATGAACTGATAATGTTCAGAGAATAAACTAACACCATTTTCTGGGTGACTCAGGTAATTCCAGCATTTATTAAGCACGGCATATCATATGCGACACACTGAGACTGTAGGAATTCTGTTATCATTTTAAATTGACATACTACTACTTTTTTTTTTAAATTTTATTCTAAAAAATTAAATTTTTGATTTCATTAAGGACCTATTTGTGCAACTATTTTGTTTAACATAAAAGAACAGCAATGATGTTGAAAATTACATTTCTTTATTTATTTTTAAGTTAGATAATATATAAATTATTAGAATACATTAGATTATAGGCGGGTTAGGTTAGGTACACAATTTGATAATTAATTGTTTGAATGGAATCAGCTGATGCGCTCGATGATAACAGCCATACGTTACTTCCTCTCTCAGATGTTTGTTTTTTTCGGTAGGAATTCGCTTGATTTCAGTCTGGAGAACATCACTAAACCTCAGGAATACTACGGCAGTGAATATTGGAAAAATTCCGGTATGCAAAGTTATAATTTACTTTGTACAATCACGAAAAAGTGAAAGGAGGGTCACTGATCAGCTGATGGCCGCTAGCTCGGCAAGCTCGGGCTTGCTCTTCTTTTACTTATCTTTCTTTTATCTTTAATTCTTATCTCATTATCTATTTATTATTATTATTATTATTATTTTCTTAATCAATGAGATATTTTCATAAAGTCATGTCCTCCAATTCTGCAAGTAAAAGATCTAGTCTGCAGGTTCAAACTCGTCTCCCACAAAACAGAGACCCCGCCGTGAACAAAATAAAAAAAATGATTCCACCAGCGACCGCGTCAGCTACCTCATTAGGATCTGAACTACAGCCCAGTACATCATCACAAGGAATAACTGATGAATCCCCGTTTTTTACACCGAATCCATTTCAGATCCTCCAAAATGAAAAAGAAACCATGGAATCTTCTCCTATACCCAGGGAACCGCAACCTCCACCAATATTTGTAAAAAATATTAAAACTTTTAAACTGATGTGTGCGCATTTAAACTAAGTAACTGATCCTAATAGTTATTCTTGTATAAGTAGAACCAATGATAATAAAATATCTCCGACTACTGCTGAAACCTACCGAAATATTGTAAAATATCTGACTGAGACCAAAGCTGACTTTTATACTTATCAGCTGCGCCAGGAGAGAGCATTAAGGGTCGTAATCAGAAATCTACATTCCTCAACACCCGTTGAAGCTATCAAAGAAGAACTGACAGAATGAGGCAAGTCACCAACGTTCTAAAAGATAAAAGTTCACTGCCTCTATTCTTCGGGGACTTGGAACCATCAGTAGGAGTCGAACAAATCTATGACCTCAGTAGACTGTACTATACTCGTGTAAAAGTTGAAAAACCTTACACAAAGAAAGAAATAGTTCAGTGTCATAACTGTCAGGCATGGACATACCAAAAGTCATATTGGTATGACATTGGTCATACCAAAAGTTATTGCCATCACATACCATGCTGTGTGTAATGCGGTGAACAGCATAAATCAGAAGAATGTAGAATGTGGGGTAAGATCAAGATCAACACCCGCTGTATGTGCTCTGTGCCTCAAGGACCACCCGGCTAACTACAAGGGATGTGAAATCTACAAGAAACTCAAAACCAGATACCAAAAACCTCAGGATCCGAATGAAACAGCTGTACTAATCAGAAGCAGAAGAGAACCATCTAAACTTGTAAATTCTAACCTGTCATTCGCCCACTTGCTTGGAGGTGGGAACCAGAGTCATGAAGTCGGGGCCTTGCCGGAACAACGTTTTCCTCAACATTCTCAATCTATTGTACAACAATCTATCCCTCAAATTTTACCTAATCTTCAAAAAACTTCTCAACGTCAAATTTCTTATATCCCTCCACCATCAAACGTCACAGATCTTACCAGATGACATCGTTCATCTCCAAAATCAAATCTCTTGTTATGCCGCTTATATCACTCCTTACAAATCTAGTATCAAATCTAATCCCTACCTTGATAAATCCTTAAATTACTTCACCTAACTCCTTATCCTTTCTCCTTTGGAATGCGAATGGTGTTTGAAATCATACTGACGAACTGACAGCGTTGTTGCAAGACAAAGCAATCGATGTTGTACTTATAACTGAAACAAGACTAACGACTAAACAGTACTTCAAAATACCGCGATACATGACATACCGTACTTACGACCCAGACGGCAAAGCCCATGCCGGTTCTGCTATCATTGTCCACCAATCCCTCTCTCATCATTTATTCCCACTTCCTACCTATGATTTCCTACAAGCCACAGCCATAGTAATAAAAACTTTTACTTTTCTGGTAACCCTCACGTCACCATATTGCCCTCCTAAATATTCCATTTCCAATTCCGAATTTGTATCCTTCCTGAATTCCTTAGGAAATCGTTTCATTCTGGGTGCAGACTTAAACGCCAAGCATCAGCAGTGGGGTTCTAGAACCACGAATTCTCGGGGACGAAATTTGCTGTGTGCACTCAACTCCCGAAATTTTAATGTCCTGCCTCCTGACTCCCCTACCTACTGGCCAACCATAGTCCACTGATCCTAGAAGTATCTCTCACTCCAATTCCAAAACCCACAACCCACAACCCACTCCACCATCATTCATCTGAGGCCCCGTCAACTGGAACCTTTTCCGCCAAATCCTGACCGATAATATTGACCTCAGAGTAACCCTCAAAACCCGAGATGACCTAGATAATTCCGTTTATTCCTTTACCACCGCCATCCAACAAGCTGTCTGGACTGCCTCCTCACCTAAACACTCCAATATAAATCCTCACCGAAATCATTTACCACAACATATTATAGACCTCATCCACACCAAACGCCGAGCAAGATCACTATGGTAGCGCACCCGAAACCCAACAGATCGCCGCTCCGATAACTTCTATTGTAGACAATTGATGAGGGAGTTAGCGACCTTCCGTTCCCAGTCCTTTAATTCCTACCTCTCCTCTCTATCAGCTCGTGATAATTCCCTGTGGAATGTCACGAAAAAGATCCTAAAATACCATCAAGTTTCCCATCCTCTCCGACGTGGTGATGACTCCTGGGCTGCGTCTGATGAATATAAAGCCGAGGAATTCGCCACACACCTCTCCAAAGTATTCAATCCTCACCCGGAATCCCACATCAATCACACCGCAACAGTGCAAGACTTTCTTATGTCACCAATTCCACTTTCCTAACCTCCTAAAGCTATTAATCTCTCTGAGGTCAAATATCTTCTCCAAAAACTGACCCTCTTCCTGGAAATCTCCTGGACACGATTTCCTTACTCCCCAGATCCTCCGACAACTTCCGCAGAAAGCTATTATATTCCTTACTTATATTTACAACTGCATGCTACGCACCACCTATTTTCCTCTGTTATGGAAACATTCCACTATCATTCTTTTTCTAAAACCAGGCAAAACTTCCAACAACACTTCATCCTACATGCCTATTAGTCTACTCCCCATCCTCTCAAAAATCTTCGAAAGGCTTCTTCTTAAGTGTATCCTACCCATATTAGTATCTCAAAATCTTCCTTCCCATCAGTTTGGATTCCGTCCTCAGCATTCCACAGTTCAATCGGGGCTCCGAGTTGTAGACCATATTTCCTCAACTCTTGAATGCAAAGAGTATTGTTCTGGTGCGTTTCTGGACATTGCGCAAGCTTTTGACCGGGTATGGCACACTAGATTACTCTTCAAGCTGAAAACCCATTTACCATTAGTCTCTATACCTCATTCTCCGATCCTATCTCTCAAACCGTTCTTTCCGAGTTCGCTGTGGTGTGGATAATATTCTGATATAAGTAAATATCTATATTTCCAGGCCCTTAAATGATAGTTATGTAATGCTACCCAATTTTCACCGTTTAGATAATTTATGTATTCCTGTCTGGACAATACTGCCCCACCAAGCCAATGCATCCTTATTTCTGATAGCACAGAGCAGACCGCTACTTAATGGTACATGTCCTCTATGTCTTTATTATTACATAAACTACAATAATGTAGTTCTTCCGCCCTTGTAACATTACAATTAAGGTACAGAAGCTGTCCTCTTATTTTAATTATTGATTTGATAAGTCCCAGGCCGTATCTATTAGAGATATAACTGTTCTCCCCTAAATCACAATTTAATTCTTTACACAGTTGATGGTGAATAGATTTGTTGACTTTAACCAGTAAACCATTTCTAAAGTCTTCTCTTATATATTCCATTAACCCTTTAAAACATTGCTTCTTTCCATCTACTAAATAATCACTATTTTGCCAGTTATATCTCCGACACAAAGACCGGAATTCATCACACCACCATAAATTTCTTTTAATAATTTCCTCTGCCAAAATCTTAGTCAGTCTATGGCTGGGTAACATCAATACTTTTTGAATATATTGAATATTTAGGTGCAAAGTAAACAAAAATATAGGGTCAATATTGGTTTCCAAATATTTAATATAGTGTGGTGTACTCTGCGGAAGTGAAAACAATTTTCTAAAAAAATAGGCAGATAATTTCTCTATTCTATCAAAACGCCTAAAACCCCAAACCTGGGATGCATAACATAAAATAGCTCGGGAGACAGCCTTATATACAGATAGCTTAAATGAAAATGGTAATTTATTATTGCTGAAAAAATGTTTGTAAGTGGTGTGGATACTGCAACAAGAGGCGCTAAACCTTTCATCAAAATGTTTATTTAATGATAATTTCGGAGATAGAGTGACACCTAGGTACTTATATTCATTAACAACCGTTACACTTTCGTTATTTAAGCGCCATTTCTCCTTTCTTGCTAACCGTCCCCTTTTCCTAAATACAACTATTTGTGATTTTTTTAAGTTAATAGTTAAATTCCACAATTCACATTACTTACTAAATCTGTTAATCATTTCTTGAAGTATGAGAGGGTGATCCGCCATTATGACAATATCGTCTGCATACATGAGGCAACGGATGTTAATTCCAGCTATACCTATACACCCCACAATATACTCATTGATATCGTCTATAAAAATAGAAAATAAAATCGGTGAGAGAAGGCATCTCTGCTTTAAGCCCATTCTAGTGTTAAAATTATCAGTAACACCCTGAGATGTCCATACACGAGATGTTGTATTGTGGTATTAACCCTGAATTATTGTGATAAAATTTGAAGATATCCCTCGGGCGTATAACTTATAATATAAGGCATTTCTATCTAATGAATCTAATGCTGATTTAAGGTCGATAAAAAAACAGTAAAGCTTGCCTGCTTTTAACGGTTTTAATTTTTATAATATTCATTAATGAGAAAATATTGTCAATAGTAGAATATCCGGCTCTCAATCCCGCCTGGTATTCACAGAGTGCGTTATTATTATTTACCCATTCTTTAATGTGTTCTTTCTTTTTATTAAAACATATTTGTTTATGTTTCTAGCTGTATTATACATATTTTTAATTACATTTATATTAGTTTTTCTAAACAAATTTAAAAGGGCAAAAGTTCTATTTCGTGATTTTTTACAATCTTTATCAAACCATGCCTTTTTCATTTTGTTTTTATTTCTATATGAGGTAGCAGTGGTTTTTTTCATTCCTAGATTTGAAGATATTTTAATTAAATCTATAAACGTATTCACTAAATATTGAGCATTATCAAATTCCAGATTAAGTACTCTCCACTAAATCGTCTAATTTAGATTTAAAGTACAGAGAATCCGATGGGGTCCACGTTAACTTTGGTAGTAGTGGCAACAAATTTTCTTTCTCTGTATTGACATCCGATTCTATCATTAAATAAATCGGCATATGGTCCAAAAATATGTGAGACCCAACTCTGAAATATTTAACATAATCGATTAGACTAGAGGATACCGCACAAATATCATTAACTGAGCACCCAGGACCACCCAAAAAAGTGTATTCTCCTTGTATGTCGCCTGGCGTCCTTCCGTTTAAAATTATCAAATTTTGGCTATCACACATTTCCACGAATTGTTTACCTTTACAATTTATTATTTTATCCTTAGAGTGTCTATTTTTTTTATTAAACAAACAATTTTATTGAGAAAATTTTACAATCTGTCCCAATTTGGACATTAATAGTAGTGCTGAATGATATCAAACATACTACATTCATACAATATTTACACAACATAAAATTACAATAAAATATATACACAATAATGAATCAATACAAAAGTCAATAATTCACTTATACCTATATACACATACACACACTCATACATACATCACATTGAGTGGAGAATCTAGCCAGTGCTAGAACTCCAATATATTTACAAAAGGTCGCGGGGCCACTGCCGTTTCAACCTTCTAGGTGGGTTGTATGGATGAGTGGAGCTGGATAGGGATTGAGCTAAAGGATTAGGATGATGAATGAGGTTCTGGTGGAATTTGGAAAATTTGGATGGAATTAGGTCTGAAATAAATGGAACATTAAGGTCGTGGTGCAAGGTATAATTGGAGACATAATAAGGAGCATTTACTATTGTACGGAGGACTTTGGATTGAAAGGATTGAATGCGTTTGATGTTAGAACTTTTAGCTGTCCCCCACAGTTCAAGTCCGTAGGTCCAGATGGGCTTCAGTATTGTCTTGTAGATTAATAATTTGTTGTCAACTGTAAGTTCCGATTTTCTGTTGAGTAGTCGGTATAACTGTCCGAATCGTCGGTTGAGTTCTTGTCTTTTAAGTCTTGTATGTGGGTTCCAAGTCAATCTTTTGTCTAACAGTAAGCCAAGATACCGGACTGTATCTAAGAGAGGAATCGGTAATGAGTTGAAATAAACTGGCGGACAGGATTTTCGTCTAAGAGTAAAGGTTATGTGTTTACATTTGGCTTCGTTCACCTTTACACGCCAGTTATTACACCAGTGTTCGATAAGGAAAAGGTGTCTCTGAAGGTTTAAGGATGCTGTTTCAGGATTGGAACTGGATGATAGGATGGCGGTGTCGTCTGCAAAAGTTGCCAGAAAGGTATCAGGATGTGTAGGAATATCAGCAGTGTAAAGGATGTAGAGGATGGGTCCCAAGACGCTGCCTTGAGGAACACCGGCCTCAACGGGATAAAGGTTAGAAAATTCTTCACCACAGCGAACTCGGAAGGAACGGTTCGAGAGATAGGATCGGATAATGAGGTATAGAGACTGGGGTAAGAGTAATCCAGTGTGCCATACCCGGTCAAAAGCTTGCGCAATGTCCAGAAACGCACCAGAACAATACTCTTTGCATTCAAGAGCTGAGGAAATATGGTCTACAACTCGGAGCCCCTGTTGAACTGTGGAATGCTGAGGACGGAATCCAAACTGATGGGAAGGAAGATTTTGAGATTCTAATATGGGTAGGATACGTTTAAGAAGAAGCCTTTCAAAGATTTTTGAGAGGATGGGGAGTAGACTAATAGGCCTGTAGGATGAAGTGTTGTTGGAAGGTTTACCTGGTTTTAAAAAAAGGATGATGGTGGAATGTTTCCATAACAGAGGAAAATAGGTGGTGCGTAGCATGCAGTTGTAAATATAAGTAAGGAATATAATAGCTTTCTGCGGAAGTTGTCGGAGGATTTGGGGAGTAAGGAGATCGTGTCCAGGAGATTTACGGAGAGCAAGTTTTTGGAGAAGATATTTGACCTCAGAGGGATTAATAGCTTTAGGAGGTAGGGAAAGTGGAATCGGTGACATAAGAAAGTCTTGCACTTTTGCGGTGTGATTGATGTGGGATTCCGGGTGAGGATTGAATACTTTGGAGAGGTGTGTGGCGAATTCCTCGGCTTTATCTTCATCAGACGCAGCCCAGTAGTCATCACCACGTCGGAGAGGATGGGAAACATGATGGTATTTTAGGATCTTTTTCGTGACATTCCACAGGGAATTATCACGAGCTGATAGAGAGGAGAGGTAGGAATTAAAGGACTGGGAACGGAAGGTAGCTAACTCCCTCATCAATTGTCTACAATAGAAGTTATCGGAGCGGCGATCTGTTGGGTTTCGGGTGCGCTACCATAGTGATCTTGCTCGGCGTTTGGTGTGGATGAGGTCTATAATATGTTGTGGTAAATGATTTCGGTGAGGATTTATATTGGAGTGTTTAGGTGAGGAGGCAGTCCAGACAGCTTGTTGGATGGCGGTGGTAAAGGAATAAACGGAATTATCTAGGTCATCTCGGGTTTTGAGGGTTACTCTGAGGTCAATATTATCGGTCAGGATTTGGCGGAAAAGGTTCCAGTTGACGGGGCCTCAGATGAATGATGGTGGAGTGGGTTGTGGGTTGTGGGTTTTGGAATTGGAGTGAGAGATACTTCTAGGATCAGTGGACTATGGTTGGCCAGTAGGTAGGGGAGTCAGGAGGCAGGACATTAAAATTTCGGGAGTTGAGTGCACACAGCAAATTTCGTCCCCGAGAATTCGTGGTTCTAGAACCCCACTGCTGATGCTTGGCGTTTAAGTCGGCACCCAGAATGAAACGATTTCCTAAGGAATTCAGGAAGGATACAAATTCGGAATTGGAAATGGAATGTTTAGGAGGGCAATATGGTGATGTGAGGGTTACCAGAAAAGTAAAAGTTTTTATTACTATGGCTGTGGCTTGTAGGAAATCATAGGTAGGAAGTGGGAATAAATGATGAGAGAGGGATTGGTGGACAATGATAGCAGAACCGGCATGGGCTTTGCCGTCTGGGTCGTAAGTACGGTATGTCATGTATCGCGGTATTTTGAAGTACTGTTTAGTCGTTAGTCTTGTTTCAGTTATAAGTACATCATCGATTGCTTTGTCTTGCAACAACGCTGTCAGTTCGTCAGTATGATTTCAAACACCATTCGCATTCCAAAGGAGAAAGGATAAGGAGTTAGGTGAAGTAATTTAAGGATTTATCAAGGTAGGGATTAGATTTGATACTAGATTTGTAAGGAGTGATATAAGCGGCATAACAAGAGATTTGATTTTGGAGATGAACGATGTCATTAGAGTGGTAAGATCTGTGACGTTTGATGGTGGAGGGATATGAGAAATTTGATGTTGAGAAGTTTTTTGAAGATTAGGTAAACTTTGAGGGATAGATTCTTGTACAATAGATTGAGAATGTTGAGGAAAATGTTGTTCCGGCAGTGCCTCGTCTTCGTGATTCTGGTTACCACCTCCAAGCAAGTGGGCAAATGACACGTTAGAATTTACAAGTTTAGATGGTTCTCTTCTGCTTCTGGTTGGTACAGCTGTTTCATTCTGATCCTGAGGTTTTTGGTATCTGGTTCTGTGTTTCTTGTAGATTTCACATCCCTTGTAGTTAGCCGGGTGGTCCTTGAGGCACAGAGCACATACAGCGGGTGTTGATCTTGATCTTGTACATTCTTCTGTTTTATGCTGTTCACCGCATTTCACACAGCGTGGTATGTGATGGCAATAACTTTTGGTATGACCATATGCCTGACAGTTATGGCACTGGACTATTTCTTTCTTTGTGTAAGGTTTTTCAACTTTTACACGGGTATAGTACAGTCTACTGAGGTCATAGATTTTTTCGACTCCTGCTGATGGTTCCAAGTCCACGAAGAATAGAGGCAGTGGACTTTTATCTTTTAGAACATTGGTGACTTGCCTCACTTGGAATCCTAATTCTGTCAGTTCTTCTTTGATTGCTTCAACGGATGTTGAGGAATGTAGGTTTCTGATTACGACCCTTAATGCTCTCTCTTGGCGCAGCTGATAAGTATGAAAGTCAGCTTTGGTCTCAGTCAGATATTTTACAATCTTTCTGTAGGTTTCAGTAGTAGTCGGAGATATTTTAGTATCATTGATTCTACTTATACAATAATAACTATTAGGATCTGTTACTTTGTTTAAATGCGCACACATCAGTTTAAAATTTTTAATATTTTTAACAAATATTGGTGGAGGTAGTGGTTCTCTGGGTATAGGAGAAGATTCCATGGTTTCTTTTTCATTTTGGAGGATCTGAAATGGATTAGGTGTAAACAACGGAGATTCATCAGTTATTCCTTGTGATGATGTGCTGGGCTGTGGTTCAGATCCTAATGAGGTAGCTGACGCGGTCGCTGGTGGAATCATTTTTTTATTTTGTTCACGGCGGGGTCTCTGTTTTGTGGGGGACGAGTTCGAACCTGCAGATCTAGATCTTTTACTTGCGGACTTTGAGGACATGACTTGATGAAAATATCTCATTGATTAAGAAAATAATAATAATAATAAATAAATAATGAGATAAGAATTAAAGATGATTAAAAGAAAAGCAAGCCCGAGCTTGGCGAGCTAGCGGCAATCAGCTGATCAGTGACCCTTCTTTCACTTTTTCGTGATTGTACAAAGTAAATTATAACTTTGCTTACCGAAACTTCTCCAATATTCACTGCCGTAATATTCCTGAGGTCTAGTGATGTTCTCCAGACTGAATTCTAGCGAATTCCTACTGAAAAAAGCAAAAATCTGAGAGACGATGTAACGTATGACTGTTATCATCGAGCGCATCAGCTGATCATCAGAGTGTCTATTAATTTTAAATTTAAATTTTCCTATGAACACATCAATTGGCAATGTTTGTGACTCCCCGATTCTTCGGTTCATATCCCCGATAAGAATACATTTCCAAAGCTTATCATTTAAAAAATTTTCAATCAACCCTTTTGTAAATATATTAGAGTTCTAGCACTGGCTAGATTCTCTACTCAATGTGATGTATGTCTGAGTGCGTGTATGTGTATATAGGTATAAGTGATTTCTAGACTTTATTGTAATGATTCATTATTGTGTATATATTTTATTGTAATTTTATGCTGTGTAAATATTGTATGAATGTAGTATGTATGATATCTTTCACTACTACTATTGATGTCCAAATTGGGACAGATTGTAATTTTACTCAATAAAAATTTTATTCGTGGTAAAAAAAAAAAGAAGATAGTTTGAATAACTTTAATTATTACCTAAAGTAGATGGTTGCTTAGTTAGTTCATTAAATCATCTTCAGTCACCCCAATGTTAATTTTTTTTCCGTATTTAAAACTAGCCAATTGTAAACAGCAAAGTTAAACATTTTTTTTTTTAATTTTCGGAAAAGCGGTAGTTGAGTTTTTAACTTTAGACGGCGATAGGAGAAGATGACTCATGAATACACGCTGTGAAGGGTGAGGTATAAATATCGGAACTAACGATCCTTGGCCGCCTTTGATGGTGTAATGGACTCGGCGCTGTCCACTCGGGTACATGTATGCCAGCAATCTATATACACTCACAAAGCGCCACTTAAGATTTAGTGCCACCGTATTAATGTCCTGTTTGCCTCATTTAGCCCTTTCATCCTTATGATTCGATTAGTCTGTTCGGTGTACCTTCAACCAAAAGGTAATACAAACGCGCTCCTCTTCCTCTTCGTTGAGGTACTGCACTATCGATGTCAAAACAGAAGATTATTAATCATAATTTGCCATTTCAAAATAGTTTTTAAAAATAAAAATAATCAATTATGTATTTATTCTCGGACAAATCCCTTTAGAAACTTTAGTGTCTTAGATAAGTGGTTCCCAACTGGTAATCCACGGACATCTGGTGATCCGCACATGATGTCCAGGGGGTCCGCGAAATAACACTGGAAAATTATTTTAAATTATCTTAATGAAATATATTTGGTGAGCCTTGGATGGCTAAAAAAATCACTCTCACATTGCACTCGTACAATGAATTTTCGAATATTCGTTTAACGTCACTTCTATGCTGCTATGGCTAATCGGACGATGCTACAGTGGGAGTCATAAATTTTGCCTATTCAGGTTTTATTAGGATAGGGATCTAGAACGAGTACCTGACATCGCACAGGCTCAGGACCACCTTTTAACGTCCCCTCCGAAGGACGGCTTAACTAAGGATTTTTTACTCACATTAAAAACTCCTAGGGCCACCCGTGGGTTTGAACCCTCGACTTTTGGAATAGAAAGCTGTTATGCTAACCACTACGCTATGGGTGGCCCCTATTATGCTTTGGTACAAAGTTGAATATGAACATCGTATCTTTGGATAGGTAATTAAAACTTGTTTTTCAAGGACTTTCCTGATATTTAGATGGAGTCGGATGAAGAATTTATATATATATATATATATATATATATATATATATATATATATATATATATATATATATAAGACTAAAAAGCGAATTTGTGCTTTATGTGTGTTTTATAAATGCCTAGACATATTGTGGGAGGCGATACTAGATCTCAAGAAAATTTACCTGTCAATTCTATATGAACCATCATCGATTAGATGATTACAATGATTTTTGGTTTCCAAAATAACGAAATGAAATGAAAAAATAAAATAAAATAAACTGGGATCTAGTCCCCTTAGAATAAAGGAATGAATAAAAAGAAATCCTTATGGTCTGGTTACATCAAAAAAATATATATGTATATAAAACATCAACTATTCAATATATATTTATAAATCTTTGCAAATTTATACACATATATATTTATACTATATTTTACAATGGAACGGAAGGTTGAGATACGAGTAGGTAGTGGAAGATTTGATGTTTGAAGGAAGAAAGAGAGGTGGCTTTACGTATAGAGATAGGCAGCGAATTCCAGACGGAAGAGGATTGAATGAGAAACGATTTGTGAAAGGATGCAACTATATATGATGGGGTATAAATATTAATTGATTTGGTTCTAGTATTTAACAAATAGATCCTCGCGCGGATCTCATTACCGCGTATGGGGAGCGTCCCACGGGTGGCGGATGTGGGAATGGTCGGTGGAATTTCCTCGGAAGCTCCTTCCGGCTAAGTCCGATGGACTCGCTGACCAACAATGAGAGCGGCCCCCCAGGCTTGCTGGAGGGTGTGACGTAGGTTCGAACGCCCTACTCACATATTTTAGTTCACAAAATATCACCAAAAGTCATGGATTCCTCTGAGGTAAAACGCTCATTATCCGGAGGTAAACTAGTCCCCGTTCGGGTCTCCGGGTGGGGACTGCTTCAGGGGAATCATGGCGCAAGATGAAAATTAGAGATCTAACAATAGGGACGTGGAACGTTAGAAGTTTAAATACGGCAGGTGGGTTAAAGTCGGTCGCGAATGAAGTTAAGGGGTACCATTTAGATATCGTTGCATTACAAGAGGTTCGCTGGCCAGGGGAGGGTTCGTTAACAGAAGGAAAGTATACTATTTGGTACGGGGGGAGCGTTAATTATTGTCTAGGTACCGGGTTTCTGATTAGGAATAGATTTCTTTCCGCATTACGGGACGTACAGTTCTTTAGTGAAAGAATATCGGTTGCTATATTTCAAGGGCGTTGGTTTAAAATCGCGTTTATAAACATTCATTCTCCCACCGAAGACAGTGATGATGAAGTAAAATGCGAATTTTATGATAAACTAGAGTCGGTTTACGATAAGTTACCGCGAAATTACATTAAGATAATACTAGGCGACGCGAACGCAAAGGTTGGAAGGGAAGAAGTATATCGTCCTACAATCGGTAAAGAAAGTTTGCACGAATATAGTAATGATAATGGGACCCGACTAATAAACTTTGCCATTTCGAAAAACCTAATAATCAAAAGCACTACATTTAAACGTAAGGATATTCATAAGTATACGTGGACATCACCGGATGGACAAACGCGGAATCAAATCGATCATGTTTTAATACAAAACAGATGGCAAAGTAGCATAATTAACGTGAGATCGTATCGAGGTGCAGAATGCGGTTCTGATCATGAATTAGTAATCGCGAAACTTCGACAAAAACTAAATACAAAAAAGAGAACACCGAACTATATTCGTCCCGAGAATTTTGATTTAGTTAAATTGAACAACCTAGAAATTAGAAAACAATTCGCGATAGAAGTAAAAAATCGGTTCGAAGCTTTGGAATCTTCAGACGAGGAACACAAAGATGTAAACAAACTATGGGAAGGGATCAGGGATAATATTAAAGAGGTCGGTAATTTATGTCTTGGAAAAATCGAAAATAAAAAGAACAAACCTTGGTTCGACAGGGATTGTCAAAATATGTGCGAAAAAAGAAAAACCGCTAAACTGAATTCCTTAAATAATCCAAGCGATAATAATGTGGCTTACTTTCGGTTAGTAAAAAACGAAACTTCAAAACTCTTAAAAAATAAGAAAAGAGAGTATCTTAAAGGCAAAATAATAGAAATAGAAAAACACAGAAACGAAAATAACGTAAGAGAGATGTACAAAGGTATAAACAAATCGCGTAAAAGATTTGAACCTCTATTGAATGCGGTTAAAGATGCAAATAACAATATAATTGCGGATCCTTCTGAGATATTAAATAAATTTAAACAACACTTTGACGGCATCTTAAATACGGAAAATAATAATCAATCTCCTCTCTCTGAATATCAGAGCGCTGAACCATGGATAGACGCACCGAGTAAAGAGGAAGTCCAAATGGCGATAGGAAAATTAAAACGTTATAAGGCCGCAGGAAATGATAATATCACGAGTGAATTAATCAAGGCGTGTGGAGAAGCGGGCGTTTCCAAAATACATTTTTTAGTTAAAAAGATCTGGGAAACTGAAAAAATGCCCGAAGAATGGAAAGAATCAATACTTATTCCGATTCACAAAAAAGGACCGAGGTCGGATTGTAACAACTATCGTGGGATCTCTCTTCTCCCAGTATGCTATAAAATATTCTCGTCAATTCTAACTAGTCGAATAACGGAATACGCTGAGGAAATTATCGGAGATTACCAATGTGGTTTTAGGCGGAATCGCTCGACTATTGACCAAATATTTTCCTTACGTCAAATATTAGAGAAAAAATTGGAATACAACGGTGTAGTCCATCAACTTTATATCGATTTTAAAAAGGCTTATGATTCAATAGACCGTCAGAAGCTATATAACATCATGATTGAACAGGGAATACCTAGAAAGTTAGTAAACCTAGTAGAGATGTGTTTGTCGGAAACATTCCATAAAGTTAGAATCGGTCATAATTACTCCGAGAGATTTGAGGTGCGATCGGGTTTGAAACAGGGTGACTCCCTTTCACCTGTGTTATTTAATATAGCTTTAGAATATGTCATAGAAAAGGTGATGTGTACCGAGAAAGGCTTAAATATGGGTGACAAGATTCCGGTTTTGGGGTATGCCGATGATCTGGTACTGCTAGGTGAAGACACGGAAACCATACAACTAAATACAAGTGTGTTAATAAAAACCGGTAAAGAAATAGGACTCGAATTAAATACCGATAAGACGAAGTATATGATTAGTAGCAGAAACGGTGTCGATCTTGGTGATATTGATGTATCAGGTCATACTTTGAAACACGTAGAGAAATTCAAGTATTTAGGTTCAATTATAACTAGAAAAAATGAAATCCAGGAAGAAATAAAGTCCCGGTTAAAGGTGGGAAATGCGTGTTATTATTCAGTTGCTAAGTTACTTAGTTCGCGGCTTCTATCTAAAAACTTAAAGATTAGAATTTATAAAACTATTATTCTTCCAACGGTTCTTTACGGATGTGAAACGTGGCCGCTTACTTTAAAGGATGTACAGCGGCTTAAGGTTTTCGAAAATAAGGTATTGCGTAAAATATTTGGTCCAAAGAGAGATGAGGCCACTGGGGAGTTTAGAAGGTTGCATAACGCGGAATTGCGGAGTTTGTACCCTGTGAATATAATTGAGTTGATAGCATCGCGGAGACTCAAATGGGCGCGTAAAGTTGTTGGGCTTAGTGAGGAACGGATTACGAGAAAGTTGGTATTCGCTGAACCGACTGGTAGGCGTCCGAAAGGTAGGCCGAGGCGTCGATGGGAGGATTGCATTAAGGCTGATCTCGGGGGCTTGGGCTTGACCGGTGAACATTGGACGTGTCTATGCAAGCGAAGTTTGGTGGTATCGGCATCGAACCTTCGGGTTCGGTAAGCCTATTATTATTATTATTATTATTATTATTATTTAACAAATAGATATCAGAACGGAGAGTGAGGAGCTAAGTTATGTAGGAAAGTTTTCTTTTTTTTTAAATTTGAACCATAGAAATATTGCCGTCGAACAGAAGGATACTACTTTGAGACTGGGAAATGTAGGGTATAAAAGATTCATTAGAATAACGAAACCTGTTCTCTTTCGCACGAGGCATTATTTCTTTTGAATGCCTCATGAAACATCTTACTCTTATTCTTAAAGCTTTTACAGGGTCAAAAGCGTCTTCGAAGGCTCGAGTGGAAATCTAGCATTGAACAGCTGGAACTGGATTTCTAAAAAAAAAAAAAACAGATTAATCCTCTAGGTGATTCTAGCTTGTCCCCTCTAAATTCATAATGTTTTTTAACTGCGATGGAAAACTCTGTTTCTACGAATCTCATTCATTCATCAATTCATTTCATGACTGAAAATCTGGTTATGTGACCTATTAAGGACGTAGAATGGATTTTGTCCTTAGTATAAAAATACTCTGAAGGAATATTTGCAAGAGATCCTTAATCTTGCCTTTTGATTATGTCTTTGTGAAGACAAACTGCTATAGCGGCAATGTATGTTTTGAAGTAATCTAGGCTACATTTGTCAAATCGTCACACATTCCAGTGTATTAGAGAAAACTTGTGCATATCCTTTGGCTTCTCTATATTTAAATGATATGTTGTGTCTTGTCCTGTCTTGGAATATATTATGCTTAGCATTAAAGCTATACCAAGGATTTGGTTCGTCAATATCGATGATCACTCCATTTCTATAAATAGGTTTCCATCTTCATCAAAGCCCTTATAAATCTTGATGAAGAGTATTGAATTGACTTGGCTCCTAGCAAAGATCTTAATGTAAATCCTTGTATTGTCTTCTATTCTTAGTCATCTATATTTGCTTACTCTCGGTCTGGTAGAATGTTATGTATATTGAATTCATCCATTGTTCTTTTTCCATGGTTTCTCTTATTATATTAGTTAGATTTATCCTCGTGATCGTATAATTTGTTCCTAATACAGCGTAAGTAAATTTTGCAAATTTGAGGGGTACTGAAGTGCTGGTGGGTTATATGCTGCTTTGAGGTTTGGTAGTAGATATTGTTGCTAATGCTCACGTTTCTCAGTGTATTAATCCGCTTTAGACTCTCTAGATCCTCTAAAATAGCTACTGAAGACGCTCCTAATATATAAACTTCTTGGCAGTCTGTTTTTATGGAAGCTTTTCTAACAGTTATGGCTAATACGGTTGGTTCCCATTAAATCCCTGCTCTTCTCCAATGAATCTCATAGATATCTTTAGCTTTTTTGAAATGTCCTTTGTACAGCAATTGTACAACTTCCATTGTCTCTCTGGATGGCATATCAGATTCAGCTGTGCACCATTTTAAGGCCTGTCTTTTACATAGTATTCTATTGGAAGTGTGCGTGTCTTCTTTCTTAGTTAAGATTGACTCGGGTACATGTTAGTCATTGTGTTAATGAGAGGATAAAGGAGTGCAACGCAAAATTTCTATAGAGCATTCATTTGCCCTCATGATCTTTTTACAATTTGTTATAATCAATTCCTTGTTATCGATCGGGTTGTTACTACTCAAACAGAATGATAAAGCCATTGTAAGTCGGTATAATAGCCAGAAATAGGGTCTTATATTGCAGTTTATAAGACGTTTTAATTGTATTTCCTGTTCATCGGTCAGTCTCCCATAAACCAGGCAACCATTGTCAAAGTTGGGAAGATTACAGAGGAAACAAGTAGCTGGCGTATTATACGATAGTAATAATATATGATCAAATATTTTATTACTGATTTTGATTGAAATGGCTAACTAATTGGAAATTATAGGGATCGAAAGAGATTTATAGATGAAATTTGAAGATCAGAAGAGTATTGGAGCCACGGATATTGAAAGGATGATATTAGTGATATGTAAAATGGTAGTATATTGTGATCTTGTTGCAGTAACATGGAATGCACCTCATCATATCACCTAAAAATTGTTCTTCCTCATTTGATAATTGAGCTATAACTTTTTATGCTCAATTTTAGTATTAGAATACGTAATACTCGTGATATTGTAATGAGTTGCCAATTATTAAATTTACTAGTTATAAGGAAAAATGCTTTTATTCATCAATGACAGCATATTAAGAAACTTAATCCCAAGATAGCATACTGATCTTCACACGTTTTAATGATGTACAGATATGATCGGCTCCCACCTGTTTAACCTGTCAGCAATGGCAGGTAATTCTGTAAATAATTCTTGTTTGGTGTTTAATGAACGGCTGTAATAAAGATTTTTTAATTAAAAATTAACAATCATCGAGGAATGCAACCTTGCCTTTTTTTTTTGAGTGAAAACTTCTTTAGGCACGTTATGCGATTTTTGGCAGGGATAAAAGATTTCGTTACCATAGTGAAGTTCGAATTACGTTACCACCCTGCTTTAAACAGGCGCATGCGCAGCGGTCTGTGTGTATGATGATTTATTTTCAATATTTAAAATGTAGTAAAACGAAATTAAAAAGAAAGATATTCTTTTAATTTCGTTTTACTCGTTCATAGTAGCATGGAAATATGGCATTTGAAAATTAAATACATTTGTTTTTTTTTGCCACCTACATACATTCCAAAATATATCTCAAATAATTATTACTTACTAATAGAACTCAGTATAGTAGGTTATGTATTTGAATGTTAACCTTTGATAACTAAAATCAAGAAAAAATATTTTTATAATATAAGCGAAGAAATAACTATATTTTAAAATGTCTTCACTTTTTCATTACATAAATAAAAGAAATAAAGGTGTAAGATTCACTCATTTAAGTCAAAAATCCTCCTGCATTGGCGATTTTAGATTCAAAGGAGGAAAATAAAGTTAGATGTAAGCAATATAGGGGTAAGAAGAAAAAATATGCATAATCCAATCGAAAAATGTCTATATCAACAAATATATTAACAATAACGCTTGAGGATAAAGAGAAAATTAAACGTTCTTTAAATTAAAAAAAAAAGAAACAAATAAAAAAAAACGCGTTATAATAAAAAAAAAAACAAAAAAACATCCATATTAGTTTTTCATAGATGGATTAATCTTCTAAAACAGAATAATTCAAATTATAATGCCGAAATTCAAGATGATGAAAAAATTAAGGGTCATAAATATACACACAGGCAAAAAAGTTAACGACATTTCCAATCCATATTAAGAATTACAAAAAAAATGTTTACTTTTATTGGCAGTCCCTATGACTGCCTGAATGTTATTTATTTTTTGCTTTTTTTCTATCTTTCTTTAACTATTTATTATCTGTGTAATAGTGTTATTTATATTATTTTACCGATTTTATCCTATTTTTTTTTTTATTAAGTTAAATTTATTTTTCTTGAGCTTGTAGTATTTGAAGATTTTCGCACTATTTATTGATTATTTACTGATAGAAGAAAAAGTTTGTTAATGTTTATAAGGCAAAATCATATCTTCTTAAGTAAAATATCTTCCCGACAAATCCCAAATGTAAATGTATGTTTTTGATGTTGATTAAGGATTCTGGATGGCAATACTCTAACTTCTCGCCCACACAATAGGCATTATAAAAACTCAACAGGGGGAGATATGTGAAGAGCTGGTGATGGGCAGATGTGTTTTCATGCAAATATTCTTAAGTGAATTAACAATTTGGAAGGGATGGGTAGGGTAGAGCTTTCGCTAACTGTCAACTTCCATGTTTCAAACAGTTTCCTGGTTTTGTTTATTAACTCCATTGCATCATTCCAGTCGTGTTTCTGCAACGTTGTTTGAATACACCCTTTCAGAATATATTCCTTCTAGTCAAGCAAGTCAAATCTAAAACAGCTTTCTTCTTAGATTTGAATTTATTTAATGCTTCGTACTATGCTTTCATAGCAGATATTATATGCATTAAATTAAATCTTGCAGTGAAATATTGGATCGCTGTCGGTCAATAAGTGATTATTAAAAATAGTGTCAACTATTGTGAATCCGACATTTCGATTCTTATTGCGTCTTCATCATGGCTTAAATTAAACAATAAACAATGAAATATTGTAATAGACAAAAATATGAAAGACTGTTGTAATGAAAAATAAATAACATTTGTTACTAAAAAGTTAAATACAGTAATATGTACTAATAAACAATGACTTATTAAAGATGTGTAATAATTTTGTTTTGTATGTGTGCTTTGAATCATTGTCGTGCTGGCAAATCATCTGATGTTGGATTTCCATTTTAGCCACACTTGCTAAGAGTTTACAGCGCCAAGTCTTCACCTATAATATTTAATGTATCCCATTAACAAATGTAGTCCGGTCACTATGACGGATTCGCAACGCATCCTGCTCAAATATAGAAGAAAAAACATAAGGCCTGAATAAAAACGGACGAACTACGAAGACTGAGATATAAATATTCATACGGTACAGGCATCTTTCAAGACATTTCAAGAAACGTCATACTGGAGACAAAGTTTGGATAATGGATTTGTAATGGTAAGGAACGTTCCAAAAAGGAAAATAAAAGACAAGGAGATGAATCATGCTAGAATTATTTAAGCATTAAAAGCTGCTTCGTTTGCCTATGAAAGTAAAGTCTTCAACTTATCACATAGCAGACAGAAAATGGAAAATACTGCTCCAGATTATCAAAGTTCGTTTGCGAATGAAGGCAGACCCATCTAACATAACATCGCACGTAAGTTTATTTTAAAATATGGTATCTGCATTATCAAATCACCGTGAACACGCTAACAGCAATCAATCATCTCTACCAAACCAACAACTTCAAGCAGAACTTAAATCGTGGACCACAGGCTGTTTGATTGGTCTCCTCCAGCTTACAAGCAGGATTTTCAGCAAGGTAAAGTGTCTAGACACCATTTAGAACAACATACATAGGCTGGTCATGTCATTGTGTGTTACCTGATCCTTAACTATGCTAAGGGAAGTATTTACCATTATATAAAATCTAGTGTAAGTTGAGAAATACTTAGAGGTTACATGATTCTTCTTAAGGTGAAGTATGAAAAATCACCGAGGGACCGTCACTTATTGATCTGTAAATTTTGTTGTGCTCGTATACATAGACTAGAGCTTCAGTTAACAGAGACTGGTGGGGACTTTCAAACATAAATATTTAACGAGCTGAATGTAGTTGTGGACCGATTTAAGTGCAGGCATGAGTGAAGAGAAACTGCCTAAAAAACTCCTCAAATACCGTCTTTTACACGGAACTAAAGAAGAAGAAGGCCGAGAAATGAGAAGAGTTTCTGTTGGCGCTCGGAGCTTCCTGGGGATACTCAACTGATGGCAGCTGCACGAAACGTGACTGACGAATGGTGGAAATTGTTGACCGAGGCCAGGTCCTGCAATTAGACCCCTGTAGTGCCGAATTAATTAACATTGAAATAAATTTTGTTGTGCTCATCATAACACAAGATATAGTTGAAACTAACTAGTACCAAGGTTAAGACTTAGTAACTTTTGAATAGAAAAAACAAAACTGATATGTCAAAGTTTTATTCCGATAATCTTTTCTTTTCAGCAGTTCCTATATTCAGTGCAGTAAACATAACTTTTGTCATTGAACCCAATTCGAAAGTTATTTCTGCATAGCTCGACTGTTGCATTTCTTCAAAAGCCGTTTTGACTTTTGAGCAATATGAACCTTAAAAATAGAAAAAAAAAACCTTAAATTTTATAGTGATTTCAATTAAATAGCTTTTAATTTTAATTAAAGATATTCAACCATGTAATTGAAGAATACTTACTTTTATTGTAGTGTTCTATCGGGCATGTCTGAAACAATGTAGTAATTGTGGTAATTTTTCAGGGATAAATTTAAAATTAAATATAGTAAATTATATTATGGTTATTCAGAATATTTTGCTTTAAACATTTCTTTTTAATCATAAATAAATCGAATTTTTATGTTTTATTACTGGATTAATATTTCGTAATTAATAGTAAGTAGAGAGATAATTGTCTTTTTGTTAATTATTTGCTGTTTAATTGTTCCTGGTTATTATATCAAATAATTTTACTTATAGTTTACGTTTATTTTGTAGTGACTCTATATCAAGTTTTATGCGTTGTGAAAAATACCATCATCCCTTTACTTTACTTAATGTATCACTACGCCAGGCCAAATAACAAAATTCTTTCAGGGATGTTACTAAGTTTTTATGCTTAATTTCCTTTTATTGTAAGGTATCTTAAAACCAACAAATATGTTATTTAGTATTAAATTAAAGCTCCTAAACTGTATAGATCTAGCCATTTTATTTTTTCATTATTAAAGCATAGAGAATATCTGAATTCCTATCTAAAATTACGTCACATCCTTGGACGTTTCTTCCCAAAAGAGTTTTTTATCTTAAAAGGTTATTTATCTTTACTATTTAAAGATTCATTGTTTATAATGAAATAAATGGACTGTTTACTAAAGTCGATCAATTTAAAGTTGTAACAATTTGTTCAGTTCCATAATTAGAACCAAAGATTTGTTTACTAAAAAATTATTGCTATTTATTCAGGGTTTTTTTTAGTCAATACTACAAAATGTATTTTGTAATGTCTGTGGCATGTGTCCACTTGTAAAATCTTAAAGGAATAAATATCTTAAAATTAAATTTAAAAAATATTCATTTTACTGTCTTAATAATCTGATTTTGATTTCACTGTAGCATTAACACTAATCTAATTAGAATAAATATTTTTAATTATGTTGTTCTTGCGGGGAAAACATCTTTTCAATAATTACCTTATTATATGTTTATTATTTTTATTTTTTGATGATCATACATGCGCGTTGACCATTCCGTTTGTTTTTTATATGTCTCTATTTACCATATATTTTCTATATGCTTCATTTATTAAATTTTGCACTTTAAAAAAAATAATTACTATTTTATTATTACATTATTTGTCATTTTAATTTTAAATTGTCCATTTACAGATTAGCCATCATGTGGTTTTTATGTAATAGATTCAGGATATTTATTATTAAGAGGAATGTGTATTGTTCTGCTAAAAGCTATTATTACCTTTAGGTATAAAGTATATGAACAAATGGCCTTTGATCGATTCAGTACTTAGTCAAATTAGAGAAGAAGAGCCTCTCTTTAATGAACGAACACAAATAGACTCAACAAAGACTTTGATTCTGATCTCTTTTGTCATCCTTATTGAGTGAGCGTATGGTGAATATATTTATTTCATTTTGAAATGTTTGTTTCGGGGTTTGTGAAAGACTTGTAACTAAATTAGTATAAATATTCATTCATTTTTGCTTTATTTAGTTCAGTTCTGTATTGGGATGTAAATTTAATTAAACTTTAGTGTAAACTCTTACAACTCTGTCCAAATCCATTATTGAACCGCGTGCTGTATTCTTTTATTATAATTTTTTTTTTCAATTTGTATATTTTGTAATATTTATTAAAACCAAACAATGTGGTGCTATTTGATAAATGCGTACAATTGGTGATTGGAAAAAAAAAAACATTTTGTCAAAATAAATAATCTATGATTATAGAGACACTCTTTGAAAGTGGAAATCAAGCTATTTTCATAATTATATTTAATTATGGTTTCCTTTAGTTTGTTTTTAAGGTTTAAAAGTAAAGGTTTGCCGCCAACTCGAACCCTGAAGCGGCGGTACATTTGGCCTCTGATTTTCAACATCTATTGCTTGCGAGGAAAAGTGGTGTGGGTTATGTTGTCAAATGCCTTCACTATTTCGAAGAACACCGCAACCGCTTGTTGTCTCTAAACTTAGATTTTGGCTTCTATTAAAATTTAATGGTTTATTTTCGATCGTTCTGAGCAAACCCTGATTGAAAAGGTTAAATTAAATCATTCTTTCCTATCATCCACATTCATCATATACTGACTAACTTCTCAATAATTTCACAAAGACAACTTATTATGTTATATGGTAAACCTTTTGGCAAACAATTTGTCTCACTTTTTATTAATATTCCAATGATACCAGAGTCTGGCCAGGAACCTGGGAATTCTCCAAGTGACTATACGTGACTATTTTAATCGAGGAGCCAATGTTATGTGTTATAGGGAAAATAATTCAACATAAGGCCGGATGGGGATCCTTTAACTGAGTTTAAGATGTATTTGAGTTCTCACATGGTAAAGGGGACTAAAATTCTGTCTTAGTTAATATCTATGGCGGTCGTGAAAAACTGGATAACTGGAGTTATATACAAAATGAGTTAACTCCACGTATCGCTCCCTCAGACAGTCTCCCACGTCGTGTTAAATTGGTTAATGAAATTTCTTGGTGGAAGAAATTTCAGGTGGAAAAAAACCTGTTTGTTAACTACTCTATTTGGGTATTACTAAGTTAAGTCGCTACTGTAAAGAAGTTTTGACTTAAACACTTATAACCACGTACATTCTGACAGAATATCAGCGGCGCTGATTCTCGACAAACTGGATACTGATGTTTACATGACTAACTGGTTTTTTCCTCGGTAGATATTTTTCTGATCTAACTTGGTGCACATTCATAATTTCAAATAATGAATTATTCCTGTATAAAAAATTAAAATAAATGTCCGAAAAATCATTGGGTGGTCATGTCATTGTGTGTTAAAACTGTCCAAATCAGACTTTGCTAACTTCAACGTGGTACCCAGTCAAGGTGGTGGAAAGATTTAACTGGTTTGGTCCTTTGCGTCCATACATGCACTCTATAGTTTCAGAATACAGAATTGCAGGTTGTGAAAACGTAATCCGTTTTAAATAAGTAAAATTGAAATGTTCATGGGATTTTGCGTCATTGGCGCACCCCAAACGGTTTTTCGCGCCGTGATCTCCCTTCAAGCCATAAAAAGGCGGAAAAAGGCTCGCAGAAACCGTTACACCTTTGGCAAGCCGACCAAGAGGTTTACAACCGCCTTCTGTATCTTCCTCGGTATCTCACTTCTTCCTGTAGTGAAGACGGGCGCTAGTGAGTGAGAGTATTTTTATTGGCCGTCATTGTCGGACCCACTCTACCTCTGCTAGTTATTTTTAATTTTCTATTTTCCCGTGATAGAGTCCACCTTACTGAGTAGATTGTGATGAACTTCTTTATTTTGATACTTTGTTTTGGTGAGAACAATTTTTGAAAAACCTCCGATTCGTCATTGACGCACCCGTCATTAGCGCAACCCACAAAAGGTGCGCTAATGATAAAACTGGTGTTGTTTTTCTTTATTTCCCTTTAAATCTATTGCTCTGTTACGAAGAAATATTCTGGTTTATACTTTATTGTACTCAATCGGGTGCTGATCGTATATAGAAGCGATTTTTTTTAAATATTTAACAGATGAACGAGGAATTTTTAAAAAATATCTTAACCCTTTTAGATGTTCAAAAACCTTCGGGAAATCATTCCAAAAATCATTGGCTCACCGACTTATCAATGGCTAACCACGAGATCGTCATTAGCTCAATTTCTGATTCCTGGAATAATTATTTTTTAATTATTAATGGAATTAATTATTTTGATAATTACACCGAATCAAACTCTGCTGAGATCTACATCAGATCAGATTTCATATATAGGAACACAAAAAAAAAGGATGGACCAAAAATTCAACTTTTGAAATTTTCAAGACAGACGCACCCGATTGTACGTTTTGCTGAGAATGGCCCATATATTATAATTTCATGACCGTGGTTTCTAAGTTTGTACTTGTAATACAAGGAGAAGATCCCAAATGTGTCTCACCTATTTCGATAATTTTTATTCTAGTTAAAACCATAAATCGTTAGAACGTGCAACCACAGGAAATGAGACCATAGAAATTTTCAGGGTGTTCAGTACCCACAGTACACATGTATACTAACTACTCAGTCCTTGCGTTCGCTGACGACGTGGTGGTGTTTGGGAACAATAGTTGCAACCTCCAGTTTAGCCTGAAGATCCTTCAAGAGAAACTCAAGACCATAAATATGGAAATAAATATCTCAACAACTAAATTTGTGAGGATCGGAAAAAGGATGACTATGGTGACCAAATCGTCAGGCAGGAATCCGTTTGGAACAGTTTACGGACTTTAAATATCAGGGGGCCCACCTCAATGAATACAGACGGATCAGCGGAGACATCGGAGAGAGGTTGAAAATGGCCGGAAGATGCTTTTACTCCCTTAAACATTTTCTTGACAAGAAGAAAGTTTCAAAGGCCACTAAGAAGTAGTCTTCAAAAACACATTACTCCCTATTTTGACATATGCGATTGAGTCTTGGAGCCTCACTACCAAACGTGAGAGGCAAATCCAAGCTATGGAAATCTTTAAAAAAATGAGAGGAAAAGAAAAAAGGATAGACTGTGAGTGTTTTTTAAGTGCATAAACATATTTAATGCAACTCTAAAAGTTATTTAACATTACCTGCCTCAGCTCAGTAAAATTATGAAAGACCGATTTTTTCCTTTGTTTCAAAATAATCACTGGAAAAACTTTTGGTTTGAATTTTTCCGAAGTTTCAGGGTATTAGTACTTGCAGAAATAAGGTACATAGACGAATATTTAAGGGCGGAATGTATAAAACACTATGATTATTGTTTTAAATTACTAGAATATTAATTAACAGCTTTTACGAAGACCCAATTACATATTAATGATTTGAAAGTGGTTTTTTTTTTTTTTTTATAGATTTATTTAAAATAAAAATATTACCAATATTATTTCTTTCCAGACACAATGCTTAATGCTTCCAGCCCGAGAGCTGCAATCCATTTCCTCTCCATAGGTATCGACATCTGAAAATAGTAGAAAAATGTACTTATTGTTATTCTTTCAACATTAATTGGTTGCTTCGAAATACTAATTATGGCATAAGATGATTATATATTGTTATTTATGTATTTATCTATTTTTTATTTTAACATCCACCTAATCAACCTTACTTTCGGGACGTTTGTTTTTTTACATCATGATGAGATTTATTTTTGTTGAAATCTGTCGTGACTGAGAGGATATAGTAGACACATCTATTACTCCAAATTCAGCTACATTTTCTGGAAAAGCTGATTTGATATTGATAATATTTAATTCTCGCTTCTTGTGTCAAATGTTATGAATGAGAGCTTTTGCTTCTTATTGAGCTGTTTGCTCATGATATCATACTTACTTACTTACTGCCGGGCGCTTAGGTCCAACAAGGACCCGGGCCTCCTCAAGAACTTCAAGCCAGTCATTTCTGTTCTTCGCTCTAGCCCTCCATCTCCTCACTCCAAGCAACTTGAGGTCCTCCTTGACGTCATCCAACCATCTCACTCTTGGCCTTCCTCTGTGTCTTTTTCCTCCAATTTTTCCATAAAGAAGTAGTCTTGGGATCCTAGTTTCTGGCATCCTTTCTACATGTCCGAGCCACCTTAGGCGGGCTTTTTTCACAAACGATACCAGGTCTGGTTTCCCATACATTGTTTGGAGCTCACTATTTTTTCTTATTCGCCAAGAGTCATTTTCTTTAATTGGCCCAAATATCTTCCTTAGTATTTTTCTCTCCCAAACATTGAGTCTCCTTTCGGTTTCCTTTGTTAATACCCAGGATTCGCTGCCATAAGTAACTGTGGGTTTCAGTAATGTTTCGTATATCATCACCTTGGCATCCCTTGAAAGATTTTTGAACTTTAGTATTGTTTGTAGGGCGAAAAGGCACTTGTTGGCTGCAGACAGCCTCGCATTAACTTCATTTTTCGTATTATTATCATGAGTGATAACATACATGATATCATAGTAATTCGATATTCGATTTTGAAATTATTTTGATTTGAATTCTTTAAGATTTTATTTTATAGTTGTTTGTCAATCATGAAAGCACCATCGTTTAAATAATACTTTCATCACTATTTTATTTCATTCTATGATGAAGTTTTATTAATTTTTTTATTATTATTTGTTGTTTTTAATTATTAATGATGTTTAATATTTGTAAATATTATCCTACCTCTTTTATCAGCACATTTGTCTATCGCTTTCTCTGCTAGTTTCTGAAACCATTGGACTGTTACCCCTTTCGTTAAGAACTCCTTTGCTTTTTCTTTGTTCACTTTACCATCATCTTGCAACTGAAATATTACTTACCAGATTTTATTATTTATTTGTTTATAGTCATATTTACAATAAGCTGGTTGGTACTAGATTTTGTATTTACTTACCGCTCCTGCAGCCTTCAGCTCGCAATCAGCAAGGCACTAGAAACAAATTGCAATTATTATTTTATGATTAAACTTACTTAACTTTCCTCTGTTGGGTTTATCTTACGTAGTGTCGGTTTTTTTCCTGTTGCAGCCTTTGGCAAGAGAACTCGTCTGTTATTGGATTCACTGTAATAAAATACTATTCATTAAAGTTATGCTAATTTATGATTTCGATAAACTGTATTATTTAATTGTAAAAAAACCGTTTATTATATTTGTAAATAATAATATATAATATTAACACGATCACGCGGACGCCGATTTTCAATGCCTGCTCTGTGGGGCGGCGCTCGAATGTATGCTAAGTTTTATCGCTGATTGTCTGTTCAGACCTGTATGCAAATGATACGTGTGCTAAGTCTAGTTAGTGCTTATTTTGAAATTTGTGTCATTCGTGTTTTTTTTTATTCTGAGCTCAGATTTTTACCAATGAGTATAACTTCGGGAGGCAGTTAAAATGTTTTATTTATTTTTAAAATTATTTTGCCCTTATAAATAATAGATAACACAGAAATAGAAATACCTGTGATTCACGCCGTCCGATAAGACAGAATAGTGCGAGCACACCGGGGCGATAAACCAAAATATTGGACATTGTAGTATTATGGCCAGACTGTTGGGCGTACGAAAAAAAAAGTTTAACTTAGACGCCCATTATTTTATGACTAGAAATCCATTTCTGTATTCAAATTTTAATTTTGATGTACAGGGTGTCACACTTTTTTTTTTTTTTTTAATTTGAACCTTATGATTTGACGTCGCAAATTGATCCCACTTCCTATTTCCAGCAACTTTTACTTAAAACACTTCTTTTAGGATTACGGAGTTTTTGGGTAAACCCCCTCCTTTTCTATATAACAGGAGTATGTACCATCCAATTGGCAATAAAAAAACATGAACGAAATCCATACAAATTTTTATTCAAAATATTATAATTAGTTACTTTCACTAATTTAGTTTGTGCATAATTATGTATTAAAAAAAGAGCAAAAAGGAGAACAAAATTCTCGTAAGCCGCAGGAAATTATTAATAGAAAGTAAACTATAAACCTTCCAGTTAATTTCTGTGATGGCAAATTTCTGGGCGATTTTGAGCCATTTTCGTTATGAATGTTATAAATTTTTTTAATGATTTTTATTAATAAAAACTTTAAGAATCTTCAAAAGTTTAAGCTGCATAAACCTAAATTATGATTTAGCAGGCCATTTGCACTTGCAGATAAGTTCTATGTCCATGAAACTCTTCTTGGAGGTAGACGTGCTAAATAGAACTTGTTTTACTAATGAAAGATACCTCAACTGATCAAAGGTGTTGAAGTCACCATACCATAATCGGAACGAGGAATGTTGCGGTTGTTGCTTCTGCGATCGTCTCTATCGAACACTTTGATTTTGGAAATCATCGGCTTCAAGTTTGGTGCAAAATTATGTTTTTATTGCACAAACAGAACAGGCTGTATTAACCACTTATTGCATGGATCAATAAAATATTTTCTACTATGTTACCTCTTCCAGATTTGAGAGAAACTCCAAAAAATTACCTGAAGGTCCTTCACAAAAATTAAAAGATTAATTTAATAATAACAACCACAGAAACATGTTCAGAAGACAATGAAACGGCTGTTTTCACCATTAATACATTTACAGCTTTAGTGGTTTGCTTGGTTTCCATTTGTGCTTGCTCCTTCACAAACAGTGCAGTGAGATGAATTTGAACTTGTTTCTTTCCGTGAGCTAACAATCTTTCTTTTGTCACATGCGGAAAAGTTGCACCATCTAAGAGGGGCTTCTCAAGTTGTAGCCTCCAACGATGAGCTCTTTTAGAGGTTTTTGTACTTATTTTATTGTATCCAGTAACCTGACTTTTATGTCGCTATACATAGTTCTAAAAATAACCGAAAAATATTTGATCCGATTTTAATGTGTTGAAGATAGCCTCCATCTACTACATCAACCTTATTTTTCCTAATTATGCGCCATTTAGCAAATGACTAAAAGCAGAGTTAATTATATCTCTTATTTAATAACGGTATGGAAACGGAACCAAATCATTTAAGTATTCACGCATAAGAGAACCCGTAAGTGTACTAGTAAATCGTTCAGCAGTTTGCTTTCACTTATATATTTCATACATAGATTATATAAAAGGTAAAAATTATAATAATATAAACAATAAACCTATCATAATTAGTTATTAATTATTATATGTGTGATTGTGGCTGTGGCGCCCTTACGCTGGCTCTTACCAGTGATGCGGCTGAGAGGGAGGCGCTGGGATCCTTTGGGCTCTGCTTGTCCTTCCACAAGTGGGGGGACAAGCCCGTCCGGGGTTCCCGAGCTGATTGTAAATATTGTACATAGGTATGAATGAGACATGTTTTGTTTATTAATTTGTTAACTTCATTTATTTGTATTTATTTTGTCTATAAATTTTGTTATTGTATACGTTTATTTATTTTGATTTTATTTTATGTAATTTGACTTTCCTTTTGTTTATATTGTAAATATTGTATGAATGAGATCCTGTAGCACTATTATTATTGTCTATTATGACAAATTGTAATATATACGAATAAAAAAAAAAAAAAAAAAAAAAAAAAAATTATTATATACCAAAATGTTCCATATCGTTAGTTCTAGTTTTCAACTGTTCTGTACAGTGTTTCTTTATTTTCAACATCTCCTTCCTTTCTGTACTATTTCTGGAATCCTCTTCGCCGCAACAATGCTAAAAAAACAAAATTATTAGCATCTCCTGGGCATCGTTACGTTTTGTTACGATTGTGTGTTGCAAGCTACTATATTACCTTATAATTCTGGAATGAATGTTTTTTATGGTGGTGATCTTCTATGTCTCCCATGTTTCTTAAGGCCCTCTTCGATAATGTTTTCGTAGAGTGATACATATCTGCTATTGCCAAGAGTTCCTCATCGGAAATGTACCTTTAATAAAAAACATTAAGTCAGTTTTCTCATTATCAATGATAATATGATTCGATGTTGATAGTTTTTTTAAGGTATAGAAATAAAATATATTTTTGTTGTTGTTTAAGGTATATAATGTTTGTTTGCATTTATATATTCGTTTCACTAATTTTGTTTCACGTTAATGGTTTCTCTACTTTATTTTTCATATTATTTTGTTTCATAACGTAGATTTATATTTATTTTCTGTTTTGTTTTAAAAAAATTTAAATTAATGTTGAACTATTCTGTTCTTAAATAAAAACATTGATTTATTAGAATTATAACATTTTGCTATAGTTATTGACGTTTCGAAGAACGTTCCTTTATTTTGGTTTTATATAATTAGGGTTTTAATTTCCAATTAACAAATGGGGGTATGTTGTTAATTTGATTCTTAGGACTCCATATGAAATTACAAAAGTGACTAAAAACCAAAATAGATGATATTTTGTTGACTTACAAACTGATTGCTGTGGAATGAAAGTAAAAAAAAAAAAAAAAAATCACAAAGAATCCAAACACATTTATTCACATTCAGGAAACAAATTATAAATTAACTATATTTTTAATAACTACGATAGATAATAATATAATAATAAATTAACTGTATTCTTTTAATAACAGACTTTTGAAATAGAAGAATATATTTCTTAAAAAGAAGTTCCAAAGTAGCTAAGCTGATAAGGTTAATTATTGAAATCGGGAAGTAAAATGGCCGACCTACCTTTCATCTCCCTTGAGATAGTAGTATAAGTAAACGCCGTACCAATAACGCTCCCTGCTGAAATCGGCGGTAAGCGATCTACTGTAGTTTTACCTGAGGTAAGCTTACCTTAGGTTGAACCGAGGCTGGTGCAACTGGCCCTTAATGCATTGTGGAAAGAAATTTATATAAACTGAGATTAAACTAATCGAGATTCCTAAATTTATACATAGGAACCAGACTTTATGAGACGGAATTGATCATTAAATAATGATTTAATTAAAAACAAATCAAACCTAACTGAATTAACTATCAACTGGATGTTTGATACTAGTTCCGAAAGAGCAGAGATGATACACGATAAAAGAAAAGAGGAAATGTTTCTTTTGATTTAAAACCCTTTTCTACTTTTTATTTGATAGTTTAAAACACTTTAGCTTTAAGACAAACTTTTTATGAATAATAAATTTAAACTATGATATTCTCGATTCATGAATATTTTATTGCGCATTACAGCAGCCGCCTTCAAACTTGTAAATATAAATATGTATAAAGTTTATCAAATTCCAGTAAAAATTAGTAACACCATAAATTATTCCAGTTATGTTCATGAAATGCTAATTTTATTTGATTATGTAGATTGTAGTACTATGAAAAACATTGTATGCACTGTCTAAATAGTTTCATTTATTAGATCAAGAAATCTAATCCTATCCCGCTTTGTCATTAATTTGTATGAAAGTCTTTTGGTAAAAAAAAACACCCCTCCCTCAACGTTTCAAGCCCGTTTATACGTATAACCTGATTAACAATAAAATAATATCTGTTTGTCCACCGTCTGCGGCATTTCTCCGAAACTACAGGACCAATTTTTTTTTTCACCATAAGATTACTAGGGCATGCAACGAAGATCCTAATACCTATGCGTTGATATCAGCTAGTTATTTTTAAATGGGGGCCGATTAAAAGTTATTATTTTAGGAGAATGAAAAAATATTTATAAACCGCAGATATTAATAAAAAAGAGAAAAGAAATAAAATAATTGAAATTTTACTCATAAATACGCACATAACTCAGTTATTTTTTAAAATAGAGAAAAACTTGTATAGGGTTTTAGTATAGGTAAAGCGCGAAAAAAATTAAAATCTTGGCTATGCCATATAGACCCTTGTAACTCCGTTATTTTCGAATATAATAATAGTAGGCTTACTGAACCCGAAGGTTCGATGCCGTTACCACCAAACTCCGCCTACATAGACTCGTCCTATGTTCACCGTTCAAGTCCAAGCCTCCGAGATCAGCCTTAACGCAATCCTCCGACCGACGCTTCGGCCTACCTTTCGGACGCTTACCAGTCGGATCAGCGAATAACAACTTTCTCGGAATCTGTTCCTCACCAAACCCAACAACTTTACTCGCCCATTTGAGTCTCCGCGATGCTATGAACTCCATTATATTCACAGGGTACAAGATCCGCAATTCCGCGTTGTGCAACCTTCTAAACTCCCTAGTGGCCTCATCTCTCTTCCGACCAAATATTTTACGCAGTACCTTATTTTCGAAAACCTTAAGCCGTTGTTCATCCTTCAAAGTGAACGGCCACGTTTCACATCCGTAAAGAACTATGTCCTAAAAATATAATGAAAGATAATGTTCAACTGACCGATCGAGGTCACAACTTTGGCAGGTCGGTGTAAAAAGTAACGTTTTCACAGAATATTTATTTAACAAATGTAGTAACAATAAAAAAAAAAAAAAACCTATGTACACTGATATCACAGGTTATAACCTCTATTATTTTTATCAACGAATTCAACAGATGTTTTTTTAACAAAATCGACGATAAATAACGAAATCGATTATTTTAAAATTTTTAGATTGTCTTGCAACGAAGACGGATGCTCTTCTTATACAGTTGTTTAAACAATATTATGGCATATGTATATATTTAGCCAGATTGGGGAAATAACATTTCCAAGTTTTACTGACAGGACTTGTTAATAACATTTTGGTCCTGTATGGTCCTTAAATTACCGATATAATAACTTATGCTTTGGCGTCTGAATCGATTTTAAATTACTCATTCTCCTTGAAGTATATTATTACCGAACGGTTTAGTTGAAATAATTTTTTTGCAACCATAGTCAATGGTGCTGTGTCTTGTTTTTTGAGATGACTGGGTAGTAACTTATAAGTTATAATAATCAATAAGCTTTCTTATGGAAAAAAGTCATGAGAAAATTGTTTTAATGTTCTATTTAACTTAAAAAAGAAAATAAGAATCAATAGATGAAGGAAATTTAAAGTAAAATGTATAAACATATGATGATTATTTTCTTGATAAAATAAGTTTAAAGAAAATTTCCTTTTAGAGAAAGAAAAGAATTTGGTCCCAAAAGGGCGAGAGGCGGCGGGCTTAGTTGGTAAAAAGAAGTAGTTAGGTTTAGTCTGTACTAATTATCAACCCTTTTATAGCTCAACTAAGTTCATTCAAGTTGCTACAGCTCTTCGTTCAAGTTAAACTTTTACAACCGTTTAGCTCCTGGAATTATCTTATTATAATTAATTAACACTATTCTACCTTCCAATATTTCAGTTACTTAAGGCTTGCTAGTTATTTTCTTGGTTAGGCTCTCTATTCTAATTAATAGTTTGATTACAAAACGTGTCTACTTAAATATTTTCAGGAATTCAAAAGAATATTTTTATTTATATCAACACTATTGTATTAACTCGGTTGCCCAAGTCATGTTAAGAGATTTTTGTGTCCCATTTTAATTAATTAATTTTCTTCTATTAAATCATTGTTGTCGCACTTCTATCATAGTTCTTCCATCTACAAATCTTTTTTCATCAACGAAATATTTTAATTTCCGGCACTAGCCTATTAGCTGTCGGATATCATCTACCTTACCTCAAGTTTATGATACATACAATAATGTTGGGTAAAACATAAACATTTATTTTTTTTTTTTTTTTTGCATTTATTCTCAGAGCCCTTAATACTTAATGGCATTTTGAAATGTATTCAAGTGTAAATTTACGTTTTACAGTCGCATTGTCATATTTATTACACTATCTAATTCTAGATACTTTAATAAGAGTTTATCTTTTATTATCTAATAAATTTTTAATGGTCTATTATTATTGTGAATAGTGCTTCTCGTTATTAAAATGGTTAGTTTTCCGGATAACGTCTGATCAAAATTGATAAGCTGAGCAATTGTATCTGTTCCTTAAGCTCTATTCATCGTTTTTAGTTTTTATTACCCATTTTGTTTTATAACATTTGTTTGATTTAACAAAGACAATATTTTGTTTGTTTATTTTATTTAACGTCACTTTATGCAACTGTGGCTAATGATGATGCTACGGTGGGAGTCCTATATTTTGAATTAGGATAGGGATCTTTAAAGAGTACCCCGGGACCACCCACAAAGGACGGCAGAACTACGGATTTTTTTTACTCCCATTAAAAAATCCTAGGGTTACCTGCGGGTTTAAACCCGTGACCTTGGGCAAAGAACGCCATGATGATAGCCACAATGCTACGAGTGACCCCCTTGTCAATATTTTGATTTTCTTGAAAAGACATATTAGGCGATTGTATAGTTATTGACATAAAAATAGTTAGCGTAAGTTCATCATTTATGTAGTGGAAATGTTTTAATCACTAGCGACAAAGCGTCATATTCTCAGGTTGAATATTTGACCAAGGTGGTAAATAAAATATGAATTTTTTTATATATATTTTTTTAAATTATTTTAATTATAGGTTTTCTAATAACGATAGTGATCGAGATTTTCACTCTTTTCCATTTTAAACGTTTCGGCACCAGAAACTTTTCAAGGAACTCCATTAAATTGTCTGCATTTAAAATTCTTAGGCTGAACCAGCGTTGTTAGCTCGTTTGGCAATACTGCTCGTTGTGTAAAACATATACATAACAATCTGGTCCGCACAACACACGACTTTCACTTACCTATGTAGTTAAAATCAATTTAAGAATTAATAAATAAAGTTAAAAAAGATTTATGGATTAATTTAGTTTTGTTGTAAACGGATATTTTAGATGAAATGACATAACAATATACATTTATCTACAATAATCAGTTAGTTTTATCTGCTTTTGCTAGACTTACCACGCACATGGACCTTTCTTCGGAACTTGGTTATTTGGTTTCACAGGGGACCCTAAAACGTATATACGCATATTTATTTATATGTCATGTATATTCGTATTTATATACTCATTATATTATTGCTTTAGTCAATACATTTTAGTATATGTACCGCCGAAGCGAGGATTCCGCTTTTTCCTCCACAAGTGGAGGGAAAAGCGCTTGCTGGGGTCCCTTTAGCAATTGTATATATTGTATATAGTTATGATTGTGTGTAAGATGTTTATTTATTTGCCAACTTTTTATTTATCTCAATAATAGGTTTATGTTTCGATTTGTTTTGTTTTTTATTTATTATTATTATTTTATTGTATATATTTGAATTTATGTTATATTTTATGAAATTTGACCATTATTATTATTTTCTGTATATATAGTATGAATGTGGTCTCTTATCAATATTATTATTGTTCATTTTGTAACAAATTGTAATATATCTCAATAAAAAAAAAAAAAAAAAAAAAAAAAAAAAAAAGTCAATACATTATAGGTTTACCTAGTAATGGTTTTCAGCTTCTAGTAATTTTAGTAGTATTAAGTAAAAGAATGAACGAAAGTAATTTTATTCTGGGACGAGTATTCTCCTAAGAATAACAAGAAAAGTACAATATAAACGATAATTGTCTGGTCGTTTAAAACTTCAATTTAACAGTAAATGACAAATTTTGTGACTACGATTAGTTATCATCTATATCTTTTAAGTATTACATATGTTGGGAAGATTGATACTTAAGGAGATAAAGAAATATTTGATGATTGAAAGTGGATATGGATAAGGCTTTACGAATGGATTGGACAAGGAATTCCAAAATAAGGTAGCACGAATGACTATTGACTTCAAGGATTTTTTGAAGGAGACGGATCTGTGAGAAGGTATATACAAGTTCATGGGTTGTGATCTAGTGTTTATTCAATGGACAGGGGAACAACTATTAAACATATCAAGAGACATAAAGAGATAGAGGTACTGCCGACGGAAAGAGGGATAGAGTCAATTCAACTCGGTATACCTACTAGAAACTTGGAAGCGTCTGGGGATTCCACATTTGAATCTAATGAAACGATTCAAAAGTCCTTTCAGTCTCATATTAAATTTCTCAGGCAGCCCGCCATATACGAGCCAACCGTAGTCAAAGTGTTTATGTCTTGCATTTTTTTTAAGATTCTGGAGTCAAGAAAATGCATTTTAGGCCATTTTTCTGTTTTTCTTATTTATCGCTTAAAAGGATTTTCGTACCATATGATTTTTATCTTTAATGTGTATTCAGTATATAATTTTTACAGGAAAGTTGTACTCACTGTCGAAGCCTTTAGCGGATCCGTCCAGGGACGCCAATGCTAAAGCCAGTGCCAGCAGATAGTTTGATAACGTGAATTCCATGTCGACTACTTGCTGCTGTGTGGATGCTCAGCGATATTGTTCCCCTCCACCAGCATCAGTTATCTAACTGCCAGTCACATAATAACTAACTGTCCTTGTTCAAATTTTGTTATAAATTATAAATATATTTTTTTTAATTTTAAGTCTTATTGTATGAAGTGGGAAATCGACAAGAAAGACCGCAATAAGATGAGGACTTAACAACTTACAAAAAATAATGAAAAGATGCTACGTTCTTTGTTTATTATTTTTTTCTTAAAAAAAAAACTAACCAATTGCTTACCACATTGTTCCGCTTTGTATTCTTCATTTTCGAGTTTAGATACGGGTATTACTTGTCATCTTCAGTTTTAAACATTTAACTCATATTTGCCAGTGAATAATAATAATAATCCGTTTAAAAAAATAAATGAACTAAACACGGTAATTGCCTCTTTTCTTTCAACCTCTTCAATGCCTAAACAGTTTCATAATGACCATAAACTGACTTGGACTTTACTAACTGAGAAGTAATCGGATGGGTAAAAAAATTACGGGGTATTAACAAAAACCAAGAATGGGTCAAGGTGGTGCAATGCTATATATATTTTTATTTAATTTATCCTTTTTTTTTTAATTATTCCTTCCCATTTTAGACTTCCGCCAAAAGGGATCTGGCAGCCCAATACCACTCCGATCTGGATGGGGTTTCACCTCTTATTATTCGTGATCCGATCCCCAGTGTTTTGCGAGGTAGTCATGGCCAGTAATCATTCGAACTATGCAACAGCATCTTTTCTCTTCAAATCTAATGGTATCTGTTTATCTTATATAAGGAGTTTGGCCCAGTGCTTGTTGATCGAACTGAGCCTTTGGGAATCCGTTAGTAGAGCATGATATGCCCTCTTAACTTCATCCCTAGCTCTACGATAGGAAATTTGATTGTCCAACTGTTCCGAAGCTGCACCTTCTTTTGCAAACTTGTCGGCTACTTCATTCCCATGGATACCACAGTGGCCGGGTACCCATTGGAAAACCACCTGCCTACCTTGTTGAAGCAGCTGTTTAATTTTTAATTGCCAGTTCACAATGTCATTTTCTTGAGATGCATTTGGCTGCGTAGCTGCTATGATGGACACTTATGAATGACTTTTTGATTCTGGGATATATGATTTTTAGAGTTTTTCCCCCTTAGATTTGTGATTTGGAGCACTCGAGGGAGAGGACCTTCTACTGAGGGATTTGACGTCACACTGCGTCTTGTATTCCATTGCAAAATTTATTAAAACCCTCTTAGTCAGCTGGAAAGCGTGTAAGGAGAATCTTGCTGCTTTTCTCTTCATTTCTTTCAGTTCGGAAATCAACCCAAGAGCAGTAGAAAGGCGCAACGTTTTAAAGGTGCATGTGTGCCACACTTATGAATGACTGCAAAATAAAATTTATATTCATATCATTTAAACCCCCAAAAAATTAATAATTAATAATTTATCACGTTACACTCAACTTACTGCTTCTTAGTAAGCATGCCAGAGTTAATAGATTCTATTGAGTGAGAAATGAAAACACCTTAACCTCAATTATCTTTTTCCATTTTCTTATTAGCTTAAATATTGACACATAAGCTTAGCCGGGCTTCTTGTACCAATTTGAGATGATGCCTGGCTATTACTGTTATAATTCAAATTTTCTCCGTTCATCATCGTCCTTCAACATTTTCCATTGTTTTTATAAATTGCTAAGGTCCATTTGTAGAAGATATGTAAATTTTCTCAATTTCTGAATTTCGTGCATTCTTTTGAGATGAAATGTCGACAATCATTGATGAGTCCTCCGCGTATGTGTAGATGAATCATAATAAACAAATTCAGAATCTTCATTTCGTCTTTGATTACACATTTAATTTTTATTGTTGTAACAATTGCTTCACGGAATGAGCTTGTAGAAAATTGTATAAGGATTTGCTTCTTAAGGATCCTCTTACTAAATTGTTATAAAACCAAACTGTTATCAAAGGTGTTGGTCCGTTAATCACTCTTTCGAGGAAAATTTAATGTATTTGCTGTTTTCATAAGACTTTCTAAACGCGTTAGTTGGGATGAAAAAAACTTTTTAAACTCATTTGAATCTTTTCTTGGATTTACGAAGATAAGCCTACTGTTGGAAGCTAACTGGTCCCACTTAAAAACTTGGAGAAACCGGATCTACTAACACTAAGACTAGGCCTATTTATCCTATAAAAACAGATAAGCTAGAATGTGTAAGAATGTCATGACCTACCATCAAGGCATCACTACAACAGCACTTTATGACACTTAGTTGACGTTGGTATGAACGCGGTACAGTGCCTATTAACTCTGACGTAGGCCTTAGCCTATCCTACCTCTATCCTAGAAATATACAAATACAATGATTGCTACATCCTCTCGTTTATATTGAGGGTTAGATTTAAAATTTCATGCGTGACCGGAACAGCGTTCGTTATCTGATATTCCATTCTAGTTTTCCTCTGCGACTATGAAACCTTGATGTTGATAAGATAAAATGATTTTAATTTTAAAAAAATCACTCAGTTCGTTTCAGGCTCTCGTAATTTTTAGACAGATACTTTACAGATTATACTTTAACATACCTCCATTATTTATATCAATTTAAGAATTTTCAAACAAATTTATAAACGAAAATAAATTGTTAAAAATTATTTAAATTGAATTTAAATAGAAACATGTGTTTTGTTAAATCTGTGGCGGTCGTAAATTTCTTTAACCAATTTAACACGACGTGGAGTTAACTCATTTTTGATATAATTCGAGTTATCCAGTTTTTCACGACCGCCACAGATATAATCATTTATATTATTTTCTACAGCAATCAGTTTGTTTTATCGGCTTTTCATCACTCTCCGTTAACTTTTACAATAGTATGTATAAGATAATATTTTTTCTAAAATCTTTAGCATTCCAACGGTATATTATATCGTACTTCTATATTATTACTATTCTTGTGATCAAAAACATAAAAATTGTATACACAATTTTTTTTGCATTTTCCTCCTTCAGTTGTTTATAAAATTCTCTCAACTTGTATATTTACCCGTTATTTATCAATGCTAATAAGATGATGTTCCAAAGGGCCTAGCCGATTAAGCATGTGAACTGTGCCCCCAGAGCTTTCAGAACCAAATTTTTACCATTGATTCACACCTTTGATAAACCACCGTTTGCAAAATTTTAGCCTCATAATCCTTTAGGGAGGGAAGTTATGGAGGGAGGAAGAAAAACGAAAAAGTTATTTCTCCTGAACCGCTCAACCGATTTTCGTGAAAAAAATGTACGATAGAGATTTTTAAAAAATATTTTTTTAATATTTGTTTTCCAAAAAAGGTGACTCAAAGTTTTCAGTTCATGTTGGATTGGTACATCTCCAATTTTTTGCTACTTCATTTCATAGGGAGTGCTGCGTAATATATATTTTTCCAATTTCATCGCAAGTGTACCCCATGGTGAAAAATAAATAAATTATATCTCCTGAATGGATCAACTGATTTTCACGAAAAATATATATGTTAAGGTTTTTCTGAAAGGGCTTAAAAAAATATTAAAAAAAGAAAAACAATCTACCGTAAATGTAAGTCAAAAATATTTTTCGAATTTAGTATCTCGAATTTTTCACGGTTATCTTCCGTGTGACAAGTAGTACACAATAACAACAATGTGAGAAGAGCAACCAAATGTTCTTTCTGCCATTAGCACATTCACATGCATAGTTTGTTATTCCAGAAATTCCTGTACTACTTAGACTTATATGGTGTCCGATAAATGTGTCGAGATGGTATTAGAATTTGAGCACATTCGATTCATTCTTGATAAATTTAAAAACAATTTTTCCCTCTTCATCATCATCTCCGTTAAGTAAGATACAGCTTGGGAAAGTTGGTACGACCAAGCATAAAAAATCTTTAAGTCTTTTTTAGTTATTTCTGGGAAGTCTAAGATTTTATTAGAAGTAATACTATCGAAAGGTGCTTTTCGTCGGAACCAACCTTTTCTTCTGCTTCAGTAGCTAGAACATTTTCCATGACGTTTTGAATTATCATTCTTTCTAAAACTTCATCCATGTACTCCATAGCAGCTTGTAGTCTTTTTCCTAATAAATTTATAAAAAATTATGCGATTCTGAAAATTAATACCAACTTTAGGAATCAATTTGTTGTCGAGTTTATGATCTAAAAGACGATGCTTTTGTTTCAGAATCCCGTGTACAGATTCATCCGCCCATCGAATTTAAGTCACAAAACGATGATTGATTAGATTCTTGGGTAGTCAACTGTTTGCGCTTCCCTTTCAAAGCAGGCATCGATACTCCAAAACCCTTATCTACGAGATATTTTCCGCATTTTGAAAACCACGATCAAGCACAAACTTATCTCTCTTTTCTAGCAATGCATTCAAACCACTCTCTTTTTAGCGATGGATTTCAAAATGTTTGGTCATTTTCATTGGCGGAAAAAGGTTCGAGAATATCTACTACATATCCATCTGTAGTGCAAATTGTAAAAGGCTTGCAAAGAAGAACTTTCTTTGGCCAGAAAAGGATTTTCGTTGATATTCATTATTTGTACTTTTCTGGTGTCGTGCATAGGTGCCATCACAAATTAAGAATACGCTGTTCCCATTAAACAATTTTGTTGCTATTTCTGTAGTATGTTTTTGTAAAAGGTCGCTTCTGTTAACACTCTTCATTTCAAAAGGAGTTAGTAAAATATCATTTTCATATTATGTAACTACACTAGCACAGTAATCTGAAACCCTCTGCTAATGTTCTATAACTAATATATCTTGTTGGAATTGCCAGTTCGAAGTTTGAAAAGAAAGACCACGAGAGCTTACATCATAGACTGCGACCCCCTGTTTTGCATGGAAACCATCATCTCTCTTAGTTCAATGAGATTGTTCCAAGATAGTCTGGTAAATACTTGAATTTGCTGTTCCGAAACACTATAGTCGCCAAATCTGTCATACAATGTTTTTTTAAATATATTTTTATTGAAATTCACAACTGTACAAAAAATACATCAAGTAAATATGCTGAAATGTTTTAACACATGAAATAATTATGAAGAGAAACTGCCCATTGACAGCACTCTTTGGTAGTGAGTCTAAACAAGAAGGTCACTAGGCCATCTTCTTTTCAGACGCCTCGAAGGATTATCAGGAAATGAAGAGGAAGCAAGGATTGAAACTAATGGATAAGAGTGGGAGTGGAGTTTTTCATGGAAGTTGTGATACCTGGTACGGGCCAAATCAGCAACATATGGAACATTAAGGTCATTTTGGATGATTTTATTCGTGACAAAGTAAGGAGCGTTAAGGATTTTGCGAAAGATTTTGTATTGTAAGGATTGAATACGGGAAGAGTTTGATGGTTTAGTAGAGCCCCAAAGCTCAACTCTGTAGGTCCAGATAGACCTTATGAATGTCATGTAAATGAGTCTTTTGTAGTTTAGTGAAAGGTTAGAGCGTCTGTCTAGTAAGTGTTGGAGTAGCCGAAATCGTCGGGCAGTTTCTTGTCTTTTCAGTCTTGTATGCGGATTCCATGTAAGTCGTTTGTCAAGCAGGTGTCCTAAATAGCGGATCTGTTCAACCGGGACAAGCGGAATATCATTAAAGGGCACTGTATGGCAGGATGTCATTTGTTTTCGACGAAGGGTAAATAAATGTAATTTGTTGGGAGTTATTGGAATTGATTTTAAATCTCCAATTCTGACACCATACCTCAAGGTCTCCGATGTGTGATTGTTGATTGAGGCAATTGTAGGATCGTTATTAACCGATAACACGCAAGTGTCATCGGCATAGGTAGAAAGGAATGTGTTAGGATGGGTTGGGATATCAGCTGTATAGACTGTGTAAAGAAAGGGTCCTAGGATACTGCCTTGAGGAACCCCAGCAGATAGGGTGAAAAGAGATGAATAGGAACTATTGTGGTTTATTTTGAAGGATCTGTCAGAGAGGTAGAAAGTATGTAGGAGGAAGGAATTTACGGAGTTTGTACAACAGTCCTGGGTGCCAGACTTTCATACAATGTTGAATCACATTTAAAAAAAAAAAAGATGATGATCTTTGTTAATTCTGAAACACTGAGCTTAAAAGTGTTCGAATGCACTTTTACGTTGCTCAGATCTTCTTCATATACCCGGTTTTTGATTAGATGTGTTCTACAGCATCTGTTTCCTAGCGGAATGTAAATTTTTCTTTTAACGTAACATTGCATTCGTGCTTATTTGGGAACTACGGTGATATTGTTGGTAGAAAAACAAAAACAATATTTATGGGTAGAAACTGTTCTCTGAATCGGAATCGCAACGTATTCCTTAATTTCGTTGGTTTTTTGCGGCACACTAAATATTGATCCTTTAGATGATGATTAGGAAGGAAGATCAGATATAGTTTCGGAATCCGAGACTTAATTGTTTTGTTTTTTGTATATAGAAAGTCGGTATTTATTGCGTAAAATATCGTCGATCTTGCCTAACATGTACAGCAGTATAAGTTTCTTCTTCATGAAAATCCGATCAATTTTTTTTCCCCGGGGTTCTTTTTAAATTTATTTTATCGCGTCCATCACATACCACTTTTATTCGCAACTTCGGCATGTTTAGATAGATATGTAGATAATCTAAAATGATAAAAAATTAAACCTACAGAGAAAACTAAATATTACAATAGAAAAACTTATACCAAGAGTAATCTTAACGATAAGTAACTGAGAGAGATATCGAGCATCAACAGACTTACCAGCTTAGTGGTCCCTCTCCACTACAAGCTCTCTTCTAGCGCAAGCGCCATTGTACCTAACGTTCTATCCGAACTCTACACACTTGATCAGTGACCACTTACACCAAAACTGGCGAGGGGCCTGCCAAAAGGCTTATTTATTTTCTTTTTTATCATCATGGAGTACACTTGCCAATTGTTGAAAAAAACTATATGTCGGGAAGGACCCTCCACTTATAAAACGTAACAAACAATTGTAGGTGTCTCTATCCTAATTTTTTTTTTTTTTTTGGACATTTGTTCCCAATACGTGAAAAATTAAAATATAGATGTACCAACTTGAACACAATCTTTCTTTTTTTGTTTAATTTCGAAAACATATTTTTTACTTACATTTTCGGGGGATTTTTTTTAATATGTTTTTAAACCATTTTAGAAAAACCTTATCATATATTTTTTTCGTGAATCAGTTAAAATCAGTTGATCCATTTAGGAGATAAAAATGTTTTCATCATGGGGTAGACTTGCGATGAAATTGGAAAAACATATATTTTACGCAGCACTCCCCTATGAAGTGAAGTAGCTTAAAATTGGAGGTGTACTAATCCCACATGACCTGAAACATTTTTTTTGAATACATCATATCTTTTGAATACATCATAATATTTGAATACATCAAAGTTTTTTCTAGGCACATTTTTTGGAAAAAAAAATTTAAAACATATTTTTTCGAGTCTAGTTGAAAATCCCTATCATGTATTTTTTTTTCCGTGAAAATCGGTTGAGCGGTTCAGGAGAAATTAATTTTTTTTCGTCCCCCTCTCCATAACTTCGCTCCCTTAAGGATTATGGGGCTAAAATTTTGCAAATGGTGGTTTTTCAAAAATTTGAATTTATGGTAAAAATGTGGTGCTGAGTACTGGGGGCTGATTTTATATACTTATTCGGTCGGCTAGGCCCTTTTTTTATATCTACAAAATTTACTGTAGAAAATGTTTTATCAAGTGACTGCATTTTGTGACTTCATTGTGGAGGCAGAGACAGTAAGCGAACATGTTATTTTCCTGAAGGTTTTTGAGAAATGAAGGTAGTCCATATTACGGAGCCAGTCCATAATTGGTGCACTTACTCTATTTACTGACTATTTTTCAATTACTTCAAAACATTACATTTAATCTTATCAAAACTTCAAATAAGTTATTGCATTATTGATTTCATTTAATATTATTATTTAATTGATAGATATTACATTGAGATCAATCGTCCAGCAAGACATGTTAGTTTTAGTTTCCAACAATGAACGTATCTTCAAGTAATATATAATTCCGTTGAATCTTATCATGAAAAAAGGTCCACTGAAATCATGAAACCAAACATGTTTGTATTGAGTGTACATTGTAAATATTATGTAAATAAATAAATCTTTTTCTTATTTCCGTTGAATCGATTTAATTACGCAAACAAAATTTTGAAAAAACACTTAACATAATTTGGATACAAATCAAGTACTAAAAGTTTTAAGTATAAAATCTTGACTCTTGGCAGTTTTCTTCCATTTGCATGATATGTTTTATATTATTATTAAAATTTTCGTATCAGAGTTTGTGAATATGTTTAAGGGTAATTAACTGAGGTATGTTGTTAATGTCCATTGAAATTGTTTACTATTAATCGCCATTATTAAAGGAACATTTCTCTGTCTCATCATATCCTCCACATATGTATATTATTAGTTGGAGGTAATCCATAACACTGTCAAACAGGGACCTTCCTTACCTATGGGATCAATGATAATGTTGATTTATGTCCATTTGATCATAGCCTTGAAGCTTGATTATGCAAACAAACATTAGCTTATTGTTTATGTAATATTATTACCCAGTGGGCTCCAGTAATTGTTACAGTACTGATCGAAAGACGTTAATAGGAAACATAATTTATTTAAAATGTTATTTTTAATCAATTCCATTTCCTGCTTATGATATTTGCTTATAATCAAACAAATCATGCATGCATTCTACACTAGTACATACGTTTATTAGAACCTTAGTAAGTTGATTTAAATGAATCTGTGGAATTGCTTATATATTTTTCATTTTCTGTACATGCAGCAATAATAACGGTACATAAATAAATTATCTAAATCATCGTACAAAGACTCAAGAAAATAAGATTACATCGTAAGGCATAGAGTGCCAAATGTTTCCACTCAACTAATGTTGCAAAACCCTATTGGCTAACTTGATTTGCTTTTCAACATTATAGTTAAAATAGAATAGAAAAAAGTTTTTTTTTCTAGGACTTAGTCCTTTAAGAAAAACATGTAAGTTACAAATAAAGATAGCACATCTGGCCATAAAACATTAGGATGGATTGATAAGATATATATTTGGCCGTTTCACAAAAGAAGTTCATTGATATATATATATAAAAATAATTTTCACACTCGCATAAAGTAAAATAAAAAAAATAAATATAAAAGTTATAGATAAGCTACTCAGTCATAATAATGATTAAATTTTAATATAAATCTAATTAAAAATCAAAGATCAACAAGCGTCAGTTTGGGGTAATAGGTGTTGGAAACGACGATATTTGAATGTGGGCAAGGAAGAAGCATGACGTATATTGGAAGAAATGAAATTCCAGAATGCAATGGATCGGCAAGAAAGGATCCATACAAGGCTTTAGTTCTGTGGGATGGCATATTAAGGTCGGAATGGCGTGATCTTGTTTCGAACAAGTAGACTGAGGATTTAAATTGAAGGAGACTGTGGATATACGAAAGATGCTGGAATTTTATAGTTAGGTAGAGAAATTACCCAAGGAAGTACTGTATGCGTATGGAGGGGAGGAGCCATAATTAAACAATTAAAAACGAGAGAAGAGATACTTGAGCCCTGTGCCACACCTGTCGATAGAGCTAGGAAGGATTATAAGGGATGATTAGGAATGTAAACGGCTTGAGTTTGAACTGAAAGGAAAGATTGAAACCAGCGGATAACGCTGTTGGAAAAGGACAGTGCTTTAAGTTTGGAGAAAAGAATAGAATGGTCCAAGGAGGTGAAAGCTTTAGAGAAATCAAGGAATATTAAAACAGTTAGTTTCCTTTCGTCCATGGCAGTATGTATGTCATTAGTGATTTTAGCGAGGGCGGATTGAGTGGAGAAATCTGATCGGAAACCAGATTGGAGAGCATTAAGTAGTTTGGATTTTTTGAGGAATTCGGATATTTGAGTCTGAAGAATTCTTTCGAGAGGTTTCGAAAGGTTTGAGAGGATGGAGATTGGTCGATAGTCTTTCGGTGGAACAGGATTAGCGGTTTTGTTAATAGAATGGACTAAAGCTTTTTTCCAAGAGCTAGGGAACACTAATTTGGAAAGAAAAGATTTATATAAATAGGAGAACTGGCAGGATTTCAAGAAGGCGTAGTTTTAACAATTTAACAGGAATTACGTCAAAACCAAAATAATTAGTTCGATATTTCATAACAGTGGAAATAAGGTCACTTGGAGAGATGTCAGAGAAATAAAAATTATCAGGATTAAATGATGGGACAGGGAAAGGTTTTGTGAGGAGGTGGAGAAGAACAATTAGAGGACAAAGATAGAAAGTAGAAATTAAATTCATCAGTAAACATCTGTGGGTTGGGTGAATCAGGTTACGGAAGATTTTTCATTTTGTTTTTTGAGCTAGGAGCTGAGGAAAGGGCTTCCTGAAAATAATTGTATTTTGCTAGTCTAATAGTTGTCTGTGTCAAGTTACGGAGTGTCCTATATGCTTGATAGTCGTCAGTCTAATACCTCTAAAGCGCTTGCAGGCAGCCTCACGTCATTTTTGAAGATCTTTGATTTTTTGGCTCATCCAGGGAGGTGCAGGTCGGCGATGAATGGTGGTGGTTTTGAATGGTGCATGAATATCAGGGATAGGAATGAAATTAGCGGTAAGGGTATCAACAATGGAATTAATATAGGCACTGGAATAGATTTTGCTTCTTCTAAAGGTCAGGTAAAAGGTTTTCTCGGGTAAGAGAGTCCATTTTGCGGAAAGTAATTGTTTTAGGTAGGAACACTGAGGTATGAAAGCTGTAAGATATTTGGATATAGTCATGAGATGAAAGGGATGGTACTGGATGCTGGGAAACGGAAAGAATGTTATACCTTGAATCGATAACATGCAGGTCCAGCCAGATGTCAGACCAACAGGTATGTTGGGTTAGGGAATATGGAACGATATAGAGATGAAGAGAGAAAAAAAGGTTTTCCAGGTAAAGTTTAAGGTTGGAATTGGAAAGTAAGTTGGTGTTAAAGTCACCAGAGATTATAATATGATTAGGAGTTAGTTAAGCGTAAGTCGTAACAACTAATACTGACTTTTGAACAAACTATGCATAGCCTGTTTTAATCAACTGAACTGTTAACAGCACATAAGACATACGTAGCCGTTTGTTTTTCTCTTCAATTATCTTATACTTTGATTAGAGAGCTCTTAACTAGTACAATTACCTCCTAGCTGGCCGGCGCGTATCCTCGGGCTAATCAGTTTAAGCAGTGCAAAATAATGCGGTGAAAAGCGAAACGAAGAACTACTTGGAACTAGGCATTGTAAAAAAGGAGAAAGAGGACTGGACATCAATCACTTATTAAAGAATTAACACTTTTGTTTATTGGATTATATGAGGTGTTTTAGGATCTTATGTTGACCGTGCTGCCACCTGGCGGCCTATAAACGAATCACAGCGCCCCTAGTGGCCGAAAAAGAAACTGAGTTGTTGCAGGTCTTGGCTAGATGAGCCACAGTCTTTCTCTAGTTCCTTTAGTCGATTATGTTTCTACCAGTATACAGTGTTTCATTTTATCTAGGTCAAGCCTTCACTCACTTAGTGATCATCTTGACATTGAGTTGGAGGTGATTCCCCTAAACATGAGGAAATACTGTAAAAATATTATACTCGCCTTAAATGTCTTATTTGAAGTCAGGAACTATAAATAAAGTGAAGAAGAAATAGAAATATATGTTTTCAGCACCGAAAATTTGTACGACCTCAAACGTGGTGTCAAAAGAACAACCACTATTCTTCTTGCCTAGAATAGACGCTGATTTAAAAGGATGAATGATTATAATGAATTATAAGTAATAGTTAATGGATAATTAATCTATAATTAAAATTATAATTACTAAAAATTGCGAATTATTGTTGTTCACTTATAATAACATAAAATTCGTGGTAATATACTTATAAAAAAAATAATATACTGTAAGGTAACATACTTCCCGAGCGTCTGTGGTTGGCTGCCCTTTCTTGGTCTCTGCTGGCCCAACCGGTAAATTGGCCGATTAGAGGCGCCGGGATCTCCCTGGGTACTCCCTTGTTATCCACAATTGGCTGCTAGGGCGTGGTTCAGGGACTCCTAAAGCACATTGTAAATAGTGATTGTATCTAAGAAAGTGATTTTATTATTACTTTTTTTCTTTCGCTAATCTTGAGTGTTAGCATTTTATTTTTAATTCTATATTTATCACTAAAAAAAAAAAACTTTCTTTCTTTTATTTATTTATTTTTTATCTTTATTTATATTGTACATATGGGGTGAATCGTGTCTTGATGAACTCATTGACATTTATTTAGGCAATTATTATCTGAATTAACTTACAAATACAATGCATTTTAGACGTTTAATTAAATGAGTAGTCGACTGGTGAGATATTTAGAAGGATAGTTCGGATGGCGGTCTAGAAAAAACAATGCAATAGCCTTAACTATTTAATGACTTAGTTTTTCTTATTAGATGACCTAGGCAAGTAAGGGTAAACATCCACTATATCCAGATAAATACAATTATAAATTTTCGTAATTTAATTATGCCTAATCTCTTTTTATTATTTTTCTTTTTTATTCTTTAGACATAATCCAGAGCCTATTGTTCAATAATATCAGTAAGTTGTATAAGCATTTGGAAAATAATTAAGTTCCAATTTACCTCATAGGTAGTAGCGTTCCAAACATTTTTATATTATTTTAATACTAGTAATGTTGTATGGTAGGCTGATTGACAACTCAGGCAACCTAGTATTGCAAGTAATACCTTTAAAAAAAAAATCAAAATCAAATCAGTGATATTCTCATAGATACCTTGCTCAGGGCAGAGTTGCTTTTCATCGAGTTGACATCTGTTTTTAGAATCTCGTTTTCAGCAATTGACCCATATTTCCTGGAGGAACCTTCTTGAGTGAAGTGAATCTTTAAAACTTCCCCGAGCTCTAAGAGTGGTCTTTTTTAATTAGAGATTTTTCCGCTTTAATCGGAGTTTCTTTTCCGCTGCTGCTTTTGAAGAGCTTGGCGAGGAAGGAATGAAAACAGACCACTTATACTGTTTTTTTGTCCTTGTCGTTTATTGTAAAAAATTTACTTTCTTAAGTTTTGTGAAGATTACTTAGGTAAGTCATGCATGCAAGATCTTTCCCTCTCTAAAATACGCTTTAGCTTAATTTTTTTAAATATCTTTGAAGACTTTAAATATTATTTCTTAAATAACACTGTATCTAGTTGGTAATATCCAATATATTTTAGTAATACTGCTTATTTTTTGACGTATCAAACAAACATTACATTGAATTAAAATTAACGGACTAGGCCCCAATTTATTTTTAAAAAATATATTTAAAATGTGGTTTTTTTTTTTTTTTTTTTTTTTTTCTTACCCTCTGGTTTTATTTTCAAACAAAATACAAATACAAATATAATATGTATAGCTGTCAGATTTGTCCTTCTGTTACCCGGAGGTATTCTAAAGAGGATTGCTATATGCGCTGGATGCACTAGTAATCTTTCAAGGGCTTCTTCTAAGCCTTTATTTATCCATTGCAAAATGGGAGGGACCATTCTTCAGGGTTTTGGCAATAAATTGAGTTCAGACATAGTCCGAACTCCTTCCCTCGGCGACAACGTCAACGAGAGGTAGTGATCCTTGCCACCTCCCAGGCTTGGGTGGTGGGGTGATATCAGAAAATAATGGATTAGCACAGGCCTTCAGCCCATCAAAGAATTTAATGTGCCTTCGGCTGATATATTCAGGCACTGTTGGCAATACTAATTCCTGATGAAGGATATGGTTTCTGGCCCTCTGTAAGTTGGTACCTCTGACGATCCGCCGAAGGATGGAGTTCTGGAACGTCTGTAATTGTTTGAGAGTGGACTTAAACAGATGCCGCATCAAGGGCGCACCATAGAGCATAGTCGGACGTATTATAGCCTTGTAGATCTGTAGTTTCAGCCTCAGTGAGAGCTGAGGTGACGTGAGTAGATGATTAAGTCTATAGCTCTTTCTCCTGGCCAGTTTGAGTCGTTCCCGTACGTGACTAGATAAGGTGAGGTGCCTATCTAGAGTGACGCCCAGGTAGAGGATTGAATTAGAGACTGGCAGTGTTTCTCCGTTCACTTTAAAATCAGTGGGCAAAGCGCTCTTCCCCTTCTGGAACGACATGACAATAGCATCTGTCTTCTTCGGGTTCACCCTAATGCCAATCTCCTTCAGCTCATCTACAATAGTGGTCGATGCTCCTTGTGCCAGGGTGAGAGCCCTTTTCGGTCTCATACTAGAAGCATAGATGCCAATGTCATCGGCGTAAGCTGCTACCAGTGCCATTGGGTGCTTCATTGAGATCACTTTTGCTGTAAAGATCACAAACAATAGTGGTCCCAATACAGAACCTTGAGGAACCCCACAAATGGTGTCCTTTGAAGTTGACAATTTATCGCCTACCCTTACGACGAAGGATCTCCCGCTTAAGTAGCTTCTGATCAATCGGCATAATGAAGCTGGAAAACGATAGTCTTCCAACTGGCGAAGCAGTAACTCGTGGGATACGCAATCAAACGCCTGTGTGCAGTCCAGCGAGATGAACGCCGTGGCTTCATTATTCTTCGTCATACGCTCTATGGTGTGCCTCTGAAGTTTCACTAAATGATGATCGCAGGCTACGCCTCGTGAGAACCCGGTCTGTTCTGGTGGAATGATGGACTCCTCACTGCAGTGCTCTAGCAGATGGTGATGGATCAGCCTCTCGAACACCTTGCTCATATGCGAAAGGAGACTGATAGGCCGATAATGCTCTGGTGAGTCTCCATTCTTCCCAGGCTTAAGTAGCGGCACTATGATCGCTTGCTTCCAGTCATCGGGGAAGTATGTGATCCGCATACAGGAGTTAAAAATGTTTAATAAGAAGGCTTTACCCCTCCGAGGTAGCATCTTCAATAGTACATACGGAATATCATCCAGTCCCGAAGCCTTGTTACCCTTGGTGCGTCGTAGTACCGACTCAAGCTGTCCGAAGGTGGAGAATATCCTCTTTTCATTAGGGGACGTTGGTCTTCCCGCAGGTAGTGTGGGAGCATTTAACAGCCGATCATCTTCCCTCGCCTTATAAGAATCGGCCAAGAGTTCAGCCTGTTCCTCAGGGGATAATAGGGTGCCACCTGATGTAAGGTGTACACTCTTCCTCTTAGTAACGTGTGACCTCACAAGTCTCCAGAACTGACGATGATCATCATGAGTCCTACGGAGTTGCTCGTGCCATAGGAAAGTCTTCCATTCACGCATGAGGCTGGCTATCTGCCGGGTCATCGCATTGATGGCCGGTTTCAAGCCGTAGTCACAAGTTCGGTGGAAAATATTCCTCAGGTTGTTCCTTTGTGCAATGAGAGCAAGAATGTGGCTCGGTGGTTTCCTGAAGGCGTTTGGCTGAGGACTAAACCTTGGTATGGTAAGATTGGCTGATACATGGACGGTGGTGGTGATATCCGAGATCGCCTTCTGCACCTCTTTAACAGTTCTTAAGTACTGTATCTTTGGTAGGGTATCATCCACACTAGCCCTATATCCTTTCCAGTCGGCCTTGTGGAAGAGGAACTTGCTCGCGGGTGGTGTTGCTGGAGTTCCCTCAAAGGCATATAGCACAGGCCGGTGGTCCGACGGTCCGTATGGGAGCGCTAGGCACTCAGTAACAGTGTGAAGGTCCCTGGTCAGGAGTAGGTCAAATGTGGATGTCCAGTCAGGTCGGGCCGCATGCCTAAAGGTGTGCACTCCGGGGTGGAAGACAGCCATCCTGGTCTTGGTGATATAGGTACCCATCGGATTGTTGCTACCGCACAGCCAGGCAGTGTGCCGGGCGTTGAAGTCCCCTAAGATGACAAACCGACTCTTATCCTGGGCGTGCTGCAGCAATAGCTTCATAGATGTTAATATAGCCTTGGGTCTCCTGTAGACACAACAGAAAGTAAAACGTTGTTTTAATCGAACATCTACTGTGACTATATGAGTACCCTCTGTAGAAGCTACTGGGTTAGGTACCAACCTCGATGAGATATCTCCTCGAACCAGAATCACTACGGCCTCGTTAGCCCCGGGTCGACAAGCCTCCCGGTATGCAATATACCCCTGAAAATACAGTGAAGCAGAGGTGGGTAGTATAGTGTCGGTCAGCGCCACCACCGATGGCCGGTGCTGCTGCAGGAGGAGTTCTATTTCAGCCTTCTTCAGTAGTAGGCCTCGAATATTATAGGAAATAACTAAGTGCTCAGTCATAATGCTTAGCGATGATCTTCGTCAGCATCTTCATCATTTCTCGAACAGTTGCCATCATCTCTGCGAATTGGGCGTTGAATAGAGCATTGCTTGGATGTGCTTGTGTATTTAATGTGAATTGCGATGTTGAGGAGTGAGCGGGTGCTGTCATTGGTTCAGCTTCTTCATGATGCGATGTTGGGGATGTTCTCTGTAGCTGCTGCTGCTGCTGTTGCTGCCCGGCGGGTCCGCCAAGTAGTTCAGTGAAAGCCAAGTTAGGGTTGACTAGCCTACTTGTCTTACTTGAAGGGGCTGCTACATTTATAATTGTCCTCTTTCTCATCTGGATCAGTTCTTGCCGGCGGGGACACTCTTTGGAGGAGGCATGATGGGCTCCACTACAGTTGGCACATTTGATTGGTGCAAGTCGTGGGCAGCTTCTTTCTTCATGAGTTTGGGCGCACCGGGGGCATTTTACTGTCCTCCCGCAGTATTTCATGGTGTGCCCAAACTCTAAGCAGTTTCGACACTGTGCTGGGCATTTATCTTCTTTAAAGGGGGTTACCCTAAATCTAACCTGGTTCACATGGCGAAGAGCCTGTACATTTTCGATTTTTACCGTAGGCTCAGTGATGAGCAAGATGGCTTCAATCGGGTAGGTTACTTCTCCTTGTCGTTTGGTCAGGCGCTTGGCCATCACGAATCCTGGCAGCCTTTGTTTCACTTCAGTGGCGAACATATTTAAATCACTGTCAACATCGAAGCCATGAACCACAAACTTCTTTGTCCTCTTGGTGCCGCGAGGTGCATAGGTGTGGAATTGCACCTTATCATCACGACGGAATAGTTTTACCACGGCATAGTGATCGGCATCATTATCCAAGTATAACCTCGTCTCCTTTGCCGAGGTATTTGTAGTAAACTTTGTGATCTTCATTTCCAAGAGAGTCGCTCTGAGAATGGGTTGCGACAGTGGTGGCCTGATTATTACTGGTGGCGGTAACCTCTTCTTGGGCTGATCATTGCCTGACTGAGTGGGAGCAATTGGCGCAAACTGGTTAGAGACAGGTGTCGGTGGAGGCCCGGCGACTGTCCTCAGTTTTTGGGAATTTTTCTTTGAAACTTGGACAAATCCCGCTTCATCAGCCCCACTTGACGGGCGCTTCTCGCCTCTAGCCTCTTCCATTATCATGGCCGTCGAAGTCGATGGTTCACCCATATCGCTAGATGGCCGCGTATAGGGGCAAAAACTCTTGTCAGCGCTACGCTGCCCGATTGGCTGTTAAAGATTATTTCCACGGGATAAGTGTGGTCTTCAACAGCATAAGGCGCAAAGCTAAACAAGAGCTGACGTCAGAAAGTCTTCAAGCGGCAGTTCTTCTTACTTCTTCCACTGCTCGTCCCTGCTACTTAATGCTAAGCGATAAGGTTTTGTGGCTTGTTACCACACAAAAATAATATTCACGAGTATCAACTAAATACCAAATTGAATTAATAATTTGAAGAATTCTTCAAATTAAAATGTGGTATATCGTAGAGGATCTTATAACATAACCCAATTCCATGTTTATTAATTTTGTCAAAATTTAGATGTATTAGTAAATTCCAATGTTATTATCTTTCGTTACAGGCTTTATAAAGGTCTTATAAAAGTTTAGCTTTTTTGACTTGATTCATATTTTATATAACCAATCGCATTATCAAAATCAATTTTGTGAAGTGAGTCCTGGGGTGACGCTATGCTGGTTTTTGATTTAAGGTTTTAATCTGCTTTAATATATATGCCTGGATAGACAAATTTAGGACTCCCACTGTAGCATCGTCCGATTAGCCACAGCAGTATAAAGGGACGTTAAAATTAAATAATAAACATTTATATATACCTATAAATTCAGTAGAAGTAACGCCGACATACTAGTTATCGCAGTTTTTTTAACAGAATTTCGTGAATTAAATTGGTTTTGTTCAATGTTGGTATTTCATCTTTTTTTTTTTTTATATACGTTTTTAATAGGCAATTTAGGTTATAATGAATTATGAGTATAGCCCTTCACAGGTCTGAGATATCCAGTGTTTTATCATGTTATTAAATAAAATATGTAGTGTATTATATTTGCTTGGCCCTAAGTTTTCTGTTTTTGTTATCATGGTTCTGAATTTTTTGCGTGTATGATTAATTAGTTCATTGTAATTATCAACATATAGTTAAATACTTAGTTATGATCTTAGGAAGAAGGAATTGAGTGTAAAATATATCAGAATAAAATTCTATTGCAACTAACATTCTAGTTGCCAACTCTTGGAATAAAGAAGATGCCAGACCCTTAATACCGTTGTGCTCTGAGGGTCTAACAGCCGATGGCTGAAGCAACGCCTACCAGTCCTTAACAGGGCGTTATCATCAGGAGGACTATAAATTGGCCTAAGGATTGCCGTTTGACATCAATCTCAGCAGTTCCTTCAGAAAAAAGGTTCTTTCCCATCGTTCATAGTCTTTGATTGATAAATGTCAAATGGTGGTACCCCTTCCCAGATCAATCTAAGCCTTTTTGTTTCGTTTTAAATACTCTTCGACACTCTGCAGAATGTCATTTTTATCAATTCAGCAGAGGATCCATAAGGTAACATTTATCGCCGAGTGTCGAAAAACCTTCCTCCTTAAACAAGAGGAAATGTTATAATTAAAAATGACAGTGAGTTGTCTTTAGGAGGCTCTACTATTTTGTGAGCCAGAGCAGTCAAGTCAAGAATGGCAGGTATGGGGGAAGGGACAAGGCAACGGAAGTCTATAACACTACAATATGCGAGTAGAAAAAGCGGAAAGGAGGCTGATCGAAGATGGTGGGCCTTGGGCCAAGCCACCTACAGCCGCTGGCATAAGAATAAGTTAAAACCAACATCATATTCAAAATTTTAAATGACATTCATAAATAAATCTTAATAAATCCCACCTTTACTCATCGCCATAAGCCATCCTTTCCTACAGTGCCCTTCCATAACAATCCGCTTGTCCCAGATGAACAGATCGGATTTCTAAGACTCCATATGGAAAAATGTCTTACTTGGAATCCTCATACAATTCTGAAACGACAAGAAGCTGAAAATGTTTTCGACTACTTCAACACTTCCTGGACAAACGCTACAACCTTCCGATTAACTACAAAAGACTCATCTACATGACTATTATGAGGCCAGTGTGGTCTTACGAAGTAGAACCATAAAATTCTTCCGGTTTCCAAAATCCTTTAAAAATGTTTTAATGCTCTTTATTTTGTCACGATAAACTCATCCATAAAGACCTTAATGTTACTTATGTTGCTGACTTGGCCTGAAGGTATACCGCTTCTTTCATGACTAACTCCATTGTTTATAGAGTGGGCTCTAACTTAGTAGATGTGTTTTATTATACAGTTGTAAATATTAATAAATATATATGAACATATAGTGACATTCAACCCGAAACTGCCTCAATTTCAATCGTAATACAAACATTAAAGATCAAATATTGTTAATTAAGCTTAATTGTTATTTTTATTTTATTTTAATTGTTAATCATATTATCAAAATACCAAAAAGTATAGTTCACTCTCAAATAACAAAAATTGTCATTATCCATGAGCAGTATTCATCATGAACATAATGAATGAATTGCCGGGATTACAATACAAGGCCAGAATAGACATCCCCTCCCTTTAATCTATGATTAATCATAGATGACAAAACATTCATGCGCCTACACCTCAAAAATTGTCCCAAGATCAAACCGTAGCAACTGAAGAGGATTTCTGATATATTAAAATTTATACACATCTCCCGCCTAAATCTTCCAACATTAAAACAGTATATTTACACTGTAACCAAAAACTATTTTGATAAATCACAACTTCTGAAAACCCATTAAAACTAGAAATTGGTAATTACAACAAAACATCACTAAAGCGCTACACGCACAAAAGAACCAAACATGTACTTTTAAATTAATATTGTAATTTATATTGTGTAGGTTTTTTTCGTGTTACTTTTCCTACTATCTTAAACAAAATATTGTATGATAATTAGTAAATTCAAAGGATGATTGAAACTCTGTTATCATTAAAAAAGGTCCACTGAAATCATGAAACCAAACATATTTGTATTGAGTGTACATTTTAAATATTATGTAAATAAATAAAGTTTCTTCTTCTTTCTAAATAAATCGTTCCAAACTACTTATGATATCGCATGATTCCATTCTAACTTGTTTGGCAAGCTTAGTCGTTGAAGGAAGGTGGTTTCAGTAGGTTCGAATCCCACACTATCTCAATATTTAATACTTTAGGTGTCATTGAGATTCAACTAGGAAAAAAACAAAAACAACATTTGACCCCGCCAACTGTTGGCTAATAAATGTTTCTTCGAGTGTGCGATGGATGGTATGAAAAAACAGCCGTATATTGTGATATTGGTATAACGTGTTCCTTTGGCAGTTACGCTATGACCTGATCGGGCAGAGATGTTGTGTTTTTTTGGGTTAGAACAATGCTAATCACTGCTGAGGGAGAGGGAGGGTAAGCGGTTAAGGGAAAGACAGGCCCCATTTTCCGGCTGTCTGCCCGAGGAGGGCCGTCCTATTGTGGCCTGGCTGGAGCACGTTCGTAGTGTCACCGCCAGCCTTCTCCCTCTTAATAGGTGTCTATATACCGTCTTAGTGATCTTTTTCTTTTCTTTCTCTTCTCTTATTTCACTTTACTTTCCATTGCTTTAATGCTCTCTTCCCTCCATCCTGTCAGTTGTTTTTTCTTCATGAAAAACCGTCTGTCATTTGTATTCGTTCTGCTGAACCGCTATTAATGGAAGATGTATAGATTTTATTAAAATTTAATACCCACATATTAACTGTTCATTATACGGAATTCTTGGCTGTGCATATGATTTAATCTTGGTTTAAAATATGTAGAAAAATAATTTCTTTTTAGTTGTAGCGTTTTAGTCTTAAACGTCTCTAATTATCACATTCTGTTTATTCAAACTTACTACTGAAAATTGGAAAATGCTTTACATTTTTTGTTTTGTTTAGTGAACATAATAAATTAAAAAATATTAGGCGTCTTAATTCTATTTAATGCAACGTTCTATTTGTGTTCGAAAATAAATTTGTATTAATGAATAGCCTGTCTCCTGAGAGTAAATTAAATTAATATAAATTGAATGTTTTTTAAAGGTAATATAATATTATTAGCGTTATGTAAGCAAGTATGTAATTTTTAACAGGATACTCAAACATTATGCAATGCATACACCAATATCATCCACAAACTAAATATATAAATATAGGATGTTTATTAATGATACCTTTCAGTATCTGCTGGTAAGCAGATTGTTTTTTGTTTTTTTTTGTAAATTTAATTTAATTTTTATATTTTTTAAATGATTAGCCATTTTTAACACCCTTCTCCTCCCCCCCTTCATGGACATCTGATTTAGACATGAGGCTTTGACTTGAAAGCAGCTACTCACATTAATTAATAGTGCATTTTAAAAATTAATCAGTTATTGTTTTCATAATTATTGATGAAATTTTAATAATTTTAATTAGATTTGTGCAATGATGAGCATGGTACATCGACTGATTCTGTTTATATATAGTTTGTATAGTGAAATGATTTTCATTTTCCATGTTTAGTTATAATTAAAAAAAAAAATTTAATTGTTTTGAACCATCAAATTCTTCTCGTATCCAATCCTTACAATCCAAAATCCTTCTTAAAATCCTTAACGATTATTTTGATAGAATTTCAAGAATGTTAACGTTAATCTCATAGATCATTAATGTTAACTGTATATATAAACATGCGTGTGTGTGTATATATATGTGTGTGTGTGTTTTTTTTTTTTTTTTTTTTTTTTTTTTTATTGTAGGGGAAAATCTTTCATAAGACGAAGTGGGCTCTTGAATCCACAACAGTGTGAGATTCTTACTCACTAAAAACCACCTACATTCGCTGCGATATCACACCGCGGGACTGCTTGCAGGCATTACTTCGCGGTGGACAGGATGGCTAAGCGCCTACTTCTCTACTGCATACTTCTTGGTACTTGACCTCTTCTCGCTCGCTCCTGGGTTCTCAGTCTACTTCCGACTCTCGCAGCATAATCTGAAACAGTATTCCAGTTTTCTTGACTCGTCAACATGAGCTCTACCAGATTTTCCGGTGTGGATCTTTTCCCAGCATCATATCTAGCTGGACCTTTTCCTCGGTAAAGTTTTTACATGCAAAGAAAGCATGTTCCACTGTTTCATCCAAAGGAAGACAGGTGGTACATGATGATTCTTCTTCCAGCTTGAACCTGTGAAGATATGACCTGAAACAGCCATGTCCAGAGAGTAGTTGGGTAAGGTAATAATCAACCTCTCCGTGTGTGCGGGTCACCCAGGATGCAATATCTGCTATCAGGCGGTTCGTCCACCTTCCAGATGATGATGAGTCCCAGCGTCTTTGCCATCTGCGAAGAGTCTCCAGTCTTTCGTCTTTCGCCAACGTTAGCCAATGCGCCTCTGGCTCTTCACATTTTCTACGGTAGATTCTGTCACGCTCTACTGCCAGTAGATCTATCGGAATCATGTCGGCGATGATGCACACGGCATCATACGATACAGTGCGAAATGCTCTTGCGACGCGAATGGCATTTCTACGATGGACGCTAATCGCCTTACGAGAATATGATCTCACCTGGAAGGTATGCGACCAGATTGGTGCGGCGTACAAAAGCACTGAATTGGTTACGTTAGCAAGAAGCCTCCTCCGGCTTTGCGCAGGTCCACCGATATTTGGCATGATTCTAGCCAGTGTGTTAGTTACCTTCGCTGCTTTCATGCTGACTACATGCAAGTGCTCATCAAACCGCAGCCTAGCATCAATCTGAACACCTAGGTATTTTATGGAGGGCTTTGAGTTTATATATATATGTGTGTGTGTGTGTGTGTGTGTATAAGATATGTGAAGTGGCAAAAGATAATTTAAAAAAGTAAATGTTATAAGTAAACTACTCATATGGTTCCAGAAATAATACTGATTTATTCAGAGATGTAACCTGCTCAAATACCTTTCGTAGGTTATTTACATTCCCAATTGGTATTAAGACTGTTTGTTACTGCCAGGCTCCAGCCCTTAACTCCCCCTCCCCCCCACCAGTTTACAAAGATCCTTTGGAAACTCTCAAACATAGGAATGGGCTCGAAACTAGCAGTCCTCAGCCTTCATACCTTACAATTATACTTACAAACTAAGGCTTAAAAAGAACAAAAAAGAATACATGAAATCTGTGAAAAAATCAACTAACACAGCACAAATTACAAAACTAGAAATGACATAGGCACTGTAACACACTTAAAAAGGAAAAAAAAAAAAAAATAGAATAGTCATTATTACAATATGTGGTGCAGGTATCAGAAGCAATGTCCCGACAATCACAGAAACGAAAAACATATAACAAAAAAGAATGGTTTTGTACAGGCAGAGATGAGAGCACCACGGCGGAGGTCAACTAGCGCGCCTCTACCACTGGCAGCTTCAGCTGTTCGACATGCACTGTACGCCTCTTTTTAGGCCCATGAACACTGTCGATAGTCACTAAATTATGCTCCCTGATCGCAGTTACTCTGAATGGGCCCTCGTACCGCAGCAACTCCTTTCCCCTATTAGTTCCCAGCCTCCGATAAACAATAGACCCAATCTTAAGCGCGCCCATCGGATCCTTCAAACCGAGGTTATCCCGCTCCACCCGACGGCTCTTTTCCCGCTGTAGTTTTCTTCGCACTTTTTCCCACGTCTTTCTGATCTCGATCCGGTTGTGAACAACGTCCCTCGTGCTCTGATCATTAGTCGTAGTACCCTGCCAATCACGCCTCGGACCCCGCAAACCGAAAAGAATTTCCATCGGGGAAAATCCCGTCACAGAGTGGATTGAATGGTTATACGCTACTATAGCTTTCTTCATGGCTACATCCGCCTCTAACCCCTTCTCACCCTGGTACACCCGAAGATGGTCGCTTAGAGTGCTATGGAGCCGTTCTATACCATCCCGACTTTTAGGGTGGCCAGGTGTAGTAAAATGCCAGGTGATTTCGAGGCTTCTCGCCTCTTCCCGAACCGCGGCATTGTCGAATTCCCGCCCCTTATCAGAAGAAATCCTATCCGGTACCCCATAGAACTGTACCCACACGCGAAGAGCCTCCAACACTGCTACGCGGATTTGTCAAGAACCCGATGTTCCATGGCAACCTTACTAAAGAGATCTATAATAGTGACCCACTTGAAACCCCGCGAAGTGAAGGTGTCGATTTGGAGGTCCTGAAGCGGTGTGTCTACTGTGGGCGTCTCCTTCTGTCTGCCACGCGGAGGATGGCGATCATACTTCGTGCGCAAGCACACCTCGCACGCCCCTATAGTGTCCTTTTCATACCCCACCAGAAGTACTTCCGACGCAAAGCTTGGAGTCTCGTTTATCCCACGGTGATTGGTTTTACCCTGGTGGTAAGCTAGGGTGACCTCTTATTGCCGTTCCTCATCCCTCACCGTTTCGACCGCGTATCTACACCGGATAAAGGATCTATCAATGCCTAACCGCTCGGTCCGCCAAAGTCTTCTAATTTTGTCCCAGATGGTGGCTTTGCCCACGTACAGATAATGACATTTCCCTGGTTCCGACGCGTCCAATAACACTCTACAGATTTGCTCGTCACGGACTCCCGGTTGTGACCAGACGACGTGAATCCTACTGTTTCCATATTGACTACTATCAATCTTCATCGCGCCCGCGGTCCTCGTTTTCCAAATGACCTGGCGACGTTTATCGTTTATGATGTCGTCAATTTCCTCCATTTCGACCGGCCTATCTTCCTCCGAGCTCCCTTCGTCCCGGGACACCTCACTCCCTTCTGTCTCGGTCGCAGCAGTCTCATCTTCCCCTTCGGGCTTCCAATCGCTTAAAAATTGGCGCCCGTCTCGTGACGATTCCCCTTGCTCCAGTGTATTAACCATGATGGCACGCGACAGCCAGTCAGCAACTACATTATCCTTTCCCGGCTTATAAATAGTCTCAATGTTATATTGATTTAGGGATTCCTTCCATCTCGCAACCCGCGCCGAGGATTCTCTCAACTTTCCCACCCATTGAAGAGGACGGTGGTCGGTATGAACGCGGAACCTTCTTCCAAACACGTATGGCCGAAAATGGTCAACAGCCCACACTATGCCTAACAGTTCACGCTCTAAAGCACTATATCGCGCCTCAGCGTCGGTAAGTCGCCGGCTTGCGTAAGCGACAGGACGTTCTCCTACCACTTCACCCTGCGACAGTACCGCTCCCAATGCGTATTCATGGCATCAGTGGTGATGGTAAAAAGTTGGTTAAAGTCAGGGAACGCCAACACTGGCTCCGCTAGCAACCTTTCCATACACTTCCGAATGTTCTGCTCCATCACCGGGGTCACCACAAGTTTCGCGCCCTTCTTGAGCAAATTATTGATCGGTACTAAGCACTCTGCCATGTCGGGCACAAATCGCCTATAGTAATTTAGCGTACCAAGGAGCCGACGAATCCCTTTAATGTCCTTAGGAACGGCCATACGACGAATCGCCTCCATTTTTGCGGCGTCCGGCCTGACCCCCTCGCGAAATCGTATGACCCAGAAAATTAATCTGTTCCCCGAGTATCGACTTTTCCCTCGACAATTTAAGGCCAAACTGGTGAATCCTCTGAAAAACGCGCCGCAAATGTTCCACATGCTAGCCTTCCGATTTGCTAAAAACCAAGAGGTCATCCATATACACTTGGCACATTGTTTCGTCAATACCCTCAAGAATTCATCCATGAGGCGTTGAAAAGTAATGGGCGCGTTCTTGAGTCCAAACGGCATGCGAGTGAACTCATAATGCCCCCTTTCGAAAGTAAACGCAGTTTTATGTTGGTCTTTGGGATGCATTTTTATCTGGTGGTAGCCCGCTTTGAGATCCAAGGTACTAAAGATCACCGCCCCACTCAATCTATCTAATATATCATCGAATCGGGGAATAGGATACCTCTCATGCACGGTATTATCGTTCAACTGGCGATAATCGATTACAACTCTGTATTTTTCCTTGGTTTCTCCGGGAGCTCCCTTCTTCCTCACCGCCCATAAGAGACTGTTATACGGCGATGTGCTATCGACGATAATACCCTGGGATTTTAAGCTATTTAGTTCGTCCCTAATATGCTGCCTAAGCGCTTGAGGATATCTCCGCTCTTTTACGTATGTTACCCTGTCCTGCTTTAGCGGTATCTCATGAACTGTTGTCCCTGTTACACCGAGTTTTTCACCCTCACGAAAGAAGATATCTCCGAACTCCGCTGTCACCGTTTCCCACCAGTCATCGACCCTTTTTACAGCGCCTATACGCGCCCATTCATCCCTAGCGACCTCTCGGCATTCGTAAGTTCTTTTCCCGAGCCTAACACTCCAAATCCCCAGATTGTTTCTCACTCTTGCTCCAACTCGTCCCAATAAGTCGCAACCCACTATCATCTGATACTCCCGGGTCATGCTCCCCACTATGTGGACTTTGAGCTCTCCCCCATTCTCTACCCACCTTTTTAGCCCAATTACGGCTTCTCCCTCTACTTTACAAGGGCCCCCCAGAGTGATTAACTGACAATTACAACTCCTAACCCGGGGTGCTCTCTCTTTATTACATAATAACCCTAGCGCCTCTCGTGTCATAATCGTACTCGAGCTCCCTGTATCTACTAGTCCTCTTACTCCCTTCATCACTTTAATTATTGGCAACCAACATTGCTTAACCCCGAATGTTGTTGCATATGTTGGTCGCCTCTCCACCGACATGCTCCTCATATCCCCGCTCGCTGCCTCCTGCCAGCTGCCACTCGTCGGGGTTGACTCTGCCTGCTGCCTGCTTCTCCTCCGCTGCCGCTGCTTCCGGGTTCCTCGCCATCCGTCTCCAAAGTTTCCGATGCTTCCTTGACCTCCTCAGAAGGTCCACTTCTACGAGGCCAGCCGGTATTTCTTCTCATTTTCTGTGCGTTGACTTCTATAGGATCCCTTCCTGGCGATTCTTTCCTATTAAATAGATAGGGACACTGTCTAGCAATGTGCCCTTTTGTCCCACATTCGAAACATTTAGTGCGAGGGCACTTCGCTACTAGATGTCTCTGCTTTCCGCACCCGTGGCACTTCCGGTCATCCTTCCAGGGTCCATTTCTTGGCCTTGACTGCCCTGGTCTCTTATCAACTGCTGTTCTCTGTCGGTCTCTCCTGTCGTACTGTTCTTTTCTCCTCCAGCTTATTGGTGTGTTCCGGGGGCGTCTATCTGGTATCCTGGTCCACACTGGTTCATCTATCACCATCCTTGTTTCCTCTTCCCGAGCGCTGGCATCAACCATGTCTTGCGCACACTCTACAAATGTGCGATCACTGGGTAGGGACTCCCTCCTTCCAGTTTCCTTCGCCAACTGTACCTTTAGGATAGTGGAAAGGAACAACATTCTGCGTTCGACTTCGACAGCACTTAGGGTTTCTCGCAGTTTTTCCGTGATGCTGTGATATCGTGCTAAGAGAACCCCGGCGTATTGCCTCGATGTCTGTCGCGATGAGCGCCTCTCTCTAAACATTTGAAAAATGTCCTCCTCCGGTGTCCATCGACCTCCACCGAAGGCCTTCTTCAGCTTTTCTTTTATCACTAGCCAGGGCGTCTCTTCGTCGGCTTGAATTTGGTTTAGTACGCTCCGACTTACCCTACATACTAATGCTGCCTTTAATGATTCGGCGTCTCCTAAGCTGAGAAGGTTCTCTTCCAGTTTGCTTTCTATCCTAGCTATGGGCCTATCCCCACCTTTTAGAAAGTGGTTCAGCTCTCCCACTTCACCACCGAAACGTTCTAGGTCTGAAATTGCCTTCTGTAGATCCTGTGCGTCGCCGTCTTGACCTTTATCAACTCTAGAACATTTAGCTGTGTTTCCGCTAGCGTGTTTGTTGGTAGCGGAAGAACTTCCGGAACGAGTTGTTGCTGAATTTCTAGAACAGGCTGGTAGGTTTCTACATTACATACTGGCGGATTGATAATTTCGTCGCAAGGCATTATCAGATTTAAAAAAAAAAAACGATAGATGCTGTAAACGAGAAAAAAAAAAAATGTCACTAATATTGGTAATACGTACGCTCTGAGTTTCCCGGGTTTCGGCACCAGATATGTGAAGTGGCAAAAGATAATTTAAAAAAAGTAAAGGTTATAAGTAAACTACTCATATGGTTCCAGAAATAATACTGATTTATTCAGAGATCAGATGGCCTCTAGCTTTCGTAGAGTGCGGTTATAAAAAAGTGTAGAGTGCGATTAACATTGACTTTTTATGTTTTGTCTTTGTTTTTGTTGTTCGTTTAGTTCTTTGTTTGTTTTTTGAAGTGTTTTTGTTACATGTATTAAATTAAGAACCGTGTTAATTAATGACAAAGGGAGATGAGGTAGGGGTTATGCCACTTTGTTCACAGCAAAGTTCGTCTAGTTCCGATGATCGAGCTATAGAAGAATCAACTTCAAAAAAAAGAAATTACGAGGGAACACCACCTAACCAGTCACCAGTTAAGAAAATGGGCAAGTATTACCAAGAAATCGCACCGATAAAAGTAAGTAATAAATTTCAATTACTGAGTGAACAGGAGTTATCAGATAATAATCCCTCTACTTCTAACCAAAACAGTAACCAAGATGGCGGAAACAGCACAGTCAGTCAAACTAACCCTAAAATACCCCCAATATACCTGCACAATGCAAACAATTACCGAGCTTTGTTAAATGACATAAAAGCACTTTGTTTAAGCCCATTTACCACAACTTTATCCGGTAATAATACAAAATTAATGCTCACAACAATAGAGGACTATAAAAGAATGACTAAATATTATGATGAAGAGAAAATCGAATATCATACTTTCTCAATTGAAAAAAACAAAACTTTGAATGTCGTAATAAGAAAAGTACCCTATTCTATCACAGACGAAGAATTAAAGACTGAACTAAAAGATAAAAATTTCGTAGTTTTACATGTTTCCCGAATTTTAAATAAGGAAAAAAGCCCACCCCTCTGTGTTCAGTCTCTTTACAAAACAATGAAAACGCTAAAGATATTTTCAAACTAACCAATATTTTTTCTGCTCTCATCTCAGTCGAGCCTAAATACAAAACCGATAATATACCAATGTGTACCAATTGTCAAAGATACGGACATACAAAGAATTATTGCCGTCTCGAACCCAGATGTGTGAAATGTAAAGAAAAACACCATTTTTCAAAATGTCCATTAAAATTTACCGATAAGCCGTATTGTGTAAATTGTAAAGAAGCACATGCAGCTAGCTACAAAGGTTGTTCTTATTATCAATCTATTAAAAATAGAATAAATCCGCCTGTCGAACAAGTTGATAACACCAATAATAATAGAAATTCTGCAGCCAAGCCAGCTAGAAGGGCTACATCTAATTTCTCATATTCCTCAGCTTTATCACCAGATCAACCCAACAACCCACAGCCACAACCACAGCCGAATACTGAACATAATAGTGAAAACATTTTAACAACTATTACAAAACTCATAATAGAAGCTGTAAAGCCTTATTTATCAGAAATAATGTCACAGTTAAGTTCAATTGTACCTCCTTCTTTACAAATGGGCCTTAATGTAAACAATAGTCTATCACCTGTTAATAATACCTTCCCACCTTGTCGTAAAACAAATTCAAGTGGCAGTAAGTTGCTCGACATAACTTCCAGATACAACATAGAAGTTATAGTGCCAACGGAACCTACTTTTTTTAGAAGTGGAAGTACACCGGATATTTTAGATATAGTTTTATCCAAAAAAATAACGTTGCCAATAGCATCTCAAACGATACCCGCTTTAAACTCAGACCACGTCCCCGTATTAATTTATTTTTCTATTAAAATTCAAGAAATGTCTTCCAGAAATTCTCTAATTAAAGGAATAATTGACTGGGACAGATATAAAAATTTAATACATCATAATATTATTCTAAAAAACAACTCTTCAAACCCTCAAGAAATTGATGAATCCGTGGAGCAGCTTACTAAAATAATATCCAATTGTATTAGTGAATCAACTATTCAGACATTTCGCTTCAAAAGAAAGTCATTCACCAACAGGATACCAAATTCAATTCTGGCAAAAATTAAGGAGAAAAATATGACAAGAAGGCGTTGGATGCGTACTAGGAATCCATTAGACAAAAGTAAGTGGAATCATCTTCGGCGAGTCATTAAACTAGAATTGGACGAGCTCACGTTTTCCCAATATAAAGAGTATGTCGCTAACTTAGACCCACGAGACCAGTCACTTTGGAAGGCTACAAAGCGTCTTTTAAAAAAGCAAGATATCATTCCCAGCTTAATAGAGGACGGTACATTCATCTCCACTGATCAAGCCAAATCCGAAGCCTTTGCTGACTATTTTCAACAGACATTCTCTAACACGAATTGCGAAAAATGTCCAACAAATAGCGTTTCACTTTGTGAGGATATCAAGGAATTTTTACAATTACCTCTGCAAAAAGCTGAATTGCCACTGCAATTCACGACACCAAAAGAATTAAAAGGACTTATTGATAGGCTTAAAACAAAGAAAAGTCCAGGGCATGATCTTATTCCAGCTGTTACTATTAAAAAACTACCCAGAAAAGCTATCGTCTTAATCACGACGATATTTAATAGTTGCTTACGAATCGGATATTTCCCAGATACCTGGAAAAAAGCCGAAATAATTGTTATACACAAGCCAGGCAAGAAAATTAATCAAATCAGCAGCTACAGACCCATAAGTCTATTACCCATATTAGGAAAATTATTTGAGTCAGTAATAAAAAACCGCTTATCATCCTTCTTGCAGGCAAACAATATAATTCCGGAGTTTCAATTCGGCTTTCAGCTCGGTCACTCCACTTCTCATCAACTATCTAGACTAACAGAATTTATCGTCAATGGATTTGAAATGAAAAAGCACACTCTGGTAACGTTTCTGGATTTTCAGCAGGCATTCGACAAAGTCTGGCACAATGGTCTTTTATACAAAATCAAGAAAATCGGTACTCCAAAATTCTTGTATGACATCCTCTACTCATTTTTAAGAAGAAGATCATTTACTGTGAGAATAAATAATACGAACCCTACAACCAGACCCATCCTAGCCGGTACTCCACAAGGCTCTGTACTTTCTCCCATCCTCTTCAATTTTTACGTCCATGATATCATTCAATCAACTCATACTTCCATAGCCATGTTTGCTGATGACACGACAATATTCTCCCAGCATGAAGACATAACCATTGCCCGAAATACCCTCCAAAACCATCTCAACGAATTAGAAACATACCTGACCAACTGGAAGATCAGTCTAAACATTCAAAAATGCAACTCGAAAATATTTACCCTGAAAAGACCATCAGATCCACCTGAACTTATCCTCAACGGTAACAAGCTGCCATGGATCCCTGCCGACAAAGCAGTGAAATACCTAGGGGTTCACCTCGATCGCCGCCTAACTTGGAACCACCACATTAATATCAAATTAACCCAGGCCTATGCAAGATTGGCAATGATATACCCTATCGTAAATAGAAAATCTAATCTGAAACCTGCTACAACATTACTTATCTATAAAACTGTACTTCGGCCACTACTTATGTATGGTTGTGAAGTGTGGGGCGCAGCTTCCTCAACTAAAAGAAAAAAGCTCCAAACTTTTCAAAACAAAATTCTTCGTATATCAGTTGATGCTCCTTGGTTCATTAGAAACAGTCAACTGCACCGTGAACTTCAAATTGAACCTATCGATAACTTCATCAAAGATCGCTTCACTAAATACCACTCACAGTCCCAGCAGTAAGAGGTGCCGTAGCCTACAACATCGGGGTTCAAACGACAACTCGCTCAAACCCAGACTTCTGCAAGACGTTCTTCTGTGATCTTCCTATTAATCTTTTTTTTTTTGTCCATAATCTTTAATTTTCTAACTAATTATTACTAAATTATCTTTCCTAAATTACTATTTATTATCTATAAATTACTAAATTAGCATTTATCCAATCTATTATGTTCCATTTATTTATTATTATTATTATTTTAATGTAATTTTTATTTTTACTTTTATTAAAGTTAATTATTTATTCATTGATTCTTTTTAAGCTTCATTTACTTTATATTCTTTCTTTTTTTTTTTAATTACCTTATACATGTATTAATGTATTATCTCACATGAACTTATTTACTTTTAGTTTCATTTCACTCTTGTGTTTCAATATTATTTCAAGTGTTTGTTTTGATTTATATCAACAATTTTATTTAACTGTTTTGTATAATTATAAACATAAAATAGTTAGGGGTGTTTTTGCATGAGACTATACCCCTCCTTTGTCTAAAGCTAGTAATTGTAATAACTTTGTTTTTTATATAAACCCATGTATGGCTCACGTAGCCGATCTGGAAATAAAGAAATAAAGAGAATAAAGTTTAAAGTATTCAGAGATGTAACCTGCTCATATATATATATTTATATATGTGTGTATGTATGTATATGTGTATATATATATTTTATTTGTTTTATTTATTCTTTTCATAGTTATATAATTTCATGACAAATTGTAAGACGATTATTTGTGAATTTGACAATATTTTGTACTTTTAGATCTAATTTGTTTCACTACACCTGAAGATGGCATCGTAGCCGAAACGTAGTGCGAATTTTTTCAATAAAAGAGTGGTGAAGTAGACATCAGCCTCCAATTTTATTCATTATTAGCGTTGTTAAATAATATTACGTACTCAAAACAATATTATTCCTAAAATAAGTAATACAAACAGTGTTTGGGTTGTAATAATATCAGCACGGGAATTCAGGATGCTTGGAAACTAACTTTTTGTTTTTTCCCTACTGCGATTATATTTACAAAATCAGTATGTGCTTATACTATAAGATTACATCATGTTGAAATATATTTTTTAAATTGGAATAGCGGACTGTCGAACCTTAAGAAAAATAGAAACTCAAAATGTGTAGTGAATACTTATGAATTAAAAATAATTAATCAGAAAACAGGGAGATACATCGTGCCATGTTCCCTGATTGTCATTTAAATAGTATAAATATTCTTATGATAACGACGCCTGTATTTTTTTTTTTTTATTGTATATAAGGACTTACATGGATTTAGGATTTATTAAGGTTTCCATTAAATTAGACATCGGTCAACTTCACATTGAAAGAGAAGCCAAAGTCTCCTGAAGTTTCTCCTCATGGTGCAGATTCAATTTGCTGGCGTAAGTAAAGACGAGGTTCCTGAATTAATCACTAATAGTACCAAGGGAGGAAAAGGCATTTCGCCCTAATTAATCCACACTTATTTGTCTTTGGAGCTTATTACATTAACTTCTGATTGACTTAACTGTATGGTACTTAATATTAAACTTTCTCGGGAACAATCGTACTCATTCTTAGTGCTTAGGATGTTCATTCCTTCGGGGCATCGAAGTAGAACTTGGAATATTGCCATTTCTGATTTGGCCAGTCTTTACGGTGTCATTATAGCCATTGAGTTTTTAATGATTTAAAAATGTCACTTAAAGACTGAATCAATACAAACAAATCAGCCTTTTGTATACAAAAATTAAACATTAACAAAACATAATTAAATATTTAGGAAATATGTTCCTACCATTCATTTATTATATACGTGACAAATAAACATATTTAAAGTGACTTATGTTTCCTCTTTTTCATTCTAAATATTCAAGTCCAGTAATAAACTAATTTAAAGTACTTTCAAACATTTTATTTTTCCGGCTACTTCCGATTTTTGAACAAGGAACTTGTCACTACCAGTGCGAGTTCCGTCCGGGCAGATCTGTATGATCACGCTTCATCTCATTGGTTTTTAAGTCAGCATACGATAGCATTCATCGAAGGAGCTTTGCAAAGCACTGTACGATCTGACTGTTCCATCATAGCTCATGAGACTCATTTGGCTTAAAATGGAAAATATTGAATGTGTGGTCCAGGTAAAGGATCAGAGATCATCAGAGTTTCCATCCAGAAGGGGAGTAAGGCAAGGGGATGCCTTGGCATGCCTACTCTTTAATATGGCGTTAAAGAAAGCAATAAGGGACTTGCAGGTTCAGACTTCAGGTACTGTATGGAACAAATCAGTGCAGCTGCAGTGATATAGCAGTAGAGATCCAGGCAAGCAGTAGTTGAGGCATTCCTTGCTCTGGAAGCTGCTGCTAGAACGATAGGAGTCATTGTAAATGAAGCAAAGACCAAGTATATGGTATCGGATCAAGATCCAAAATCCAAGGCACTAGCGTTTCTTTTAAACCATACAGATTTGAGCAGGTTTCCGGGTTCGTTTACCTGAGATCAATGGTAACATGCAACAACGATGATGTCATGGAGATTAGCAGGAGATTATAAGCAGCTAACCGCTACTATTTGGGACTCCGGAAGCCTCTCACAAGCAATTTGATAAGCAGTAGAACAAAAGTTATCAAATATAGAATTCTTATCCGTCCTGTATTATGTTATGGCTCGGAGACATAGACCACAACCAGGGCTGAAGATCAACTGCTCACATTTGAAAGAAAAGTGTTACATTGAAATAACGGCGGTATATAGAAGTATAATGAATGAAGGAGGAGAGATGATCGGGAGTGGTAAAACTTCTATCAAGAGCCGGACATCTCATTTATTGTCAAGCTAGGAAGATTCGGGTGGGCTGGACATCTGGTCAGAATGTCTGACGATCTACCTACAAAGAGAAATTTGACTGACCTTTTGCATAGTCGTCGAAAAGTTGGTAGATCGAAGCTGCGATGGGCGGATTGTGTGGTTCAAGACGATGGCAGCGTCACAAAACAGAGAAGCATGACGGTTGTTGTTAGAGGAAGCCAGGAACCTTTATGGGCTGTAGAGCTTATACAAGTAGGAGAATAAACTAAGAGGAAGTCATTGGTTCTCTTCAGGCCCTAAAGTGTCCCTCAGAGTTCATTTGTAGTCCAAATTAACCATCAAAGAAGTGTACGTTTTAAACGTCGATTTTTAATTTTAACAGGGTTATTTGCTTCTTTCCGTCTTTCCCGTAAGTGGGTGAAAATGCTTGGTGAGCACCATGCAAGATCTATACAGGAGAATGTATGGTAGGCCGGACTTAAATACGGTTGGCTGCCCTGTGTTTAAGATTATGGAGTTGGTGTTATCTATGATTCGTCTAATAATATTACCTCGTGTTGAGCAATACAACCTCTACAACGTTCTGTGGTTTCAACTCATCTCTTATTTCGTCAATTGAACAAAAATTTAAGTCAGGGTACCATATTACGCCTTTACTTAAATTTAACCTACTATGGGGCTCTACTTGAACTGGGAAGTTTATAGCAAGGCTATCGCATCTTATCAATTTTTCGGACTGTGTTTCAAAATTACCTCGACTAAAAGTGTTCCATCTTTCAGTTTTTTTACTACTTTAACATCACTAATAATGCTTTTTATGCTTTTATAGATGAAGAATGGAGACACTTTTTTCAAATCTAATGCATTACCTTCGATGTCCACTTCTGTTCTTCTTATAATCAAAAACCTAGCACAGTTTTTCTTTATGCTTATATCATTGTTACCCATGATGGAAGTTTTAAATCTCCCTTTTTTCCTTTTTAACGGGGGAGGTTCACCCATAGTGCTGAATATAACAGTACCTTATAATAATCAAAATAAAAAAAATTTTGAAGACACTAATAAGTAAATTGTTATTACTTATCTGGAGAGACACGCTGATATTCCGCAGACCACCGTGGTTTCACGACTGGCTCTTTAACACTTCGCCAGGGTGGTAGTTCAACTTTATATGGTTCTAAAACACTTAGTGTGTCCTAACCTCACCTAGCCTAAGAGTCAATTTACACTGTTCACAATTTGATTAAGTTAAAACATTTTCAAACTATAACAAATACGGAAAATAACTTAAAGAATTGAATCACTAGAACTATAAGCCTATGAAAATAGCTAATAACTCAGAGCGAATATCACTTTATATTACAGCACGTAACCTTCTCCTATCGCCTCTTATAATTACTATATATATATATATATATATATATATATATATATTCATTGGGAAAGATTTATTGGTCGTATTGGTGTTAATTATAAGAAAGATTATTAATTCATAATATAATAGTAATTTTCACAATACATAGCTAGACCATGCTAAGTAGAATAGACCATATTGTACAATAGCGTCGCATATTTCATTATTTCATAGAAACTGAAATAATGTCTTAAGTTTAAAATTAGAAACTATCTGCTTTCTTATGAAAGGCTATGCGGTAAAGAAGAACCGTATCTAGATGATTCTCATCAGTAATTTGAGTAGTGATGCTACGCATTGGGTTCCCTCATTTGCATAGTTTAATGCATTCGCTCCTCCCTGATAAGGGATGCTGCCTTTTAGTTCAGGGGATGTCTAAGAGATTAAGTGGCGAAGATCGATCCAGCAGAGAAGGCTATGACTACATGCAACATTAAATGCCTGCAGTGTCTGTAGTTCATCGCTTTTATATACATAACCAATTACACTTCCTATCAAAATCTGTTAATTGGTTATCGCTGAAATGTGGTTTGTGACTAAAAATATATCCTAATTTTATTAAAACTATATAAATTAAAAAATATAAATTCAAGGCCAATTATAACTTATATGTAGAAAACCTTCGAATATCTTTCATGTTCTCTTCTTCTTTCAATAAAAGTACTTAGTTCGCTTTGCTTTACTCCTTATTTATTTAATGTTTAATGTGTAACATGTTTCCTGCAATTAGTGAGAGTAATTTCACGAAAAGGGACGACACTTGGTAATAGGAGTCAGGGAAACGCGGGCTATACGATTTCATCAATGAGCGTACGTAGTTAGGAGGTTGGTTATGACACCTATCAGCTGTACGCTTATTCTCATCCGCTATCAACGATAACTGTGATTTCGATTATTAAGTAAAGGTAAAAGTGAATTTAGTTATTCTGTACCTGGCTATTACAACCTTAACCAGTAAGTTAATATTTACAAGATCAAATGAGATTGGAATGTATATAAAATAGATAACATAAATTAAAACTCCTAATTATTAACAAAAAATAAAAGAAAAGAAATCTTTTAAAAACTGGCTCTAATAAAATTATAGAATAAAATTAAACACTAAAAATTAATATATAATAAAAAAAAATGTCAATACACTACGATTGGTACACCTGGTGGCTCCCTCGCTGCTACGTGTAAGAAAAGGTCGGCGTGCCGATATATTGGAGGCCGGGCCCGGTTGGGTTGGCTTCAATGTAGATGGTTGTAGGAACATAAAATGCACAGTGCACTATAATGAGGTCTTGCTGGGGCAAAGACTGGGCGAGAAGAGAGATAAGCGGCTGAGGCGAGCGTGGAGGGGATTTTAATACTGTTTATATACATTTAGAGTATTATAGCTGTATACAGTTGTGTTGCTGTCCAAATAATTCTCTTATATAAAAATTAAAAAAATATATATAAAATTTTAAAAGATGGGCTTGAACACAATCTATAAAGATTTAAAAAACAATCTATAATGCTTGTTGACCCTTAGGATGCTAAAGGGTTCCAAATCGAACGAAATCCAAGACTTTTTTTTGTAGGACCTTTGACAAGCTGCTTTTTTTCCCTTTGCCTCAACTGTATAGATAAGAAATCCATAAAATTTTACATCTATAACTATCTATAAAAATTATAAAAAACAACCTGTAATGCTTGTTGATGTATACTAATGGTTTCTAATCGTTCAGAATCCAGGAATTTTTTTTTTCCTTTCTATCAACATTGTAGGGGAAGAGGCGGTATCGAAATATCCACCATAATTATTCTTTATAAGTTTAATAATTTTATTTGTAATTGAAGTGATCTAAAAAAAGGTAAAAATTATTGTTATAATATTTTACTGTAATTAATATAACATTAAATTCTAATCAATACTTACAAACAAAAAATAAATAAACTTTAAATAAATGATCTTTAATAATAAAAAAACAAAACATTATAGCTATTAAAAAAAATGTCATAACTAACCAACGACGGTTGGTACGGTACACCTTGATGATGGCTCCCTCGCTGCCAAGAAAGATTGCCGTAGCATATATATTGGTGGCCGGGCCCGGCTGGTTTGGCTTCTATGTGAATTATTTACTGTAAAATAAAAATGCACTCCGCTCTATAAATGTGATCTAGCTAAAGCAAAAAAAAACTAGTAGAGAGCGGCTAAGCCGAGCATCGAGAGGCCTCAAGCGCTTACGCTTATAAAAACAATTGTAGTATTAACATTGTATATATAGCTATCTAACATTCAAAACAAAACATATCTCGTATTTTATTACTAAAAAAAAACAAATTTAAAGTTCTCTACAAAAATAGTTTAAAAAAACTGAAGACGGCCTCGAACAACCATCCAACGGCAATGTAATTATATTTTTCAGATTAAAACTAAAGTTATTAAACAAATTTAAAAAAACTAACAAGGATTTCGAAAATCTTTAAATACACAATTAAAATTTAAATCAATTACATGATAATGTTAAGGATGAAACAATGGGCATATGTTTGTTAATATTATTTGGTTTCCTTCAGTTCTTTGTTTCTATATCTTATGACATGATGCGAAATATGATCGTTAGGGAATGATTTTAAGAACCTGCAACAGTGGTTTAAATGCCCCGTAGAAAAACAAATTATATTCTTCATAAATTTGTTCTAATTTCCTAATTTTGAATTTTTGTTGAATTTCCTGATTTTGTTTTGTATTTATTTATATTGTATTATTATTATATAAATTTATTGTTTTGTATATATCGTGTGAATGCAGTATGAATGTTGTACTTTATCCCTATTAAAAATGTCCTAAATTGGACAGATTGTAATATTGTTCAATAAAGAATTGTTTCTAAAAAAGAAAAATTTCCTAATTATGTAAAACAGTTTTTTTTTTCAAGATTTCGTCGGTGTCATTTTTACTGCTTGTTAAGTATCTAAAGAAAGTGGTTTCACTTGTTAAGAAAATCGGCCTTTATCCCCTTCAAGACCCAACCCCTGATATTATTCAGGAGGGAAATCGCCTGTGCTCAAGTTTTTGAAGTATTTGTACAGAATTAATGGCTGAGAACCGTCAGGATCAGTGGTAATTCGAGGGTCGTTAGTTACCATTTTTATAGCACCCTTGAGGGAGCGCGGATTCTATCTCAAGCTGGCTGGAGAAATTGAAGAAGAAGTAGGCGATAAATCTTAGGCAATGTGCTCCTGCGTTTAGGGCGGTTGGTGTTAACTTAAGGCTCCGGTTTGTTCATTCCAGTGCACTCCCTAATAGTTTTCTCCTAGGTAGTTTGAAAATAAGTACTGAACTTCACTCTCAAACTTTGTCTAGTTTCAAACTAAAGTCATTTATTTTTTGTTTTTCATTTAAGATAGTAAATATTAAGAGAAAAGGGTACAGAGTATTTTCGAAGTTCTTAAACTCTTAAATATCCTGGAGACATTGTGAGAATCGTTGGAAATTACGTTACGTTGGTTGAAGTCTTTTTGGATGTCTATATTTTGAATAAAAGTACTTTGTGTTTATATAAAACTAGCTGTATCTCGCCGCTTTACTCTTGAAGATTTCATTTTTTTCGTTTATTGTAAAGAGTAGCAGCAATACATATTGCTTAGCTCTCGGCCAATCAGCTGATGAACAGCAGGAAAGAGTTTTCCACTATGTTTATATACAACAACAGTTATTTATTGCCAAATCCTTATTTTACTCGGCCAAATTTACAATAAACATCCTCGAAGAAGTAAACTTACTATACTAAATCGATAATTACTCAATATATTTCAGCTTTCATTATGTTCAATGAGGTTATACTAAGGAAGACAGCTGAAATAACAATGTGTATGGTAAATAAAATATTATTATTTCATGTCATATATCAATTTTATTCACTCTAGGTTACAATAGCCAACTAATACCATGTAACCACTTAAAAATTATTCAATAACATCGTTTTATCTTCTAAACACAAGCGTTGTATATCAGCATAACCTAACTGCGTATTTTCACCAATTGTGAGTGTGCTTTCCTCCTGAATAACTTTTTTTTTTAGAGTTGAAAAATAAATCTTAAGATGATCTTGATACGAAACTTTTTTAGTCATCTTGAATTATTTAAAAAAAAACTAATACAGATTGAACATGTGTCTATGGGATCCTACACACGAAACATGGATAAGATGCTCAATATGCTTAAGTATATACAAGAGCTAGTGAACCCTCCGAGTAACGATCTTCCTCTAAGGTTAGAAATTTGTACACTTATGATTTATAGCATGGGGAATAACCATGACCTGACAGGCATCAGCCCTCCACGTTATCAGCCCATGTATTTTTTAAATAAAAAAAAATAGTATAAAAACTTTTATTAATTTATTAAATTATTTTATAATTTAATATCATGTAATTTATTTATTTGAAGTTTTGAAAAAAAAAAAAAAAAATTGACAGGCGATTGAAATGAGAAAAGTATGTGACAGGTGAATTGAAAGGAACACAGTTGATGAGTTAAATAAACTTTCTCGTTTATAGTTAAAAGACACAAAATACAAATAAAAATGATAAATACAATATATTTTATTAGTTTTAATGTAATCTACTTAATTTTTACATAAATTTTCTTCATCATTATCCGACACTTCACTACTACTGTTTATTATCATCTGATTCTTCAATAATTTTTTCCTCTTCTGAAAAAAAAAAAATTAATCAATAAGGTTATTGAAAATTGAAAATTATATAGGACTGTTTATTAAATCTTATTGAATAAAATAATTGTATGTTAAAAGAAATAAACGGCTATGGTGCGAGTGAGACCATGTAGATATCATTTTCGACCAATATTTTTCGCTTTTATTAAAAAATAGAACGGACTAAACGACAAGAAGTGCGGAACATAAATTACTTCATTACCGGGCCAGAACAAGTTAGACCAGTTGACTTTATGAAAGAACTTCGTTACATACAGTACAAAGAAGATTTTTTAATTAAACTCTGGATCACAAATGAGTTATTCATGATAATTTATCCTGCCAACATCATGAAGAGGCTGATGTACAAACCCAGCCTTATTGCACATCTAGAGAGTAAAGCAAAGCTCCAGGAAAAATTCCAGCTTCAAAACCATAGATATTTTTGGGATACTGCGATGACCAGAAAATCGAGTAAAATGACACTTTCTTTTAGAAATATAGATTAAACATAATTGCTAATAAGTAGCTGGTAGTAATTTTAATGAATTGTCCTTTATTAAAATTCAGGTAGAAGATTTATGTTTTGAGATGTATATTCTACCGTAGGGTTTTCTCCAATCAGGTCGTGGCTTTTGAAAAGTTGGAGCAATTAAAACCTAACAAGCGGGAATGTTAATGGCGACCAGGGCTAACAGATCCATTGATTGCCTAAGAATTATCCTCAGTAAGTGAAGAGACTACGGCGGCCCAACACACTTCTCCCCTTTACATTGCTAATCCTCAGCAGGCTGTTACATATTCATGGCCCCAGCGAACCCGCCCCTCCCCCGAAAACAATGTCAAAAATTAATATATGAAATAAGTCTGGCGAACTGTCAGTTGAATAGCAGATCCCTCCATGAATAATCCACTTCGTGCTAATTAGACTGGGATAATAAGAACTCCTTCATTTTTTCTTATTATATCAGCGGTTATTTCATTTTCTCTTATTAAGAGTTTGTATAAAGGAGAGGCTGCACCCGTAGCAGGTGCTATTCTCTGCCCCCGGTATCCTAATGAAGTTTTTTTTATCCTTTTTTTCTTTCTTTCATTTATAATGAAAAAAAATCTCAATGCACTATGGTTATATCAAATAATTAATTCCATCTCTTAAATACATGGTTGTGCTGTGCAAATTGAAAGACTTATTTTCTAGCCAAATCAATTTTGATGACATGATCATCTATTTAAAGAATATAAAATATATAATTGTTTCTTGGTTGTTTTTTTTTTATTTTCTCCATGTTTTACTTAATTTTTCCTTTTCACGATGTTTACATGACTTCCTATAGCTAGCCAAACCTATTTTCAACACGGAGTGTTTAACCTAATGAAGTTTTTTTTTTCTTCTTTCATTATAAAGAAAGAAATCTCAATGCACTGTAGCGCTATCAAGTAATCAATCCACTTTTAAAATAGTTGTTCTGTAGTAAAATGAAAAAACTATTTTAGCAAAATCAATGTTAATGACATGAATTATCTATTTAAATTAAGAAAATATATTTTTGTTATAGGTTTTTCTGATTTTATATCTTTAGGTTTTACGTCTTTTCCATTCCATGAATGTTAACAGGAATGATAATCCTTCCTATAGGTAACCAACCTATTTTAACAGGAGTGTAGGTCGAGATATATTTCGTTGCAGTCTCTCGAAATAAAATAAATTCCCTAGTCCTAGCTGGATTTGAACTCCTGTCGTTTGCATTTGAAGATGTTAAGGTTTCGACGCTTTAGCTCGCTCTGTCAACACGGCCTTCATCATTAATTCTGATACCTTATTTATTTTTTATGTTTCATTTTACATATTTTTATTTGATCCTCACTGGGTCATCAACTTTATCCACTAATTTTCTCGAATGTAATGTATTTTTTGAACCGATCAAACCAACCATTATACGTTCGGAATGATTTTCATTTTCTCATCAAAACCCTCGTTTTTGTTGTTTTGTTTTTTTCTAAATGTGTTTTCCAAAAGGCAAATTAATGCTTCGCGCTTGTTTCACTAAAGTATCTGCAGAATTAATTGTGTATTACTATAAAACTTATTTAACTTAACAAAAGTATATTTCCAAATGAAACACAAACTACACCATAGTGTCCACCTAATGTTCAATAACAAATACTTAAACAATTCCATGTTCCCAGTTAGTATTTTGATTTATATAGACGTAAAGAACTACTAAGAACCTCTGAAAATGTCGGAGAGGGCAGTAACTTCTTTGTGGCGTGTGAGACACTCGCATTGTAGGATTAAGAATATCATGTTTTCAAAAACTAACTGAAACATGTGTCACATTCGAAGAGAAGAGAGTATAGAGAACAAAAATGTAAACAAACTGATGTTTAGATTTTTAGATCACAATTTCGAAATATTGATGAGGCCATATTAAACATTACAACATGTTTGTTGCTTAGTTTTATGACTTTTTACAATGTTAACATAATGAACCGGGAAGGAAAAACTAATGTATTTTTGTATTCCTAATGCTATTAGAAACAAAAAGTGAGAACAATTTGTTTATTGTTTATTTATTGACTCTTTCAATAAACAAGGAGCAGGCAAGGGATTCATTCAAAATTTAGTTTAGATGCTTCAAATTCGGTTTAAAATATGTAGAAAATCAACTTAAAATCTAATTACTTTTCAGTATCTTGTTAAAACCATTCAACGAAATGACACACAATTGTTAACTGACGTAAATCCACCAGCTAATATTTTTTACTTTCACTTACAATATATAGTACGGGAAAGTATTGCGATCTTGAAAATTTTCGAATTCCAGTTTTTAACGGAAATACACGTTTTAGGGTCAGTTAAGGTACAAAACCCTACATCCCTGAATCAGCACTTTCCCCCTCCTTCTAGTATTGTATAAATATCCCTTCTAGAGATGTAACCATTCATTCTAGCCACTCTAGCCATTCCAGTAGATCTAGTTAGTAGTTTAGTTCTTTGTAAATAGTAGTGTAGTGCTTGTAACAGTTTGTTTTTACCAATAAAGTTTTTTTTAAGTTCATCGAGCGGTTAAGTTCTTTATCTGGCGCCCGAACAGGTACCCTATCAGCCTCAGGTCAGTAAAGGTGACGAAATTTTCCTGAAGATCAAGAAAAATCGACGAAATATCCCAACAGATTTTGGATCTACTCAGAGAAGACAGCCTTGAACGGAAACTCAAGAAAGACCGACGAAATAGTCTTTTGATAACAGGTCTTGGAGTAAACCACCTGAAGTTTGTGTTTCTACACTTCAATAGGGTCGTGACAAATTTGATAGAACTCCGCAGAACTGAGAAAAAACTTGAGGTACATATTAGTTTAAGATTTATTTTTTTTATGTATGCCTAAGGATAAGAAAAATATAGTTAGGTTAGATATAAGTGAAATTACAGACCAATTAAGCAACTTATTAATTAAGAATAAAAATACTGATTTAACAAAAAATATGGCTACCATTTCATATTCTATGACAAAAGAGGATTACGATCATATCCCAACTTATGATGGCAATCCTGAAGATTTAATCTTTTTTGTAAAATCTGTTAAAGCAGTATATGATACAGTATGTAGTGAAAATAACTCTTTAAGATTACAAAATCATGCCCGGCTTCTTAGTAAAGTAACGTCAAGATTAGTAGGTAATGCTAGGCATTGTTTATTAACAAATACATTTATAAATGTTTCAGAACTTTTAGATCATTTACAAAAGAATTTTAAAGACTCTAGAACAGTTGAACAACTGAAATTAGAATTATTAAATATTAAAGCAGGACCAAAAGAACACCCTATTTCATTTATCGATAGGATAGCACACATTAGAGCCTTAATATTCTCTAGAATCTCCCTAGACGATGAAATTATAAATAAGGACACAGTTATGAAATTACAAGATCGGGAAATCAACTATCATATTAAAGCAAATTTACACCCACAGCTTTGTGATTTCCTAAATCACTTGAGACTTTCAGATATAGACGATATTAGAAATGCTATTCAAAATGACTGTTCTTTTATTTTAGAAAGACTATACGGACATCATAATAATTTCACACCAAAAAATAACTTTAGATATAAAAATAATAAACATTTTAAACCAAACAATAATTTTAACTATAATCACAATTATAATCATAATTATAACCGAAATCCTTATCACAATTATCATAATCAAAATCCTCATAATAATTATAACCAAACTCCTTATTTTAATTCTAATCTTAATCCTAATTATAACTTTAATCCAAATCATAATCCTAATTTTAATTTTAATTCAAACCCTAATTTTAATTCTAATTTTTATTCAAACTCTAATTTTAATTCAAACCCTAACCCTGAGCCAACTCCCAATTATAGTCAAAATCAAACTAGTAGAGACTCGGGTCAAAATAGGCGTTTCAATCAACAAAGCACTAATCATTTCACAGGTTTTAACTGGGATCAACAGAGGCAGAAGACGCCTTTTCCCACGGGCCCTTTTAAACCCGACTCAGCAAATACAGTGTCTATGAGAACTGTTAGGTCAGATAACGCGCCTGTCCACCACGTAACACAAGACGACGGTGAGATAAGTGACATAAGACAACAGCTTGGAGCATTAGCTCAACGGTTCGATAATTTTTTAGGGGTCAGTCCACCGGACACATCCCCGAATATCCCTTAAATTTTACTGAACAATTACCACAATTTAAAGATTTCTTAGGACAAACTTGGCTTATTGATACCGGCGCTCTAAAAAATTACATTAATCCAAGTTCCGTACCCGAGGGAACTGAAATAAACTCGGAAGAATTTTTTGTCAAATCTCCTACCGGACGCGAAAAGGGCAATAATACAGCATTAATTGACCTTGCTCCAAATCTGGGACTAGACAATCAATTTTTAGTTAAGTTTTATATACTTCCTGTTAGTAATAATTTTGATATACTATTAGGTTACGAAACAACGAAGGCTTTGGATATTAATATATTTAGTAGAAAAGAAAAAGTTTTTTTGTTAGATGGAAAACTGACAATTAATAATAATGGTTCTCTTGAGTATGTTGATACTTATAATGAAATTACTTATAATACTAATAATAATGATAATGATGAAATTAATACTATTAATAATAAATATAAAAATGATGGAATTAAAAATGCTATTCAAACTAATAATAAAGTAAAATATAGCACTCCTAAAGATAAGTTTGATGATGGGAATAAAAATAATATTGATACTAATTCTTATAAATTTAATGATATTAAAGATCTCATTCGCCATGAGCATATAGATAATGAGCATCTTAATAACGATAGTAGGAATAAGTTAACTCGAATAGTAGCCGAAAACGGTGAACAAATAAAAAAAGATTTAAAAACAGGAATAGATATTCAAAAAAGTGATATATTAGAGTATAAAATAGAAAAAGAAGCGGAATGTTTAAAAAATAAAATTGAAGATAATATGAGTACTATTGTGTCAAGTAACTCATGTGAAACTAATGTGATAATAGATCAATTAATAAGAAAGAAAAATAACTTAGAATTTAAAAATTTGAATGATTTAGAAAATAATTTCAGTGATAATTTTTGTTGTAAAGATTACAAAGAATATTTGATTCTAGAATTAAAGCGTAGATATTTAAATTACAAATATAGGAGAAAAAATTAGAAAGGGATTATGGATTGTTTATAATTGATTTACTACAAAGACTTTTGATCGGATTAGTGTTTATTGCTAATACCACATTATTGAAACCGTATTGTGAAATTACAATAAATTTCCAATATTTAATAGGTTATGATTATTTAAATTTATTTAATGAGAAAACATTTAATTGAATTCATATTTTATTACAGATAAAATTTGGTAGAACCAATTCAGAAAAACTTTATTTTATTTTGATATTTTCAAACAGTCAATTTTTATATTGTCGTTATATGTCAATTCTTATAAGTAAAAAAAAATGAATAATAAGTCATAACATTTATTTTGAAAAATAGCCACTGGATAATAAAAAAAAAAAAAAAATATATATATATATATATATATATATATATATTGTTGACATTGTAACATATTGTTACCTCAGAATAATTTAAATATTTAACTATTATTAAGAGTCTGTTATACTCTTGTTATTATATTTCGTGTTTAATAATTTATGTTTTGTGTTTCTTTATAATTTGTTCTATATTTAGTACTATATTAGTAAAAAAAAAAATAAATAAATAAATAAATAAAAAAATAAATAAATAAAACATAATATATCAATTTTTGATTTCATGTAAGAATATTAAAAATGTTTACTGGTATAGGAAATATTAAAAAATGTTCAGTATTATACTGAGTAAATAACATTTATGATAAAAATATTATATTCACAAGTATAGATACCTTTTCTAAACGCCTTTTCGCTAGATTGACAGATGCTTGTAATTCAATACAAGTTTCTGAAGTTATTATAGAATATTTAGAATTATATCCGTCTCCGGATCGTATAAAAATGGATAACGGTCGAGAGTACAAAAATAATTTAGTAGAAAATTTACTTCGTTCCCAAGGCATTGAACCTTATTACGTTACTCCTAACCATCCCAACTCCCTAGGACTCCTTAATCGAACACATTCAACATTAATTGAAATATTGCGGAATTTACATGAATCACAATCCAATATAAAATTAAAAAAGAGACTAAGCCTTGCAGTAATTGCATTTAATAATAGTCTAAATCAACAATTAAAATTAACCCCTAATGAAATCACTTTTGGAACTATCAAAGAAAAAATCAATACAGCTCCTATAACAGAAAAACTTGTGGAACAATACCATAATAATCTTAAACTACTTCATGAAAAAATCAAAACAAATATAAATAAAGAAAAACAAACCCGAACAGAAGCACTTAATCAAAACAGGGAAGATCCAAACATTCCTGATAATACCTATGCTAGAGCGCGAACTAAAAATAAAAACGATAACCCCTTTAAACCAGTATATAAAATGAAAGACAAAAATAAAGAAATATTAGTTCATTCTGACAATATTCAAAGACAGCGTAAAACATATAGGAATAAGACACAACCTCACACATCATATGTTTCAGATAATGGTAGTGATACTCCTTCTATGGATATCTCCTAATATTTCAGCATACGAAATAACGGACTTAACTCACGCACCAGCTATAACTGCAATAAAAATGCCTTCAGCATTTACATTAGACAAATATCACACTTTAATTCACTATATAAATTTCACTCACAGAAGATGAATTGAATATTAGCAGAACAAAATTTGGAATCTTTCAAGAGTAGTTCTACTTTCGACACAGTAAATAGACAATTACAATTCGTAAAATCTAAAATTGAATCCTTAATTAGTATGCCACAAACTAACAGACATAAACGAGGACTTATAAACGGTATTGGAACCGCCATTAAATGGATCACTGGCAATCTAGATGCCTCCGATAAGGATCATTATGATCAAATTATTTCAAAATTAGAAAAAAATTCTTATCACATAGAACATAATGTCGAACAAGAAATTTTATACAACAAAAAATTAATTGAAACCTTTAGAAACGATATCTTAATATTAAATAAAAATAATGAGCGTGCCGCAAAATTAATCAATTCTTTGGATATGGCAACAATAACTGCTCACTTGAACGAACTGTATTCCATTATTAACTATATCACTTTGAGAACACTAGATATTGAAAACTCTCTGGAATTTTGTGAATTAGGAATATTACACTCCAGCGTGTTAACTCAAGCTGATATATCATGTTTACTAAAACGTAACATATCTTTAATTTCAACTGATTTGGAAACCCTTTGGCAAATCAGCAAAACTAGATGTTCAATTAAAAATAATATAATTCACTACTTTATATCAATTCCTTTGAAAACTAAAAACGTATAGTACTAATGTATCTTCTTCCAATTCCTGTATTACACAACAGCACATTTGTAACAACTTTAACACCTAATAAACTTGTATTATTAAATAAGAATAAAACCTTTACAGGTAACTGTACATATATTAACTCTTATTATTATTGTATAAATGTTAAAGACACCAACAATAATTGTACAAAAAATCTACTAACAAATAGTTTTAAAAATTGTATTACATCTAGTATTAAGGTCAATTCTTTTATTAGATATATTGATGATATAGATTATTACCTTAGTTTTAATATAAGCTACGTAACTTTAGAAGATAAGGCTTCCCATCCCATTTTTTTACCTCTAACTGCCTTAATTAAACTAAAACAAAATGAAACTTTGTTACAATGCCCTAGACCTAATACTGTAGTTATAGATTCAAAGATTAGTAACCCTGTACTTTTAAACATGTCATTTGATGTACTTGAACTACCACCTAATCAATCTGTTACCCTAGAAGACTTAGATTATATCTCCTTTATAGAAACTGATTATTACTTGTATGTTCTTAGCTTTATAATTTTATATCTTTTTATGTATAATATCTATATTCTTATCCTTACTCATTGTAAATGTACCTCAAGGGCTCAACCATTGGACAACAACATTGAACATGTCCAGCTACCTCAAATATTTAATCCTTGGACTTTGCCTAAAAATTAATGCTCTCCGGAGTTTCGCATCTTGAGAAGGGAGGAGTTAAGGTACAAAACCCTACATCCCTGAATCAGCACTTTCCCCCTCCTTCTAGTATTGTATAAATATCCCTCCTAGAGATGTAACCATTCATTCTAGCCACTCTAGCCATTCCAGTAGATCTAGTTAGTAGTTTAGTTCTTTGTAAATAGTAGTGTAGTGCTTGTAACAGTTTGTTTTTACCAATAAAGTTTTTTTTAAGTTCATCGAGCGGTTAAGTTCTTTATCTGTCCCCTGTGTCCAAATAACCAAGTCCCGCAAAAAGGTCTGTGTGTGTGTGCGTGCATGATAACTCCCGGGCGGAAACGGTAAGTCCTATGAAACTGAAATTTCATAATTAAGACAACTATACGCCCGAGACGTCACAAAATCTATTTCATCAAAATAAGCTTACCAGAAGAGCCATTTTATACCATGCATTTGGCACCTTTTTTTCGATTTTCTCGAAAACGGTTCCGACGATTTTGTTTAAACTCACTATATCGATTTAAAATTTAATGGGCTTTAATATCATTTAGGTTTCATTCGGATTAAAATGGTTTGACAGGGCTTAAATGCAGATATTTTAAATTTTCTTTCTCTTAAGTGTCTTTAATTTTGTTAATTCTATAAAAATAACTATATTATCTTAAACAGGTAAATATATAAATTCAATGAATTCGATACCCAACTTAAGGAGAAAACTGAAAAAATATATTTGTTTTTTGCAATTTTTTGTTTTTGAACATAAGAACAGTAATAAACATGTATGATATACCGCTGGAAAGCTTGAGATTTTAGAAAAAATATTATCTCATACACAAGCTTTTAAAATTTAGTAGAGAGTGATGAAAAGCCGATAAAACTAAGTGATTATTTTATATAATAATGTTATAGATTTTTTAATAAAACACATGTTTCTATAGAAATTCCATTTAATTAATTCTTTAATGGTTTCACTCATTTTTATCTCTAACTGTATTTGAAAATTCTTTAATTGATTCTGGAGGTAAGTGAAAGTCGTGTGTTGCCCGCACCAGATTTTTCTTTATTGCAGATAATGTGTTGGAGATTAAGGTTTATCTATTGGAGTAGAGCTGATCTTTTATCTCAATACATGTGTTTTTGCATCATACAAAAAATTCGAAACGGTCTGTAATGACCATCATTAAAGCTTATTACTTAGGAATATAAGATTTACAGAACATCATACATGCTTCATTAAAGCTGTTGACGAATACTTGTTACATCTTGCTAATAGTTTTTCGGCAAATTTTAATTTTTTCCATCTTTCTCTTTCTAAATAAATGTACTTTTCATCGTTAAAAATATAGTAAGATAAAAAGAACCTAAGATTCCCTGTTAATTATACAAAATACTATTAATTCGTACACTTTAATGGGTAAATAAATCGGAAACAAGCTTTTGAAGCATAATTAGAATCATACTTTAATTAATCATCGATAGAAGGTCAAAACAGAATACAGTTCGATTTAATCGAAATACTTTATTTTGTAATAAATATATACATAATCTAAATGCAAGTGAATATAAAATGGTTACTTTCTTACTTGTAAAAATTGTGATGACAGACTAGATTATTGAAATGCCTGGTTTTATTATTAAAAAAACATGCTTGTCGTGATTAATGCATATTTTCTATAAAAGCATATTTCTGTTGTCGAGTGGTTTAGTAGCAGTATGGAAAAAGGAATGTTTCCAGCAGACATATATACAATGATTATGGGTTTTTTTTTCACGATTGTCTCTTCAAGGTGCGATTACAAAGACATTTTTTGGGACTACTGAGTGTAAATAAGCCCCAGGTTACTTATATGATTATTATACTTAAATACTACTCGACTGTATATGATACTGTTTTAGAAACAGGCCACAAGTTGCTGTGAGATCGTTAGTAGATAAATCAAAAAGTGAGAATTAAGCTCCACCCTCGGACCAAACCAGCCGGTTGATTGGCTTGTTACTAACACCACACCTCCTTCCTTCGTAATGCCCACTTTTTTACTTAAACCCTTTTCGCTCTCTATTTTTCGTTCTTCGACAGTATCCACTAATGTAAGTTTGATTCATTTTATTTTCTTTAATACTTAGGGATGATATATTTTGTTTGAAAAATCGTTGAGTAACTAAAAAACAAGGTATGGTATGTCCATTTTTTGGACTTTGAAGACAAATACATACATTTATCATAGTATTACAAGTTTTGATTAGCGGTTTTCATATTTAGAATTAGAATAAACCTCAATATATATATATATTATATATATATATATATTGAATCAATCACTAGAATAATGGGTAGATCCTTTCTTTTGTATTCTTTGTAGATTGTGCTTAGTTCACACATCGGTGGATATCCAGATGGTACTAATCATTAGACAATTCTATAATATTATCATATGCACATTCATTCATAAATAACTTTTAAAACATCTGATTCATATGCTAAAAACAATTGCAAAACACCTAACGGCCATAATTTACGGAAACTACTACACAGAAGCCACTCCGAGAAATATGTATCTAGTTTGTCTTCCTCAGTGGCCTAATTATTCCTTGTTGTATAATAGACTTACTCTGATACGTATCTCTTTTCTATGACCTTTGATAAAATGCAAAAGTATTTTTTGTATTAATGATAGAAATATATTTGACCGTAAATCGAATTATGGAGAAGTTGGTTAGTGAAGCGTCCATTGAAGAAGGAAAGACAATAACAGAAGAAATTATTAAGTAATAGTTTATTACTGTTTTATTTTCATACTATTTATTTATTTTTTTCTTGCCTGTGTCACTTATTGAAATCATTTTGCTTTTTTAACCCTCATGATGGTATAACGTTTAGGCCCGAATTCTGGCACACAGTCTAATGAGTTTCCTTATCCGAACCCCGCTCTTTCTTGCCTAGTTAATCCGAATTACTTTTTTGTACATTCTCGAACTTAAGCTGATCACGGATCTTGGGATTGTGTTCTAATCTTATTCTTCTTTATATTTTTATTTATGGAAATATCCAGTTAGTTAACAGAGAAAGTTCACTGTACAAAAGGTGCATCATTATATTTTATTTTTCAATATTGTTAAACCATTTGGTAGTGCTTAACCTAAGTTTTTTATACCCACAATTTTACTTCGTGCGTCTTCTTAAACAAAAAAACAGTTAAAAATCGATATATTTTTGCTCTCTAGCTTATTCCCAGAGCATTTTTTGGTTTTAGGTGTATTTATAAAGTTTTAGACAACTTAATTTCCTACAAATCTGTTGCTGGAAGAATTTTTGCAAGACTTTGCATTCGAGCTTAAAAAAAAAGCAAATAATGACAAAATTGGCCTTCTTTCAAACTTTTCACTTTCTTTCTACTTTCCACCGTACAAATATGGAAAGACTTGGTCTCAGCGAAAATTGTATCCAATAAAATTTGTGCTAAATTTTATTACATTTAAAACCCTTGTACTAAAACCTTTTTTATACTAGCGATGGTAGGAGTGAGGGAAATTTAAAAGGGGCGTCAATTTTACACGAGAAATGCTTCGCAGGGGGCGAGGGAAGGTTGACCGGTCGTAGTTTCCAAATTGTATCCCTACTATCATTACAACGTCGTACGTATGAATAAGCCATCCATGTTACGGTGGTAATCACCTTAGCTTGTTCGGTCATTATTTTTGATGCATCAAGTTTTGATGTTAGATATGTAACAAATTGGTTTTTATTGAGGTCATTGAACTAAAATTTGTCTTAAGGAGTTTAATTCAGTGTGTCTTCATCAATCTTCACGTCTACTGAGGTCTTCAGCTTCTTGCTCTTTCTACATGCTTGGTACACAACTAAAGATTGTCTTGGTACCTGTTAAAGATGGCCACCACTATTGTACGATTATGCTTGTGGGTGTGCATGAATTCTGATTTCGATTCTATACAACTCTGTGGACCAGATGCTTATTATCTGAGGCAGTGAGATGATTAGATAGAAGCTCGAAATAAATAAACAGGGGTTTGAATGCATATGGTGTGCTTCGCCTATACCAGTATGCTTGTCTTGGTGTCCTTGCACAAGCCATCCTCGTTGAACAGTGACATATAGGACGGTGCAAAGCAGAGATGGGCAAAATCGAATTCGGAAATACGAATACGAATGCATTCGGGAAGATCGAGTTTTGTAAATACGAATACGAATATATTCACAGATGTAGACAGGTATACGCCCGAGTTTCACAGGTATGCAAAGGGATACGGTCATATTCCACTGGCGTGGGCCAGAATGAAGTGAAGTAAAGCGCGAATAAAAGTACTTATGTAACATTCAAAGCTGTAATTGAGAGTGATGATAAGCGCAAAAAACTTAAAATCGTATATACTATATTATTATGAATTTAATCTTATTAGAAATGCATTACTGCCTTAATGTTTTTCATTTTCCACATATTAATAAATTTTAAGAAATATTTGTTAAATTATTTCATTATAGAGAAGAGAACTGTATGGGAGTTGATATATGTAAATAAATAGATATTCGTATTTAAAGAAGTTATTTCAACAATATTTGAATCATATTTTAATAAAATTCATAAATATTAAATTTTATGTCTTTTAATATAAGATATAATACCACCGTATTCAAATTCACGCCAGCAAATGCGCACATATTGACTTGTACACAGGCCCTTATACGTTTTTAGACCAGTGGAATACGGCCCACACCAGTGGAATATGACCGTATCCCTTTGCATTCCTGTGAAATTCGGGCGTATCCTGTCTACATCTGTGAATATATTCGTATTCGTATTTACAAAACTCGATCTTCCCGAATGCATTCGTATTCGTATTTTCAAAACTCGATCTTCCCGAATGCATTCGTATTCGTATTTCCGAATGCGATTTTGCCCATCTCTTGGTGCAAACTTACAAAAAAGGTATTTCTTACAGTCTTTCTGGGATATTTTTGCACATCCTATAATAGAGAGTGATAGGGTCCACAACTATCATCTTCCATCCTTCAAGGTGTTCTTGTCCACTTCTTTTTTCTTTTTGAAAGAAACTTGTCCAAAGGTTGTTCTCTCTATTCATGAGAGAATAGCCATACCGGCTTACAGAGCCTTTTAGCGATTCACCTGCTCGCTTCCAACTAATCTATAGTTCATACTCATAATTTAAAAATGTTCAAAATATCATTTAAAAAAGTAAACTTTTATCTATAAACGGCTTTCTAGGACTGAATCACAAATAAGCATTTTCTCCTGGTTTTATTTATTGGTCCTCACTTCTACTTGCTACTGCCATTTTTAGGAATAAAAGTTTTTAAGACCAGAATAATATAGGTAATTTAATTCTGTATATCATTCGATAAACTTTTTGCTAAGATCAAGTCTTTTCCATATTTTTGCGGTGGGAATTGGAAAGAAAGTGATAATTTAGCTAAAGCTTTTTTTCCCCCTTTTTCGCTTTCTCCTAGCTTTAAATAATCTTCGAGTACCAAATTTTTGAAAATTAAGTTGTCTACATTAATACATTTAAAAATTAAAAAAATGAGCTAGAGGACAAAAAAGTTCTGATTGTTTTTACTATTTTTTCAAGATGACGGATGAAGCAAAAGAGAGGAGAAAAGGAAAACTTGGTTTAAGCACAACATAATGGTCTTAAACAATATTAAAAAATAAAATTAAATGATGCATCTTTAGTAGGGTGAATCCACCTTTTTAACCTCTATTGGCCGGACTAGTTAGCGAGTTTATTTAGATTTCTGTCTCTGCCCCAAATTCCTTCTTTCTAAAAGCCAGCTAACAGTCCAACAGTTGTGTTGGAACAATCTGAATGGTTTATGGTCTTGTTGAAAAGTATTCTTTTATTATTGTAAATTAAGCGAAACTCTCCTGCCGTGTTAGTAACTCACTAATAAACATTTCTAAAAAACCTATTCGTAATTATGATGTCTGCATCAATTTATTTGTGTCAACATAATTTTTGACGTCTAGGAACTTGTCGCGCCTGCATGCGCTTCGGCTAAACTGACAATTTTATATTAATTATCTTATGTCATGATACCAATACTCTGAAACTTTTTTATTCTATTGAGAATAACCCTTTTAAGCAACTAACCTTTCTAATGTTATTTCCGTGCCTGTTATTGTCTCTATTGTTATTTAAAGTTCTTTAAATTGTGAATACGTCTAGAATAAATTTTTCTGTTTCGGTGGGAGGGCATTCGGACGTAAACAACAATTGACTAAATGGCATTTACATGGAAAACTCTTGATAAATTTTCATTTCATATGCTGTATACGAATATCATGTGTTATTTGTTTATACCTAATCTGGTATGGAAATAAAAAATGTAAAATAAGAACTAATCAGTCACACTGAAAGAAAAAAATGTAAAACGGCTTTAGCACTTTAAAATTTGAAGATTACTGCATCGGCTAATTGAAGTGGTTGTATGTTGGTGTGATCAACTAAAAACTTGTAATTATGAGTAGTGAAGGTATTGTTTTTATTAGTCAAACAATGTAATAATGATATGATGTATTCTTCTGTTCTGCATTAGTGTTTCCATATCCTGTAATCTGTTAACTTTATATAGGTTAAGATGTATATTGGTAATTAATTATATAGAACAATAGAACTTTTTTTTAATCTTTAATTAAATAATCGTACTGATTTGCTATAACATAAATCATTATTTGCATTTGTTTTCCCACCTTTGTTTATTCTTGCATAGAACTACAACACCTTTCTCTTCACATTTTTGTTATTGTGGTAAAATTAGTGGATAATCGATCCATCTTATTATTTTTTTTTTTATTGATAAGTCTTGGACTCAAATTTAAATGTCATGTGTTATTCGTAGGAAAAAAAATCATTTAAAAACGTTTTGTTCAACTCGTGAACGACACCCATTTTTGAGGTATCGTTAGGCTAAAGAGATTTATTAACTATCCTTTAATATCTTTAGTTATCTTATTGAGTTAACCAACAGAAATCAAGTTTAGTAGAATGATTTATTTCTCTTCAGGTGACAAGAAAACTCCAGGTGGGTGGAGAGTGAAGGTTAAAAATGTCATCAAAGTGGTCAGCAGCAACAGAAAACCACCCAAGATCAGAGGCGAGGTAGACATAGCAAACAGTTTTTATAGTTTATCAGTTTATCGAGAAGTGACAAGGTTATTAGCTCCGAAATAACTTTTCAATCGCTTAGTAATATCCGATCCCTGAATTTGCCTTATCCTACAGCATTGTTTTACATTATAATAGTCATGTTGCTTCTCTATGGTATTTTTTCCTGCAAGTGGTCTCTTGTTTTCAGGAATCTTCTATTAAAAGCCCCAAATTTCACGTTTCCAACTGGACTTGCACCGCAACTGATCAGCAAAAGAAAGAATCTGGTAAGACGATGCATTGCCATTTCTTCGTCTACTTTCTATATCCATTGTTTGCTGGGTTTTCTCATTAATACTTTTCTAAATCGATTTTTATTCATTAAAAGTATTTAAAATCCCCTCACGCCCTAATTACCGATTAGCTTATTAATATCGATTTCAAATATCGTAAATGAATACCATTGGATAGGTTATTTTCAATTAGGATTGTGAAGTTACGGCATAGATATAGAGGTGTTCTTAGGCTATGGGCGTTACTAAAGATAGGGTCCCTTAATAATCCACAACATTTTAAAGTGTGCACTAAACAATAAAGAAGGAATGTTATTTGTTTATGGCATTTCCTATCAACCACAGATACTAAATCTGCTTTCCGTTTAGAATACATAATCATATGTTGGTTCTGACAGTTCTAATTTGTATCTATTATGGGCCAATGTTTAAGAGATAGATCCCATGTACAACAAGAAAAATAATAGAGCTAAAATATATGTTGTATCTTATTAGTAAGATTGAAAGAGATTTTAAACGTATAAACACCTTTATTGAAAATTGCTAACAAAATGGTCACCATCTACAAATTTCATACAGAACATATTGATAATTTCACAGATGTTTTATAATTGATTATCTCAACTATAATATGAATATAACAACTCTCTCCCCCTCCAAAATAATATTTCTCATATAATTCAAATTTTAGATGTTTTTTTTTTTAAGTTAAATTTGGTACATACATAATGGAGAAGAAAAAAAATTAACACAATGCTAGTCTTCATCCCAGTTTGAGCTGTTTTACATCACATAATCACGAAGGTGTCTGGGAGTTTCACAGGGCCAATCAGAACGCCTCAGATGCTGGTTAATATTTTGTTCAAGAGGTTGATTAGGATCTGTTTCTTCTCTGGTATGCTCTGGTTCTCTATCCGGAATTTGATGGTTGTAGAAATTAAGAAGAGGTAGAAGTTCTTCTTATCAGATAATTGTGTTGCCAGCGGCACTGGATAGGGAGGCTGGTAGATAACTGTTTTCTTTGGTTTCTCCGATCGCATCAGCTGGTTGATATGGCGCTTGTAGGTGAATCCGTCATCATGTTTGACAAGGTGATGGAGGCGTCCATACTTCTTTAGGATAGTTCCAAGGCGCCATTGTTGTTTTGAATTTGAATAATACCTCGATTGGACACGATCTCCAATTTTGAACCTTCTTATTATATTGAATGATAACTGCCCGCGAATTTTCTTTATATGGTCTTACTGGACTGCACTTGATATTTGGAATCCGACCTACCTTTTGTTCAAAAATAGGTTTGTAGTTTTGGTATACAACGTCGAAAATCGAAAGTTTATTTACTTCCTGGGGATTGAAGCCATATTTTTGCCTAATTCATTTACATTGATATCAAGGTGCCGTATCTATACGCTACCTAAGAGTGGAGTGTGTGCAGCAGGAACAGTAAATATTTCTTCATTGGAACTTATATTTTTATATTGTTCATTTACGCGAATTTTATCCAGAGGTTGAAAGATATTATTTGTGTATGATCGAAATATTAAATTTGATTTTCTGAGCGGGACATCGAGTTTCAGTGCTTTGAACTGAGGAACAGGTAATAATGTAAACGCCATGCCGGAATCTACTTCAAATTCTTGCCACCGATTTTCGATTTTCAGTTGTATGAAGTATTTTTTGTTATCTTTAAGATTGATGACTTTCGAAATGTTGATTCCAAAAGTTTCTCCAGCGTTTTCATCATCTACCATATTAGTATTATATCTATGTGCCTGATTTGAAACTTTCGATGAAGGAGACAACAAGCTTCTGAGACAAACTTTTTGGACGTGTCCGGCACGATGACAGATCAAACATCGAAGTGATTGGGGATCGATAGTGCAATCGGACGCTTTATGTGGACGTCCACAGCAGAGGCACAACCCATCTATACCTAGCTAGCTCCCTGTAGTTTAGTTTCGGTCCAAGCTGATAATTTAAATATGGTCTTTTAGAGTTGAGAAGATTAGAGGAACCTTGTGCTGGAATAATTTTCGATATTTCCTCTCGATTTAGTCTACGCTTTGAAATTTGATGCACATCATCGATGTTTAATGAAGTTTGGTGAGAAGCCATTTCCCGTTCGTAGATGTTGGAAGCTTCTAATGAGAGTGCTTTCCCTACCACTTCATCAAAATCGTTAATTTCCGATTGTAGAATTAATTCCCTGATAGAATTGTCAGTTAGACCCCGGATAAACTGCGCTCCAACATTCGATTATGTCACTCCGTAAATCAACAACATAGTCAGCAATTGATTGGCCAATTTTTTGATAAGTAGCAAAGAATCTATGTTGGGCAACCGATACTTTCGTTTAGGACATGTGTGGGACATGTTTTTCAAGAGTCTTAGTAATTTCAAAGTAAGTTAACGTTTTTGGGTCTTCAGGTGCGATTATAGAAACCAGTAATTTGTAATGTGTTGCCCCGGTAGAATTTATGAACAGTTGTTGGCATATTTCCTCATTGCTTGAAATTCCTTTTCATTTCCGATAATTTTCAAATCCTTGCCAAATAAAGTTTGAATGATTTACGAGAAGGGTCGAAATTTTCGAAGGGTGGTATCAGAATTTGTTTGATAGATGAAGATGTTACTAATTGATGTTCCTTGGTAACTGTACTGGATTTGAGACTTTTAATTTGGTGTTTTTGGCTTTCACTAAATACAGCAAGAAGTTTAGTGAATTGGTTAGCATCCACATTCCTAATATCGATCTGCAAATTTAGAACGAATGGAATATGTCGAATGAGCTGTAATTAGGTGAAATGCAAATGTCGTAAATATGGTATGACTCACCTTCCAATTGCTTTCTTCATCATTTTTTATATTTTAGTAGATGCGCAAATTTCGGAATCACACGACTTTTTGATCGACTATTAACTTCACCTCGTCGCCAGTTTGTTTTATCTTATTAATAAGATAGAAAGAGATTTGAAGCCTGTAAACACCTTTATTGAAAATTGCTAACACGAAATGGTCACCATCGTACAAAGGTCACACAGAACATATTGATAATTTCACAGATTTTTTATAGTCGATTATCTCAACTAAAATATGAATATTACAATATAGTGTTGTAAACCTTTTATACGGGACATGAATTACACTTCTATTAAACTAGCTATTGCTCGTTACTTCGCTAGGGTGATTTTTATTTTCATGTAATAGTATATTTATTTCGGGTACCCATTAGTGCTCGTTTTAATAGGACTGAAATATATAATGTTTTAATTAGTGGTATGCTTCATAGGTTTATCAACCCTTCATGAATTATCAAACTTTTATTAGTTTTTGTGAAATATAACTAAATGATATTCGCATTTGAAATTATAAGAGCCAATGAACTGTAATTTTAACATTTTAAATTTTCTTCGAATTATTTTATCCTCCTCAAATATAAAAATAAGTGTCTGATAGCCTGGAAATTGGTCGATGATGATAATTTATTGTTGCAACGGTATCGATCGGAAATTAATTTTAGATTGAAAATGAGATCTTTATACCGGCGGACACTGCCTAATCCGACTATTCCCATCGATCAGAGTCAAGCAGGAATAAACTCGATCTGAATCTAGATCGCGCAGACAAAGTGTAGACTTAGATTGCCGGAAATGTATGAGGGGCACCACTTTCCGTTAATATATTTCGATAGATAAAAGTAATTATCTCGGCGGAAATTTTTCCACCTAAACAGAAATATTTTTTGTGCTAATCAGGGGTGGGCATCATCGAATGATCGGACTTCGATGATTTAAATAATCGAATGATCGAATGATTAATATGCATTCTGAAAGGCAAGAAGGCACAATTCCCCCACTATGATTGCTGAGCTGGCTGAGCTCAAGTGCAAATATGCATATAATTTATGTGATAAGCAAAAAAAACAAAAACAAAAGTTCGAATGATCATTCGTTTCTCCAGACCGATTATTTCGATAATCGATTCATTCGAATGATTGAAATAATCGAATGATCTGATAATCGTCATTCGATTATGCCCATCCCTAGTGCCAATATTTGGTTGGTTCAGGTACATCTTTCATTATGAAGAGCATCTATAAAATTTATGGAGCCTGACGGCAATGAATTGGCCACTAATAGTTTGTAAAAGTTTACCATTTCAATATGAAAGCTTCCGAACTTTATGAAAATTCTACTATACTTTGGTTTATCTTTTAATTTCATTCTCAATGCCATTTTTGCTATTTATTGATCATAAGTGCACCTAATTTATTTTGGTTTGCACTCTTTAGCTATTTCAATTAAACCATATCCCTATACGTTTAAGTAACATATTGTGCTACGCTCACTACGTGAATTAAGTCCACAAAATTACCATGCTTTTTTGGGGGGAAAGAACATTTTTTCCTGTGTATGGGGTACGTTGCTTCCTATTTTCTATGTAATATAATTATTTTTTTTTTAAGATCTTTCCTTGATTTTTCCCTGAAGAATTCTCGAAGGTACAATATTTCTCTTCTTTAATTGGATCATTTCACACCCCCTGGTCACCAATCGGTTGATTTTGTTGAACACAGCACCAGTAGATACGATATGCAATTGTTTCATAAATTCCGGCAAAGAGAAGCGCCTGACATTGAAGAGTATGAAAATTATTAATTTTGAATAATGTTATTTAATTATTAAAATTTATACTAACAGTTGAGCTTTTTTAATGATGATGCCAAATGTTTTCGTGGTTTTAATCTTTCCGTTTGTAGTAGTAAATACGAGCCAGGGTAGATAATGTCTTTAGAAGATAAAGGGCCTTTCATTAAAGTTTTCAAGAAAGTAATAGTGACCTACGTATCATTGACTTATCGTATCAAGCAGTTGATTTAACATAGAATTATAAAATAAAATAGTTTTTCGAACTATGATTGACTAAGATACAACCTATAAATCTACCTAAACGTTTGCACTCATGCAATGCAATTGCAGCAACATTTTTTTTCTTAACACATTTGCCATAATGTGCAATCGAAATATTGTTTAGAGCTCCTGCAAAGTGAATGAATAATAATTCTTCTTGACGAATTGAGACGTGATAACGACTTGTTCTCGAACAAAATCATGTAGTATCCCATAAGAAGCTCTTGAGTCAATTTATTGTACATCATACCAATATTTTGAAGGATTTTGCGTCTATTCTAATTCTGATATTTTAGGTTGCATAACCAATGACTATAATCGGGATCTTTTAAAAATATTTTTATTTTTCTGACGTTTCGCCTCAAACTTGTTAGGCATTATCAGGGCATCCGTGAGCAATGACAAACATTAATAAACGTTGGATTAATGCTAGTTCTATTGCTTTTTCTCTCAACTTGTATTGAATTTGGGAAAATTTTGTAAGCATGATCATTTTTCAATCCTAACATTCCATATTTCAACAGCACGAATTAAGGTCGTTAGGTTCGAAACATTTGAAGTCTTGAAAAATGGTAGATGTATGGTTTATCTGGCCTAAGCATTGTTATGCTGGTACCAGATTTTTAGGGCTACTTGTGAGAATCCTTAAAATTCTTTTTCTTAGTGATCAGTTGCAAAATCTAGTTCTGATTGTTTTAACCCATAAACGCTGTTGGTACAAAGTTCGTGTGGAGTATATACATTTTTTCTTTGTAATCAATAGGCTCAACTGTTTCCTAATAATTTAAGAAAATCGGATATATTATCTGAATCATGTCGAAGCTTCCAAATTTGCTAGGCATAGTTTGTTGAAATTGATGTAAATATTCGAAATCGGTATTCATGAGCTGATTTCCTCACTTGCCCCATTTCTAGTGCTATTTAAAACGTAAATTAAATACTTATTTTATTGCACGTAAACATGTTTTGGTTTTAATTAATATTATTTTAAAAATATTTATTAAAAACTTCTCGAACTTTTGTCAGCTCAGTCGCAAACTAATGGATAAAGAAAGCCTTTAATAGCAGTTAGACTATCCAGTCTAATAGTTTCTAATAACCAGGTGAGGTGATGATGTTGGAAGTGGCTGAAACGAAATTTGGTATCAAGCCGCTTAGGAAGAAATTCAGGGATCAGAAGTTACTAATATATACTCTACCAAACGAAAATAACTCGCTGTATAAGGTAGGATGAATTATTATTTTTTTCTTTCAAGCTGATCTTTATTATTATTTTTTCGCTTTGCTAATTTTCATTATTAATTTTGTCATCTCTATGATTACTGTATTTTTTTTTTATACTCGTCATTTATCCTATTCATAGATCAAGGCATTATTTATTCTTGAGATTCTGAACAGTGCAACTCACTTGACATATTTTTTTTAATGTGGGAGCTAACGGATTTTTATTTTAGTTACTCGCTATTAAATTAGAAAATATTTTAAGCAACTTTTTGAAAAAATACTAACTCATATATTTAGGGACCAATAAAGCATCGTATTATTAGTTATACAACAAAATCAATGTATGGTTCACTTAATCACTGATGGAAAGCGTGATAATGTGGTATCATATCATCTAAAATATTTTTGTTTTGTTTTAATTGAGATGGGTATGTCTTTTATGTATGTATTGATTATTATATATATATATATTATATATATATATATATATAATATGTCTTAAATGTATGTATTCTTGTATGTAACTTTCATTGTGTAACGTTCTTTTCACCCTCAGTTTGACACGCTCTTGCTATGTTGGTGTTGCTCGGATCGAATTTTTTACTACAGTTTCTATGTCTGAAATTTAGTGAAGAATTTATATTTTGTTATTTAACATTTGTCGCTAGGACCTACAGTTAAGGCCTACAGCTATATTGGTTTGAATGAAAAAAGTTACGTTTGAAAACTTCATTTTCTGTCAAATTTGTTATTTCAATTAATCATCAATCTGCCGGTGTGTCCGCAAAGTCCTGTTCTTTCGGGGGAAATCATCAGATTATAGATTGACATATCCATGAGATATTGTTTTTCCTGGTTAGAAACAGTTTTTGTGCTGATCAGAGATTTATAAATCTTCGAGATTGATAGATTATTATCAATATTGTAATGTCGCCAGGAATGTTAGGAGATTTTTCGTGGCTTGTTTGTTTGTTTATTTATTTAACGTCACTTTGTGCTAGTATGTTTAATCCGACGAAGCTATAGTAGGAGTCCTAAATTTTGCCTTTCAAGGTTTAATTTAGACAGGGATCTTTAACGGGTACCTGACATCGCACAAGGCTCGGGACCTCCAGTTTTTATTTATTATTAGGCTCGTATCCACTCTTCAGAAAGATCTTTCTATTCTTCCAGTGTTCCTTTTTTTTTTTTTTTTTTTTTTTTTTTTTTTTTTTTTTTTTTTTTTTTTTTTTTTTTTTTTTTGACAGCTAGCCTTCTCTCCTCTATCGATTTAGTTCCTCTGGACTTTTTACTGGTCTTCTCTGCTGCCCTATGAATGAGAGCCACCAACCAACTGGACTAACAATTAGGTGAATACCAAATAGCACTAAGAATAGTTTATAACTTTTTTATAGGTTCGGAATAGCTATCTAATAGCTTTTTGAAATTGCCTGGTCAATTATATTTATTAATTATATGGACTACTAATCCTTCCATCTGTTCCTACAAGTCACACAGAACCTCCAGGCTGCTCCATTTTTCAGAAAAATATTTGTCATGGGATTAGTTGGCCAAGGTACACAATGAGAAAGATAAACAGACACACATAAAACATATATATAAATATATTGTATATTTATATAAAATATATATATATAATAATATATATATATATATATATATATATATAAAGGTAACGTTGTAAAATTATATAATCTGTTCAAAAACACTTTTCACAGGTCCCGGTTGAGAATCTAATTAAAATATCAGAAGATAAACTTAAATTAGAGTCGGACATATTGAAGCAAAACGATACGGATATTACTGAAGGAGCTAAAATTAGTACTCTTACTAATGCTTATGCTGAAATAAATAAAACCAGTAAAATCGAAACTATAAATGTCGACGCTAGCGAAACAGGAGATAAAATAAGTATTCAAACAAAATCATTTGATGCCCTGAATGGGAAGGACGGTTCCTTAGCGAACACCTTGGACGACCGACCAGAACCTGGGAAAGAAGAAGGTTCCCGATCAGCCAGCCTCTTCTCCTCGCCATTGCCCAAAGATGAAGCGCCTACCAAGGGAATGTACTTCGGCCCTCATCCTATTAATTTGCGACTTGATGTCAATTAAAGTGCTCTAGCCTCACTTCTTTTTAATTTTGTATTTAGTAAAATCTCTTTAGGTCTTTTAAAATATCTTAAATCATTCAAGTAACTTTATACTAAACCCCTAGGAAATATTTTAAGAACCTAATTAAAGATAACATTAATTTAATTGGTAATTATTTAGCGAATGCCGTATTTTTATCGCTTAAGCTATCTTGAAATTTAGCCCTTGCCAATCTTCTAAGATGTCAATGGAAATCTGAAATATACGTGATCTTATGATACGTTAAAGCAAGTTCCAGAGGGCCACCGATTTATACCAGCTATGAAATTAAGATAGTTTACTTACTATATTCATAATTTATTGACTTTAGGTACATTTTAATTGATTAAAATTCTATTTATAATAAAGTCTCAGCTTCAGTAGCTGTCTAATTAACTGATTCTTATAGTACGATGTACTAACTAGAAACAGGTTTCCTTCTTACACGCTCATACTTAACATCTTACCACATAATGTTGTGACAATATCAACCACATTTTAAAAGAACCATGTAATACATAACAAAATTTCACGGACTGGTATTCAGTTTCTCCCACCTGTACGAGTGTTTGGAGCTGTTTTATGTTCCGTTCTGGGAGTATTACTATTGTTAATCCAAATAAAACCTTATACACTTTGATTGCTAGTTTTGCACACAATCTGCACTTTTTCATAATCACAAACAATTAGTTTCAAATTTTACAACTATTGAGCATATATGAAAACAATAAATAAATAAATTTTCTTTCCCAAAAATATCTAAGCTTTAGAATTAGGTTAGAAATGCTCCTTAATAATAATAATAAATTTTCCTCCCGATTTATCATTAATTTTTATGTTAATTTCTATTTCCATAATAGTTTCTTTCCCGTCTCCTCATCCCTCTTTTAAAATGTACCCTGTACACAAGAACCTACAGATTCTGGAATTTCCAACCCAAATCAGAAGGGGCTTAGAAATAAAAAAAGAAAAGAATAATTCCTGACTGATGAGCTTCATTAAGTCCTGCTCTATGTCATAATGATTTGAAATATGAAAAAGAGTTTGTGTAAGAACAATTTCTTACACATGTGCTGTTACCTCACGACTATTCGGAATTTTGAATCATTGCTTCTCTTAAATGAATATATCTACCTTCATGTTCCTAATTAACGTCCAAGTTCTTGGCACATTCAGATATTTCTTCTGTATCTGTAATCCAACGTTGATCCTCGTACTTCCTTCAGTGTAAATCGCCTTGGATAATATTCCCAGGGACCTCAAAAGTGAAGGATCCTTAATTCCTGAAAATCATTATGTCGATTCCTTGTTATACTTGAGGTTGCATCATAATGAAGGATGCGCTGGTTGGAGAAGATGGGTAAGTTCAAGGAACAGATATTGTCCCGTAATGTTCAACTACTTTAGTCCAAGCTTAGAGGGAACATAAATACTGGATAGTATGTCCCTCTTTCATCGTTCGGATAAATTGTGTATTCTCAAGATACTGCGTTCACCTTCTTTTGTACATGTCTACATTTATCATGTAATGTATATTATAGCCTTACGAATCTATGTAAAAGTTCTCTTAATTCTGCCGATGCTGTAGCTCACTCGTCAGCTCCAGGTCTTATTGTGGACTTAGAAACGAGCCGGCGTGCTTTTCCTTTCACCATAAATCTTATTACAAATGTTGGCATTTTTCAAGGCAGCTGTGTTTTTCTTTTCTAATGTACCATTTTCAATTTAGTGGTATCCTTAATCGGTGCAAATATATAACATTATACCAATTTATCTCTTCATTGTGAACAAATTGATTCGGTAAAATTGGACTATGTATGTCCGATTATATGATTTTGTATAATAGATAACATATTTCGAAATTTATTTAACGCAAGGTTGTTATATGTTTTCGACGGCGAAGATCTATTCCAATCCAGCTGTTTGATTGAATGATCGGTGGGGAAGAGATACAGGTCGATCTGAGGAGCTGATAGGAGGTGTGAAAGCTGCAACCATTAATCTCCAATGCTGACAGCTGGGACAGCCCCTGCCTGGAAAAAGACATTTCTCCAGCTAATGGTTCGTCAGCCCTCCCGCTACAACCTTTTTTTCTTCAGTATGCCCTTTCTATGTTTTTATTCTATATTAGACGGAATCCAAACAGTGCTTTCCTTCCTATGTCACACCATCCTTCATACGACTTCCATTCCTACAAAACTTTAATAATATTTATTTTGGCCTATACGTTTGAATTTTCATACAAGACTAAAATGAAAATAATCATCACCTTGTTTTTCGGTTACCTATACACTTCATGAAAAAACTTTCTGACCTTCCACTTAATTACAAATAGTTCTTTTACCGGATTATAATAAGGATTAGGAACAAACATTCAGATTTTTTCAGCCATTGAAATTTCTTTTTTTGAACATAGTGTAGTAAAGTATTATCTTTACTCTACTAAGTTTAAAATTATCTTTTTTAAACAAGTATAGTAAAGGCTGTCTAAAAAATATCAATATATACAGTAGAAAAAAAGAAAAGGTATGTTACTCGCTGGAGTTCTCCTTTATTTTTTCTTATTGAGGGACTTTGGTAGCAGGGACGATTAAGGGTGTTCTCCTCATTAAAGAGGAGAAAAGAGAAACATTTTATAAAACTCATTAAGGTTGGAACAAAGGGTATTAAGAGAAAAGAAGGAAGGCGGAGGGATTCTTTTGATGATCTTCATCTAATTAATTATAAGATGAGAAGATGATGAAGGCGCGATGAAAGGAGATCAGAGGAAAGAGAAATAGCTTTAATTGGTTTATCGGATCCCTCTTAGGCAAACCTTAAATCAAGCTTCTGATTGGCTGGAGGGCTAAGGCACCCGGTAGCTTCTCAGGCAAATCGATGTGTATGTATTTAGGATTAACTCTATATGTATAAGCCCAAATACATTACATCGCGAGCGGCAATAATTATGTTATTTCACCTTACCTGTTAAATCATCCGTCGTTCGCACTATATCATCATAAATATACATTTTAACATAACACAACTATTGTTTTACCCTAGATATATTTTTACTTTTGCATATTTTTTACTTTTACTTACTATTTTCTATTTACTGTTATGTTCTTAAATATATTGTTAATTAAGGATTTTGTATTTTAAATGATAATTCATTTTTCATAAGTTTTATCAATAATTTAATTAATGACTTAATATATATATATTTTTTTATCATCATATTTTTATTCAGACCAGTCAATTAGTGTTCAAAATTAGCGAATTCGAGAAAGGGTTTGACGGTCTGGCGTGGTAGACATAATGGAGAGAAGATACCAAGCAGCTCATCTTCCTGACGTGCTTCCTATTACGCATTTAGGTCATAAGGTCTCTCATCCAAAACATCTTAATCTATGTTCTATCACTGTCTATTACCGAATACTTCAGATGACCAGTACTCGATTAATATTCGCAATTATTAAAAACTACGCATTTGTTGCAGTACTTTTCACCCTTCTCTTTTGTGTCTTCCCTTCAGAAGAATAAAAACATTAAATTACCTTATAAATAAGTTAAATCAATAGTCATCAGTAGAAACTTGAGGTTAACAATTACTTTTTTTTTAATTTGAAATAACTGGAAGGTTGTTGAAGTTTTAACTACTACGTTGTTTACTTTCATAGTTTCTATAAACTAAATGTCACAAAACCATTCTTATAAATTTTGAAATGTTTTCTGCAATATATATATAAATATATATATATATATATATATATATATATATATATATATATATTATATATATATATATATATAAATGTTATTATAAATTATTAATTTATTAGTTAATTAACACTCCCGTTACAAACACAAATAGAGTTTATTTTTAATAATTGTATATTTTGTATTTCTTTAAAACCACATGAATATCTTCTTAAATACGTTATAATTAGCTAATTTATTTATTTATTTGATTATAATTTTAGGTGCCGTGTAGAACAACAAAGGTTAGAGGCACCGTGGTCATAAACTATTTACAGAGATGGGTACAATTTATTTTTTTTTCAGAAAAATGAACAAACTTTCTTGATTCTTTTGGGCCACTGTTTCCTTATAACTTTGTAGAAGAGGCCATGTTCTGCCTGAACTATACAGTGGGCATTCCATCAGGATGTGTTCCACAGTTAGCTCTAAGTCACAGCGCTGGCATCTCGGCGGAGGTTTCCCTTCAAGCAGGTGCCCATGTGTCAGTCTAGTGTGTCCAATCCTCAATCGTGTTATTATTGATTGCTCCCTGCGTGGTCCAATTATCTGGGGTAGTGGTCGCGAAACTCCGAAGTTTCGCTTTAACTTGTTGTTCTCCGGAACCTTAGACCAAAAGGTGCACCATGCTTCTTTGCATTGCTTCAGTATGACTGAGTTGAAGTCAGTCCGTATCGTCTTGACGTTGGGAATAGGAAAGATGGAACTTAACGTAATTCCTACGTGGCTTGGCACCTAGAGAAATATAATTTTTCTTTTTGTATTAAATATTAAAATTCGAAATGTGAAATATTAATTGATTTCCTGAATAATGAAAATTTTGGATTCCCTGGAGAGCCGAATAGGAGTCACCGCAAATTAGAAACTGACTGTGGGCTAAGTCTTCAATTAAAGTCAAAGATAGATAAGAGCAAAAAGCTCGGACGTGTATACCGAATAAATGGAAGGGAGACTGTACCGAACGGTCTCATTAGGTAAAACGACAGAACAGCCGACTTTATCTAGATGTTTAGACGCGTCAGTATAAATACAGGTATAATCTTGATAAGTGGTTAAGAGAGCTAGAAAGCTTTGTTTTAAGATTTCTGGAGGATTCGTTGATTTTGTTGATATGGATTTCAAAGAAAAATCGGAGGTTGCTGGGATACTTGTCCAAGGAGGTAAGGGGTTTGGAGTGGAAACATAAAATTTTGGCAAAGGATGTGTGTCAGATAGTGGAGGGTAGTTAGAAAGGCGGGAGGGTAAGTTATATCGTGAAAAGTCAAAGAAGTCCGGCGTTGTTTTTAAGCGACCGAGAAATTTTAAGAGAAGATAGTGCCTACGGAGCTCTAGAGGCCACTCATCGGCTTCCCACAGTATGCTACAGATAGGACTAGTCCTGAAAGCCCCGGTTGCCCTACGAATCATTGCGTGGTGAACAGGGTCCAACCTACTTAATATTTTTTTGGAGGCATCCCGTAAATTTCGCTGGCGTAATCAGAGACTGGCCTTAACAAGCATCTATATAGTCTCAGCAAAGAGATTCTATCGCAGCCAAAGATTGAACCTGAGAGTGTTTTCATAATATTGCATCTTTTAGATAGTTTAGCCAAAAGAGCATCAACGTGTAGTCTCCAGGTCAATCTTGAATCAAATGTGACTCCTAAATATTGAATAGAGTCAGCCCTATTCAGACGACGATTCCCAAGGTAGACTGAAAATGGTTGTGCACAATTCCGTATTTTACAGAAATGGACTGCAGTTGATTTCGTAAGGCTAAACCTAAAACCATGACTAGAGGCCCAGGTTTCCAGATTTTGTAATGTTCCCTGAATCACATGTTCTCCAAATTTTACGTCGGTAGAGCTGTAATAAATGAGTACGTCATCCACGTATAGTGCGACTCTAACGGGTCTTGTTATGAAATTTCTTATGTCATTAATGGCAATGTTAAAAAGGGTAGGGCTTAAGACAGACCCTTGTGGTACTCCTTTAGGTAGATCAAAATTTTCAGAAAATGTGGAGCCAGCTCGAACATTGAAATTTCTATTGGTAAGAAAATTTTTTATAAATGAGAGGAGGTTACCTGAAATGCCCCAATTTTGTAAAGATTTTAAAATGTTGGTTCTCCGACACAAATCGAAAGCGCTTTCCAGATCTAAGAATACCGCGAATACATGCTGATTTTTGGCAAATGATGATTTTAAGAATTCGTTAAATTTGAAAAGAAGGTGTGTAGTTGATTTGTATTTCCGAAACCCACATTGTTCTTTGTCCAGAATTTTTCGGGTTTCTAACACCCAGAGAAGGCGGCGATTAATCATTTTTTCGGCCAACTTACATAGAACCGATGTGAGTGCAACAGGTCTGTAGCTATGAATTAATTTTGGGTCTTTATTGGATTTAAGTAAAGGAATTACGGTTGCCGATGACCATGTTCTGGGGAAAGATTTATTGGTCCACAAATTATTAATCAATCGGAGTAACAGATCGATAACTACTGTAGGAAACTTTTTAATAAAGTCGATATGAACCTGGTCCGGACCTGGAGATTTCGAACGAGAAGTATTTATACTGTGTTGAAGCTCTTCCATTGTAAAAGGTAAGTTGTACGCCTCGGAATCATGATTAGAGATAATGGTCGGTTGTAATTGGTTTTGATCAGGTGTGAGTGGATTTTTTGAAATGTCGCACAAGTATCGTCCAAAGGCATTGGCTATATCTGTAGGCTCGGTAAATGTGTCATCATTGTAAGTTAAGAGACGCGGAATCCTATTTATTGGCCTCCCTTTAATGGCTCTTATCTTATTCCACACAACTTTTGGAGAGATGGTAGATGAAATGGAGGATATAAAGTTTAACCATGATGTTTTTTTCGCCCGGTTAATAACCCATCGAGCTTCTGCTTTGGACTTTTGATAGTCGATATGATTACTCAAAGAAGGTCGAAATTTGAGCTGCTTTAGGGCCTTATGCCTTTTTGTCAAGGCAACGCGACACTCAGTTGTCCACCATGGGACCTTTCTTAAATGTTTTGGGGTTTTAGTTAGAAGGACGAATTGTTTAGCAATTTGAATAAGGGTAGATGAAAAGTTTTCAAGATTTGTTCTGTGGCATGGTGAAATTTTAAAGTCTTTAAAATGGTCATGACAGGTTCGTGTATATTGATCCCAATCAGCTTTGTCGATCCTCCATTTTCCAACAAAGTGTGGGAGAAATGGGAAGATTTCCAGAGATAGCAAAAGAGGCATATGATCACTGCCGGCGAGATCACAATGAAAATAAGACTGAGGGATGTTAGGAAATGAACGAGAGGCTAAACAGTGGTCTATGGAGATCCAAGAATGGTGGGCTCGGCTATAGAAAGATGGTTCACACGGGCTACACAATATTAGAGAGAATGCATCTATTACAGCCTCAATAATTTTTCCCCTGGCATCCGTTTTCCTATTAATGCCCCATGTCGGACTGTGGGGATTCACATCCCCCATCAAAAGGAATGGAGATGGAAGTTCGAGAAGGAGGTCACGTAAATCATTGTAAGTAACTGTGTCAGTAGGGTGTAAGTAAATCGAACAGATCGTGAACTATATAGGAAGATGGACAACAGCGGCTAAAGCTTCTAGTCCGATTCTACCGATACCTTTTTGAAATGCAAGAGTGACCCCACCGCTAGCCCGAGCTGACCGAGAGGTGGTCCTATTGATGCAGTTATAGGTTTGTTGTAAAATGGATTGGTTGTCTTTTAGATGGGTTTCTTGAAGAGAAACAATTGAAGGATTATATCTGGATATTAAATATTGTAAGTCATTATAATGGTGAAATACACCATCACAGTTCCAATTAAGAATTAACATGTGTTTTATTAGAAAAAGATAATAAAGATAAAAAAGCGATAGGTTATATTTAACATGTACAGTTATATCAGCTTATCAACATTTTTATCTATAACTGATGTGTTCTTAATATGATTTTTAAGTGCTTTTATGATTTTAGTAAACCTGGTTTTTAAACTTTTTGTAGGAAGAGAAGGGTATAGGTCGGAAAACATTTTAATTGTAGAATCCAGATCGTTTGTTATTTCCATGGTTGCTGATACTGGATCTTTAGTTATGATGGAATTTTCTAGCAGCGTGAGTAACTGAGTAAACGAAAGAGGATAGTTTTTATCCGGGGCATCAAGGAGTTGTTTTATAGGGAGTAAAGTGTCAGCTAGGGTATTTTTGTCGGAACTAGTCTGGTTAGTTGTAATTGTATTACTATTACCTACCACCGGTGTTTGATTCAGCCCGACACTAGCGCTGTCTGCGGTGATTTGGTGCTCTATTGGTATTAAATTTTGATTTTGATTTAGGCCTTCATGTGGTACCCGTTGGTTAACCTGTTCCTTGATAGAGGGTGAAACGTCAGTGGGATAAACTGAATTTATTTTCGAACCGTTATCTGTAACTGGAAATGAGTTATCAATTGCGGGTGTTGAAACAATGGAATTTAAGTTAACCTTACTATGGGCAATCGAAAGTTTATCTTTGACTGTATTTTCATTTAATGCCGGAAGTTCGTTGAGTGCTGGCGGTTCAGTGGGTTTGTTATCGGAACGGAGTGGGGAACACTGTGAGGTGAAATGCCCCTCTTTTTTGCACCTATCACACGCCCCTGTATCCTCATTAAAGAAAAAACGAAACGACCCTTCTTCGGTTTTAATCACTAAAGATTCTGGGAGACTTTCGCGACTTTCAGGAGTGATATAAACTTGTCTCCTCCAGCTTAAAAGTGGGAAAAACAGAGTTTTGGACACCTACAGACAGGAATTGAACTGGTGACACAGGCGTAACCTTAAATTGTTTCAATGCCTCTTCTATCGCACTGTGGGGTATGCTTGGTTCTACATTTGATATTAATATTCTTTTAGCAGGGTTAATCAGCCTTCTAATTAGTATTATATTATCCCCTAGCTTCAAGGAAGTATTTGTCTCTATTAATTTATCCACGTGATCTTTAGAACTAAGGTGAATACAGATGCGGTTGTTGGAAATTTTTGAGGCAAACCTAATGTCCCTTGGAGCAACGAATTCTGAGAGTTTCACTAGATATTCTATTAATTTAATGCCGTCAATACTGTTAAAACTGTCAACTGTTCAGAGTTGACAGAGGAACTAAGATTCTTAGGATTCATAGTTTATAACAGGATTAAACACTTATTTCTTGAGTAAAACTTATTAAATCACTGAACGAGTTGGGGTTATATGTTGTAACTTATAACTCCAGCTATTCTCTCTCTAATTAGCTAATAGTAAGCTATACTTAAATCATAATATAAATTTATAAACTTTATTTTATTTTGTAACTTTGCTTATGTGCCTAAAATGAAATATTGATATCAATGAAACTCATAAATAGATAAAAATAATTAATTAGTACAACAATTGAGAGAAAATTATGAAACAATATATTATTACAACAGACAAGTTTGGTGTACAAAAGCCATCACTATATTAGAAATTCCGAAGCATTTTTATTTTTTCCCCACCTCCGCAATTAACAGATGTTTTTTTTTTTTTTCATGCCTCCATGGTCCGTGGATCTAATATATTAACCTTACACATAATGTATATGTATCTATCAATATGTAAACTGCCATTTATATTTAGAATAGAAAATATTCTGGAACAGAATCCCTCAAGGACAGTTTTTTTTTTAATAACTTCTTTATTTTATTTAAATCAAAATACAGACAGTTTACAGTGTAAGTAAAAGTCACTATCCCACTAAGGGGAGCCCGCCCGTGTGTGGAAAAGGAGTTCATCTGCGAGAATTCAATAATTTTTTATAAAAAAACAATAACAGATTACATAGTGAGAAACAATATAATACTTAAATAATATAAAAATACAATAATAAATTGATGTGTACATTTAAGATATATAATGTGTCTGGCCACAAGACTAAAGGATTATAATTAATTCTTATTCACAATGATATAAGAAAAAATAATGTATTAAAGTATACAATAAAACAAACGCAAAATAAATAATTAGCGTCTGACAAATTATGTGTTGAACATGAACATGAAAAACTAAACATTGAATCTAAGAACTTTCATATTTAGAAAATTTTAAATATGTTAACTAAAAGAATTGATATTTGCATTTCCTTGCTTACAGCTAACCACATTCAGACTATAAAACAAAAGGCAAAATAAACAACACAACTCTTTAAAATTAGTAAATAATATTTTGGGGAAATAGAGCGTCATTAGGAACCGATTGGCAATGGGGAAGTGGTTGGTATTGGGCAAGGGGTGAACGAATCGTTCTCATTTTGTATTACTGCTTTCGCCGGAATAAACGGGCGTTGAAAATGCACATCACTTGCAGATATATTATTTTAATCGAAGTTTGGCAGCTATCCCTAAGGCAGTAAATTTCCAGGGGAATTGTTCCCTTCAATAGGGATTTAGGTTCAGGGGATGGTTCATGATTTATATCAAACATCCTCTGCGCTTCCGCCCGAATATATCTTTTTGGCAGTGGCCTCTGTTGTTAGCCTAAAAAATAATAATAATATAGAACTGCTGACTTTATTGCAGTTTCCGGCGGAAAAAGTTTTTCATTCGAAAAAAAAATATATTTCGGCACACATTTTGTTTACGTTCTGGGGAAGATATTCTGTTACAAGATCGAATTGCTTCGGTTTCACCAATGTGTCTGGGCTAATATGATATTTAATATTAATGAAGTAATAAAAATGATCTGTTGGACTTTACATATTAATATATAATTACTTATACTACAATACTGACATATTATATATATACATGTATTTATGTGCAAGTTTTATTATGAATTTTACAGAATGAAAAAAATCCTTCGATATGTTTCATACGTGCTAATATGAAGTTCTATTCGGATTTTGTAGATGTTGAGAGACGTTGGGCTCATGGGGAACGGGCATTTCTCTTTAAAACTTAGAAATTTTTCAGGATCTTATTAATTTTTCTAATTGAATACTGTGTGGCATAATTAACCCTCCGTGGGTAAGGTGAATTTCAGACTCTTACATGGTTAGGTGAGGTAGGATCCGACCCGCTACTTTCAAAAAAAGTTTGAATCTTTTTTAGGGTTAATTTTCATTCTATTGCATATTCTTTTCTTTTATCAACCAAAGTAATAGTTAATAAAAGAAAAAAATAACATTTGGATTCATGTGTGTTGATAAATTAATTAATATTTAAAAAAAAATTAAATATATATAATATATATATATTATATATATTATATATATACACGAGACATATTTTTTAAGTAAGTACCGTTTTGCGATTCCGCCACCGCAGCGCAACGGTCGGCATTCCGCGCATGCGCGCTGGTAACCTACATCTCTTGTCTACGCACTGACGCCATACTGTCAGATTTTTCAATTCTTCATTGTATACGTTGTTTACTGAGTGTTTAAGATGCCTCCGACAATCGTGAGTCCCGCTGATTGTGAAATACGGGCTGTTATACGATTTCTTATTGCTTAAGGCGTAAAACTGATCGATATTCATCGTGAGATCGTTGAAGTTTACGGACAAAACATTATGAGTGATGGAATGGTAAGGAAATGGGTGAGAGCATTTAAAGATGGCCGCACAAAAGTGCATGATGAAGAACGGAGTGGGCGTCCTTCGGTCGTTAATGAAGATTTGGTGCAGAAAGTGGACGAAAAGGAGAGAGAAAACAGACGCTTTATAATTTCATCATTGTCCGACTGCTTTCCTCAAAATTCTCGTAGTGTTTTGTTTCGCATTTTGACCAAGAATTGAATTGGATTACCGAAAATTGTGTTCACGTTTGGTTCTAAAAATGTTGACGGATTTGCACGAAACCCGTTTAGGCAGTGCATTGACTTTCCTTGAGCGGTACCACAATGAAGGTGAAGATTTTTTAGACCAAATTGTTACTGGTGACGAAACATGGGTGGCCTACGTCACACCAGAATTAAAACAACAATCCATGGAATGGAGACATTCATCATCACCCAAAAGAGTGAAGTTCAAGCAAACGATTTCTGCCCGGAAAATCATGTGTTTTTCGGGACAGAAAAGGAGTTTTGTTTATTTATTCATTTAACGTCACTTTATGCTACTATGGCTAATCGGACGATGCTACGGTGGGAGTCCTAAATTTTGCCTATCCAGGTTTTATTAGGATAGGGATCTTTAACGAGTACCTGACATCGCACAGGCTCGGGACCACCATTTAACGTCCCCTCCGAAGGACGGCGTAACTAAGGATTTTTACTCCTATTAAAAAATCCTAGGACCACCTGCGGGTTTGAACCCGTGGCCTTTAGCATGGGGGGCTGTTACGCTAGCCACCCAGCTACAAGTGATCCCTCAGAAAAGGAGTATTGTTAGTGGAGTTTCTGCCTCGTAATGAGGCGTCTTCAAGACGATAACGAAGTCAAAACATTTGTGATGCAGTGGTTAACAAGTCAGGCGGCAGAATTTTTTGAGGAGGGTATTCAAAAACTGGTGCAGCGTTATGACAAGTGCCTCAAAATTCATGGAAATTATATAGACAAGATTAAGATACATGCTTTCATTTAAAAATAAAATTATATCTTTGCACGTCTTTTTTTAATTCCAAAACGGTACTTACTTAAAAAACATGCCTCGTATATCTATATCTATATAAGGTATTATAATTTTTTTAAGTCATATTAAAATAGTTGAAGCAATATGAACTATGAAGCAATAACAAGCGATATAGGTGTATGAACTAACAAAACTTGTGAAAACCTAACTCTATTAGTTTTTCTCTCCATATTATTTCAAGTTAAATAAGATGAAAACGTTAAAAAATAGTTTTAAAAAAATTTAATTAATAATTCAAGAGTTTCACGCCTATGCCCGAAAGAAATTTGTTACATATTGAGTAAGGAAGGGTCGTTCACGATCCGGCCAGAGAGTGAACGAACTAAAAGTAAGATAGTTGTTAAGGGGAAGTGACCAATTGGAAAACCTGCCTCTGTAAAATAGGAAATAAGTATGACTCATAGGGTACCTAAATTGCAGTGACCTTTAAAGCTATTGCTATTATCTTTCTAGTCTTTAAAAATATCTTTAGCTGACAAAATTGTACACAATAATTGCTATTTTTGTGGTTTTGAATCTTAAATGAAGTTTTTAACACGTAAACTTGAAAAACTAGAACTTTTTGGCCATTATTATTTATTTCAAGTGCTACGTGCATGATCAGTACTGTCAAACACTGTCACTAAACGTAATGCTGGCGCGGGATATGAAATAAATGGGCGACCTCAAGAAAAGGTCGATATACCCATAGATTTATTAGATGAGGAAGATGGTTGGGGGTGCGGTCATAAATTAGAAACACACATTTAAAATAAGTGTTATTTTAATTATGTGCCGACGTTTCGGCCTACAATGTGGGCCTTCATCAGGCCTAAAAGAAACCGCAATGACCGCACCCCCAACCATCTTCCTCATCTAATTTCCCAACGGTCAACAAAACTCCATCATCATAGATTTATTAATACGATTAAGAATCAAACCATGTCCTACAAAAATAAAATTTTTGACGGGACAAGGAAGAGACAAAAGCTATTTGTTTTGATTCAACAAAAATACGATAACGTTGGCAAGTTTGAGGATTGACATACGATATCTCTCATTTAATTGCGATAAACTGGATAGACATTGACACAAACTGATTTTTACAGTCCTTAAAGGAGACCAATGGCTGCTTCGAACCTTATTACAAATTATTTCAGAGTTTGATGCATTTGTGGACAGATTGGATTATTGCGAATTGATAAATATGAAATAAAATTACTTCTAGCAAGCTGTTAATCCTTATTAATAATTTATTACATTTTAATATTTTTTCAATTTTTATTTATCTATTTGATTACGTTTTTGTTCCATTAATACTCTCTTTTTACAATATGTAAAATACGTATCGTATCAAGATATTATGCTTAAAAATACATGCTCCCATTAAAAGGTTATTGTGATGTCGAAAACTAGAAGTAGTAAGTCAAAGTTTTGATTAAAAAAACAAAAACAAAAGTTACAGAGCGTTAAACAAAAGAATAATTATTAGCAACAAATAAAAAGAATATCAAGATCTATCTATAAAAATATCTAGGGCGCTTGACACGTGATTTCAAACTCTTCGTTTGTAATTTTGAGAGATAAGATTTGTTGCTCGAAATGTAGCAATGAAGTAACCAGAATGACGCGGAGAGATAGGTATTAGAAAGACAAATAGCTAATGGAGAATGGAGACAAACAATTAGATGGAGCATTAGGTAAATTAAACAAGAATGACAAGATGTGAAGCCCGCTGCTCCAGTTGGCAAAGCAAATAGGGGCGCCCTCTCCCGCCTAATTACGATCTCTAGTTCTGATTGGCCCCCCTCGCTCTATTTCCACTCTTACGATCCTCCATAGGAAATTATGACGGATCCTCGGTTGTAGGATTTCTTATCACTTCGTTGAACCTACCCTTTGATAGTCGAAATGACTTTCTGGACTGTTAAATCAGCTGCTGCAAGGTTCTGTATGACTACTTAGGTGAAGTACGAATTATTGTAGATTTATAATTGATTTTAAGTATTATTATTATTATTTATTTTCATCTCTTTTATATATATATAAAGAAAAGATGGAGTAGGTGCTGCCGTGATGTATACGGACAAGCATTATATGTTCTTACCTGAGTACTCAACGGTATATAATGTTAAATTATCAGCTATATATCGTGCTCTACTTATCAATAGACCCTACAATAATTCGACGTGTTGTAATTTTCTGAGATTCAGAGTCTGCTATCACAGCACTGCAGAACACCTTTTCTCAAAACTGGTTGGTGAATGAAACCATGGAAACACTAAAATCATTAGAAATGGCTGGATGTGTGATTCATCTGTTGTGGTTGTCAAGCCATATCGGTTTAAAAGGTAATGAGCTAGCAGACAGTGTTGCTAAAAGAGCTATTACCGACAGCTACTTGATCAACACCACCTAACCAAGTAAAGTGATCTCTTTAATAAATGAAAAGACGTGGCACGTATGACAACAGACCTGGACGGCAAAGAGGGACAATAGAGCCCTATGATTGCAGGACAAAGTCGAATATTCAGCTGACGCGGAAAAAAAGAATAAATAAAATGAAAATAGATAATGAATTATTTTCAATATAAGTCATTTGGGCCGATAAATCATATAGCGAACTGCTATATACATTATTTGCATGCCTATTGCTATGTATCCAATACTTCAGAGTCCACCCGTCCCACAAATTCATCAAATTTTGAAATGTATTTTGTAAGGAGATCTCACTTCAGAGGCGGCCATTTTTCTTCATTGAGCAGGACTAAAGAAATTAGTCTGCGTCTATGTCTGTTCACTTTGACCTCCACGATTTCAAATTTTCTCGTCTGTTAGTTATCAAATATTTAGTTGCATAGAACACATCTGCATATTTTTATACATTGGTAGGAATTCCTTTGCAATACTCCTTAACTTCGTATTTAAGATATATTTTGTACACATTTTTTTTTTTTAATTACTAAAACCAACTAAGCAAAGAAAAAAAAAGGAGAAATGAACAAGCAAATAAAATGAAATAACCAAATGAAAAAAATTGAAATAATAACAGACAATAATAAATTATAAGATAAGGCTTAGTAATTTAGAATATTTATAGTAATGTATGTTTTGTTCTCTTTATGGCTATATTTAGAAGTTGATAACTTCGTTTTATAAGTGTGTGGTTGTGCACTTGGCATTTCATAAAAAATGATAGCATTTAGGTGTATGAATTCGTGTGTTGTTGGAATATCCAGTACTTTGTGCATGTAAGTAATTTTGGTGTAAGATGCATAATTGTAAATGATTCTTTATTGTAATACTTGGTATTTTTTTAATATGTGTTTTGCTTGCAAGACTCAAGCCTAGGCACGAATATGTAATTATTGGCTTTATAGCAGTTTTATATAATATTAACTTTTTTTTTGCTGATTATTATGAATTTATATTAAAACCCTAACCAACCCAAACCCCTACTTGTATAATAATTTACGGGCACTATTTATTTTATTGTTAAGGTGGTGTTTGGAAATCAGTTAACAGTCAAAGGTGACTCCTTAATATTTAACTTGTTTTGAAATGGCAATTGTTACGTGATTTAGTTGTAGAGTAAAGGGAAGATTAGGTCTATGTTTTCTAAATATTGTTGCTTTGGTTTTTTCAGTGTTGGTTTTTTATCCCCATAGACTCGAGTATTTACTGGTTTTATTAAAGGCTTCATTTAGTCTTAGTTATTGTGGAAATTATAAATATTTATATTATTATATTTATATTTGGAAATATTTGTCTTTCATATTTTGAAAAAGGATAGATATTATTAGCACTGGATACTTTTTAATTTATTTTTAAACGTTCAACCATTGTCATAACTCGTTAAATCCTATAAAACTAATTTCTCATGCCGTCAAAATTCCCTATTGTAAAGGCGACCCTCTTTATCGAAGTTTTTAAATTTTCTTACACGCCGTTAATTGACAGGACTTTATACTTATTGATAATCTAGTTTCCCCTTATTTCACCAAGAACGGATAGAAGAGGAGAAGGAAAAAAAGAGAGAGGAAAAGTTTCTAAAGCTTTTCCGGACCGTGAGAGGTGCCGTAATGAATTTCCCTCTCACCCCTCGCCAACAGTCGGAGATTACCTTCGACATCGACAGCTCAAAACTCTAAATGACTTTTCAGGTTTTCCACTCCACTTTCCTCAGCCGATGGCTCCCGCATTTCTCTTAATGCTTCTCTCCATCCCAAATCACCTATCACTAAAAGTGATTGTGTCAGAAGATATATCAGGGTGAGAAGAAGGGGTTAACGATGTAAGAGAAAGTTTTTTATTCTGCAATTGTTTTTTTAAGTTAGAAGAGTTGAAGAAGGATTTTTTTGCCCTTTGTGCTCATTAATCTTAATTAGTTCTAGATTAAATATTGAAATAGTAGATTTTAAGATTAACAGTGAGGTAAATATTATATACATTCCAAAATATGCCTTGAGTAATTATTACTTTTGAACTAATAGAACTCAGTCTAAGAGGTTATGTACTTGAATGTTAACAACCTTTGTTAATTGAACTTAAGAAAAATATCTTTATAATATTAGCGAAGAAATCACTATATTTTAAATATAAGAAATGAAGGGGAAAGATCCTGTCCTTTGAGTCAAAAATCCTGTGGTATTAGCGAATTCAAAGAAGGAGGTGAAATAATATAAAATCTGGTGCAGGCAACACACGACTTTCACTTAACTCCATTTTTAAAATTAATGACAGGCGTGAATATAGATATAAAGAGAAAAAAATTAACAATTTTCAAATACATTTAGAGATAAAAATACGTAAAACTATTAAAAAATTAATTAAATTGAATTTATATAAAACATGTGTTTTGATTAAAAAATCTATTATATTATTATCTAAAAAAATCAGTTAGTTTTATCTTCTTTTCATCACTCTATATTTACTTTTAAAAGCTTGTGTATAAGATAATATTTTTTCTAAAATCTTTAGCTTTCCAACACACATGTATATTACTGTTCTTACGAAAAATTGCATTAAAAAGATATTTTTCAGTTTTCTCCTTTAGTTGGGTATCGAATTCATTCAATTTATATATTTACCTGCTTCATCAGTGGTAACAAGATAATATAGTTATTTTTATATAATCAACAAAATTAAAGACACTTTGGAGAAAGAAAATTTAATATATCGGCATTTAAGCCCTGTCAGACCATTTTAATCCGAACGAAACCTAAATGATATTAAAGCCCATTAAATTTTACATCGATATACCGAATTTAAACAAAATCGTCGGAACTGTTTTCGAGAAAATCGAAAAAAGATGCAAAATACATGTTATAAAATGGCTCTTCTGATTAGCTGATTTTGATGAAAAAGGTTTTGTAACTTCTCGGGCGTATAGTTGTCTTAATTATGAAATTTCAGTTTTGTAGGACTTACCGTTTCCGCTCGGGAGTTACCAAACACACACACACACACACACACACAGACTTTTTTGCGGGACTCTAAAACGTGTATTTCCGTTGAAAACTGGAATTCGAAAATTTTCACGATCGCAATACTTTCTCTTACTATGTATAGTAAGTGAAAGTAATAACGTTAGGTGTAAACGATATAAGAAAAAACGCTGCAAATTATTACACAATGGTTTATTATTTCCAAATAACAATATTGGGGTATAACTGCTTATAAGGCTGTTGATAGGCAATTAAGTAATATGAAAAGCACTTATTCAAAGCATCATGTCATAACATGACCACTGATTTCAAAATGCAATATTTAGCTAGTTTGGAAACCAAATTTAATTCAATGATTCTTTTCTCATTTGGTCCAACATTTTTTTGGAGAATAACACTGGGATCTCCTGGAACCCTGATTTGCTATCTACTTGTGAATGGCAAAGTTTAGTTTGTCGTTACAACCGAGTGTGTAACGTAAATAATTACTTGAAGATAATTGTTTTGATGCTAATAAAGTTTCTATTCATTTTCATTGTATAATTGACTAGTAATACTTTTTTTTTTTTTTTTTGTCGCGCTTTACAGATTCTAAAACACTACACACTTTTCTCCATCTTCAAAAATAACTGAGTTATAAGCGTATTTATGTGAAAAATATCAATTATTTTCTTTTCTGTTTTCTCTTTTAGATAATTATTAAAAAACAATCATTAATTTTTTTCTATCTCGAAAATAACGTAGTTAAAAAAGTATATATAAGCCAGATTTCAATTTTTTTTTCTTTTTTTATTTCTTTTATATAATTATTCGTTTTGTTGGTTAAAAAACACTAATACATTTTTTTTCTATCTTCAAAAATAACTGATTTATTGAATAAAATCATATTAATCGACCGCCATTAAAAAACTACTGATAGGATCATCGTTGAATGGACTAGTATTTTTGTGGCAAATTTAGAAAAAAATTGTCCAGTAGTTTCGGAGATATGCCGCGTATGGCGGACAAACGGATATTTTTTTATTTGTCATGCATCTTGAAACGTAAACCCTCAAATTTTGAGCTGGGGTAATTTTTTTTTTTTTTTTGGTCGATTACAAAGGTTGATTAATGGAAATAATAAAGCAAAATATGCAATAGCATAATTAAAAAAATAATACATCAACAAATCAACAACTTAACAAAAACGTTTGAGGAGAAAGGGAAAATTAAGCGTACTATACAAAAACAAAACAAAAAAAAACGGCGTTATAGATATAAGATAGAGAAAAAATTCCATTTTAATTTTTCATAGATGGACCAATCCTCTAAAACAGAATAATTCTAATTATAATGCCGAAATTCAAGATTATAAGAAAATTAAGGGCAGTCAATATCCCAATAGGAAAAAAAATGAAAGACTAAAAAAGAGCGACTAATTTAATTATTTCACAGATAGATCAATCTTTTGAAACAGTTATGAAGCATATTCCTAAATGTTCGAATTTCTATGATACAAATGAAAGGTCCATAATATAAAATGTATTCCAATTATTGCTAATTATTACATTGACTACTCTCTAATAATTAAAGCAAATTGGATACCTTTAACAATATAACTTTTTGAGGGATTTTAACATATTCTTTAAAACTTCTTAAGAACTCGGGTGCAGATTTCAAATCATTGACGCTTCTATTTCTATTATAAGATAATTGAACAGCAGATTCGCACCGATGATTGCTTGTTGTTTCTATCTTTGCCGGAATCAACCCTAGTGTCTTTCTACTTCGGAGTCCCAAGTCAACCTCAAAAATGAGCTCGCAATATATATAAGTACATTATCGGCATCTAGAAAGAATACGTCCAGCCTTAAAATGATGGTAACATCGAGGTGACCGTGTTGGTGCAGCTGACTTGATCCCTACCAGTTGTTAGTAATGGAAGTTGGCCAATAATCAACCTGGGACCATTTTTCGACTGCCAACGACCTACAAAGGCCTTTACTCCATCCGCTACGTTGCTAAAGCAATTGCAGGTTTTCCTTTAGAGCGATTTTGAACATGTGTGACCTGGACTTCTATCATCTTCCATCTGGATAGAAGATAAGGTAGTGTGGTTTGTGCATTAAGGCAACGACATTTTGTCTCTCAAGAAGCTTGTTGAAAATCTTTTCTGTCCTGACATCGGCATCCCAGAGCCTGCCGAATCGAGAAGCTCGTGGAGTTATGAACTTAATAGATCCCAATAGCCACTTTCCTTTCTTTTAACATAGAGGACCGCTTTGAACAACTTGAAGGCATCAACTTAATTGGTCCTGTTTGATTAAAAAGTACTTAGTATGTCATGTCGTGAAATAAATCTTTCCTGACATGCCATTAACGCAGGGAGCAGGCTGACTAGTATTCTGACGAGAAGCCATAAATAGACCTTCCCTAAGGAAGCGTTTCGTCTAGTGGATTCTTTTATCAGAGAGGGACCAGCTTATTTGTGCAATTCTAAAAACGGTTATCGGATCATATCTTGATAATGAAGACACATGGGTAATACAGGTTTGGTCTTCCGGTTTGTGGCGACAATGAAAACCGTGGCGAGTCCTCCCTCTGATTAATTCAACAGCAGTTGATATTTCTCTTCTAAGCAGCGCTAAAGACAAGGCTTGGTCTTCATGAAAATGGTTTGAGTGATTAGAATCAATAATCAGATCCAAAGAGGTGCCTGTCCAGAAATGAGTATTCGATACTTTCTGCGTAGGAAACTGAGGAATCCTGTGGTCGTCCTCCCACCTTGACCACTTGCTGCTCGCACCGAAAAGGTAGCGCTTAGCGAAGGACTTACAGACCAGGTGCTCTTCCGAATAGAATTCAGGAGAAAAATACAACCGCTGAATGAAAATGATAAATTTAATTTCAGCTTTGGCTATCTCATTAGCGTAGAACTGTTCTGAATGCTGGATGATGTGATTAGAGAAATCCTAACTCTTCTTAACACTATGAACCTCATGGTCCTTGCTATAGTTCTGACGTGGGTGTACGTTGTAAGAGGAGCGTTTAGCTTCGGCGTTAATGCGACCGATAGTCTTGCAAACAGGTTCACGACAAAATGAAGTAGGTACTTGAACATTTGTAATTGTTCCTACATATAGAAGCGTATACGGACAAATATTAAGTCACCCACTAAATGGATGTAAACAAAACAACTATAACAGAATATTCCATAAAGTACTTATTTTCCAACACATTAGCATTGCTAAAGTTACCAATTTGCGTGTAGAGATATCTACTACCGCCTGAATTAAAACGAAGTAAATCTATCCATCGTGTCTGGTTTCCTTTTTTTTTTTTTTTCAATGGAATACTGATATAGTTCCTACCTCTTCGTGAATTAATACACACATTTTCTAAGGAATTAATTTGAATATTTTAACTAGTAATGATTAGCTTTTCAATGTTGTTTCATGTTTAAATATTTTTTTATTTAAACATATTTATTGATATTTACAACTGTATTGTTATATACAAGTAAATGTGATGATGTGTAACTTATTAAAATAAGTCACACAGTTTTAATTATTATTAAAACCAAGTACTATTCAAAAATATTTGAGTTATTCCCTATAACCGGTCTTACTAACGGATTTTATCCTAATTTTAATATTATCTATCTAAATATCATTAATATTTTGCATATGTGCCATGATATTGCAAAGAAATGGTTTTAATTTGTCAAAATAAATTAAATTTCCAAATGACAAGAAGTGGTGACCCCTCCCTTTTCTAAAATTATACTTTTAATATATTCCCACCTCATTATTCATGACGTCGTGTCTGACTAAAAAACTTCGTCTGCACTTTAATGAATTTTAACTCATCCCCGCGGCATAGTCCTCAAGTTAATTTTCACTCTTAAAAATTTAAAACTGAGTAACATGTGTCTATAATGTAAATTATAGTAATAATCATTTTGCGATTAGATCTAATTTTTAGTTTTATTGGGTTATAACTGTTTTGAAATACTTTTGTATTAATTTTTTTTTTCGGAATATGATAAGGATATTATATACAACGATTTTATTTAAAGGATGCTATTTCCGAATTTCATATAAAATCTTAGATCGCTAATGCGACGTTCGATTTTCTTGCTATTTTAAAAGGATTTATTTTTAAGGAGATCAATTATTAGCTTTCACAGGGTTATTCATCCATTTTTCGGCTTTTGTTGATGTCTTATATAGATTGTTATATTGATATAGAGATCGATAATTAGGTAGGTGTTGGCTCTGCTTTCTTTTACCACTTTATTAACCGATGCTTGTCATTCATCAGTCATGTAAAATTAGTCCCACCGATTCAGGTCTTTTTTTATTACCAGCCTTAATGTACCTTCTATCGCTGAGGCAACTGCTTACGAGAGAGTACAACTTGCTGGTTTTAGAACAAGGTTATTCCACCTTTTCTTAAACGAGTCCGGACTACTGCTACGATAAACGAAATAACATCCAATATAGCTTTTATCGATGATATGATATGTGATGAAGAGATTTTTTGTTTCATCAAGTTCTCCAATTTACTTCTTAAACTTACTAAGCAAGACAACAAGCATCTATAATAAATATTTTCTTTTTTTAGAATATTAGTTGCATGAGCGGAAGGTTTTGGATTTACCACTTATTTTTCGATGTATTCGTTTAATAACTAATGAACAAGGCCCAATATTTGAAATAGCTCAAGAAGGTATGATTTAGTTCTATCATCAAACAGTTTTTAAAGATGTTATGAAATGAGTACCAACGTGTTACTACGGGAACATTCTAAGAGTGACTTAAATTTTTTTTAAATTTGTTTTATTGTTAAAACTATTTGATTATTTCAACGCTTTTTACTATTTTATTTAATTGCATATTGATAATGTTCTTGGAAAAAAAAAGGACGCAGTCATTTTTAGCCGAATTAATTTTCAGTCTGTAGCTCAAGCTTTCGACAGAGTTTGGCATAATGGACTGCTTTTCAAACTTAAATCATTCCTTGCTTCAACTTACTATCTTATTCTTCTCTATTTTCTTTCCGACAGATTTTTTACTGTCCGGCAGGGCACAGATACCTCTTCTATACGTCCAGTCAGGGCTGGAGTTCCGCAGGGAACAATTCTCGCACTTTAACTGTATATTATCTATACACATGACATACCAACACATCCTAACATATTAATAGCGACATATGCAGATGACACAGCTCTTCTCACTAGACATACTAACATACTTCAAGCTTCACAGACCCTTCAGCATTATTTACAACATTTAGAAGACTGGTTTAAAAGATGGAAAATAAAACTCAACATTGACAAATCGCAACACATCACCTTCACCCTACGACACGACACTTGCCCTCCAGTCTACATAAACAACTTACCGATAACACAAACCAACACAGTTCATTACTTAGGACTCACTTTCGACAGAAGGATGACATGGGGGCCTCACACTAAGCAGAAGCGGCTGACTCTCAACAATCGACTAAGACTTCTATATTCTCTACTGCACAAACACTCTTCTTTAAAAATCCGACAAAAACTAAATACTTATACCTACTTACTAAAACCCATATGGACATACCCCACTCAAATTTATGGAATAGCGAAACCTACTCAGATTGCAAAAATCCAGACTTTTCAATCAAAAACTTTAAGACTTATTACTCGATCACCCTGGTATGTCAGTAACAAAACTTTACATACAGACTTACACATACCAATGGTACAAGATCACATTCGGACTTCCTACATAAAATTTTTTTACAAACTTCACGGACATACTAACAAACTCATACAAAACATGACCACGACAGACATGCCAGGGAATATTCAAAGAAGGCTGAAAAGAAGCTGGCTAAGAGATCTCCTTAAGTAAACTCTTTTAAAATTCAAGTTAGGAGTAGATGCCAATGGGTATCGACCTCCCTCATGCCTGACATGCCCTTTATATCAATTGTTAACAAATCCGCTTATTGTCACGGGCTGAGCGACAGGTGTGGATGTAAAAATAAATGATAAAAAAAAAAAAAAATTTCAGTCATCACTAGAACCTCAAAATGGCATCTTAAAATTTTTCGAAGTTTATATGAAGTTTTTTCATTGCCCGTACAACCATTAACGCTTTCACTGAACTGGACACGTTTTCCTTATTGTTGATGTAAGCAGATTTTTTTTATTTATTTCGTACTTATTAATTATACAATGCAATCGTGCTGCTGTTCGTTATGCGTGACTGCCGTGAAACTATAGGCTAGCCAATGTTACCGATTTTCATCAGTCATATCTTTTATCCAGTTGCAAGTGACTCATAAAAAGCTAATTATCCTCTCTGACCACAAATCACTTCAAATACCGACATATTTTGCATTCTTAATATCAGTTTATTTGTTATCTATCAATACTTTGTATTTTGCTAAAATTAATTTCTTCTCACGTATTTTTCCTTTGAAAGTGACATCGCGGCCTTTGAATATAGTTACGAAACTAGGATTTTCAGTGATAAAAATTAGTTTCGTTTCATTAATAATACTTAACATTATCTCATCTAATAATTCATTTTATTATCAGAATCTCATTATTAGATGAGATGATTATATGTATTGTTAATGAAATAAGCCTAATTTATATCACTAAAAATCCTAGTATCGTAAATATATAGCTTTTATTCAGTCAAATTCATATTTTTTTCAGTCAAAGGTACTTACTCTATAAATTCACTACCACAAAAACTCTTATCAATAAGATTGGTTAAACGAGAAGGTCCATCTCAACAATACATAGAGGACTAATTAAGAAGAAAGTCACCTTATAACAAGCATTGAAAGAGCTTCACCGAATGAATTAGGAGTTGGCCATCCAACAAAGAAAAGAATATGCTCTAGATTTCGATAGGTGGATTCCTCACAATCTGTCCCTTTTCGTCTTCATCGATGAGGCCGGTTGCATTTGACGAGTTATTGTTACTATCACAACAGCACGCGAGCGACTCTCAAACACGACTCTCGTTTGGCTATTAACAACCAACTAGTTATTCACTTTTCTGTTACTACTTCTGGCACTTGTATTGGTGACATTTTTTGTTCGAATTATTACAAAAACTTGATCAGCTTTACCTCAGTAATTGTATTTTAGTTAAGGACAATGCCGCTATCCATAAAAGTGATTAGGTTAGGGATGTTATTGGTCGCTCAACTCGTACGATAAAATACCTCCCGCCGTATTTGCCAATGTTTAACCCTGCAGAGTTTAACCCTGCAGAATATGCTTTTTTAAAAATTTAAAAATGAAATCCATGGCAAGAGCTACGTCGTCTTCTGGCAAAGGAATTCAAAACATGGATGAGGTAATCTCAAGTAGTGTGAACACCCTCACACCAACTGATTATTCCTACTACGTACTCGGAAGTTTAGCTGAAATTGCCGCACGCTGCTGCTAGCAATCATCATTATTAGTTCATTTGTTTATATATTTCAGTTCGTTATATTCATGTGTATGTGTATATATATATATATATATATATATATATATATATATATATATATATATATATATATATATATTTCCATATATTAGAATAATTATAGTATAATGACCTTGGGCATATTAATCCTTATCGCCTTGTTGAATGCATCAAGGGTCACCAGTGGAGTAGTAGCTACCATAAAAGCCTTATGCTTAAGGTTGCTAGTTCAAAACCAGCAGATGTCCCTATATTTGTTTTTAGGGTGAAAAATTCCTTGGTTATTTCGTCCTTTAAGAGAGATGTAAACAATTATGAATTTAGTTAAAAACATAAAGAAAATATCCAATGGCCATCTGCAACGTCTGAACTAGCCAGAGGATAGAAGGATGTTATGCTAGCCACTGCACCTCAGTCGACTCGTATTTAAAAAGTGGAACTCGTAAAACATCTCTCCCTATCTTACATAAACCTGGATAGGAAAAACTTATTAACGCAGGATATTAAAAACTTAGGATTAAGCACAGTAATATAAGGTAACGTTAAATGGATAAAGAACAACAAGATTTAATAAAAATGTTAAGTTCTTGTTAAAAAAAAAAAAAAAAAACCTCATTAAATTAACTTTATAAAATGGGTACAAGAAATTATGAAATTGACTAAAAAAATTATGAATTTGATTGCAAAAATTATGAAATTGAGTGGGAAAATTATGAAATTGACTGAAAAAATATGAATTTAATTGGAAAAATTATGAATTTTATTGGAAAAATTATGAATTTTATTGAAAAATTATGAATTTTATTGAAAAATTATGAATTTTATTGAAAAATTATGAATTTGATGAAGTGAAAGGCCGCGATGCCACTTTGGCAGGAAAAATACCTGAAAAGAAATTAATTTTAGAAAAAATACTAAGTATTGATGGAAAACATATAAACTGATATAAAGAATTAATATATAAAGGTATTAACTAAAAAATAAATAAGCGGTTATTAAAAATAAAAACCTACCATAAAAAAATAAAGTAAAATATTAATGTGCGATGAAAGACAGAAACCAATCTTTCAACTTCATATATATTCTTTCATCACACAAAATAGTTGTAAGTAATGAGGGATGGAACAAAAAAAAAAAAAAAAAAAAAAAGGTTGGTTCCATAGTGTAATAAAATATTAATGATAATTGGTGTAATAGGGGGTAATTAACTATAAATTAAACTAAAGCGTTTAAACATTTTGGAACTAGGCTATTCTAATAAAAAATCACACACCGAGCCTAAGGTTACTATACTATACTTTAGTTGGTTGTTCTCTTAATATTTTCGTATCAGTATTGAAACTTTCTTTAAAATTTTAATACTGATATTTTAAAATTTATTATATTGTATTATAGACGTCTTTGTTTATTTGTGAGGTGAAATCTTTTTAGAAAATGTACACCTGATTAGAAGTTCATTACCATTAAATCTAAGCATATGAGATTAAAAAACAGGAATGAGTGGCTCATAATCCATTATAATAACATGGCGTTCATATTTCGTGTTCCGTAGAATTGGCTGACTCCAACCCTCAAAGGAAATCATAGTTTATCAGGTCGTATCGATACACAGGGACAACGTACCTTTCAGACCCGACCCATCTGCAAGTGCGTAGATAAATTTTGTGCCAAGGACTTTCTTTCTTTGCCGTGGCGGTACTTTTTTTACCTTCGACTTTGCTTTTACCGGGTTTTAGTGAAACCATCACGCCGCCGTCGGCACTCTCGGAGTGTAGAGTGCTGCAACGTATCCCTTGGTGGAGGCAATGCAGAATCCAATTAGTCGAAGACTCGCTTGTCTGTGATATGTGGCGGGAAATGGAAATTCATGAAAGAACCCGCCAATCAGCCATCAGAGTTTTCCATGCATTGTTTAGTTCATGGGTCAAAGGGGACCTTGATCGCTCCACCCGAGCTCTGCCTTTTAAACAGTATAAATGAAAACTTTGCGGAGAATATCACGGGAATCAGTAGTCCTAATGGATCGAAAATTCTTGCCACTGAAGGCATAATAAACTTAGTAATAAGATCTAACGAAGGTGGCAATATTATGATGGGGAATAAATCGGTGGTCGAATTCCAGAATAGACCAAAAATCATGACACTTTTTTGCTCCGGCTGTTTGATTAGTACTACTGTAATTTGCTCACAGCTTGATGGCGGCACCTCTGTGTCGTTGGATGCCCATTTTGTAAGACTGAATCCACCTTTGGCGAACATTGAACGCAATTGCTAGATAAGCTCATGGGCCTTATCAGAGGTTTCGGCCCCACTTACAGTGTCGTCTACATACATCTCATTTTTGACACTGTTTGAAGCAAGGGGAAATAGTGAACCTTCATCTTTAATCAGTTGCTGGATAACACAGGAGTAGGCTCTTGGTTGGAGGGGGGGGGTCACCTCCTCCGTTCGGATCAGGGCCACTATGTTCCTGCCGGTACGGAGTCGGGCCCCGACCTTCTTTACAGGCCAAACGAACGATCAATCCAGAATGTGTAGGCTCTCATCTCTAGAAAAAGTTACTTATACCATTTTGCTATCTGAACAGAAACAGCATTAAGTCCTCAATTTCTTTTCTGTCTTGAGACTGGATACTCCAAGCCCTGGTGCTTACCAGTTTCTGCGCGTCTTCGACCTCGGATATCCTCCACATACCCAAATAATAGTTTTTTATTTACTAGTCACCTTCCATTCTCGTAATATGGAAGGACTACCAATGTCTTTAAGATTCTTATTAAACGCACCACACACCGGCTTTAAATTTAGTACATTTCCGCGTTTTGCCTAAGTCGGTATTTCTCCTCATCCTTCTCTAGGCCAAACATTCTTCTTAAGAGTTTTCTTCGAAAACTTGTTGGCTATTTGCAACGGCATGTGATAAGGGCCATGTGTCGAAAGCGTATGTTAGTACCGACCGGATGAGTGTTTTATATAAACAAATTTTGGTTTTTCTCGATAATAAATGGCTTCTTAATGTTTTCGCATGAACAAAATAAGATGTGTTTGCTGCAGTGCCCTGTCTCATAACTTCATTTATAAGTAGAAAAAAATCTTCCTTTCCTTACCTGTTTTATTATTATTATTATTATTTATGTTTTATTAGCGTCTTATATATTTTACTATTAGCGTTTATTTGAGATTTTCTTTCACACGCGGTTTATTTTTCATTAGCAATAAAAAACAGTTTTTCATCTGATAAAAGCCTTAAAGATGATTAGATATTCAGGTTTAATTTTGACGAGACGCTTGTTCAAATTTTATTATTTAAAATTAATATTTTATTTAATAAACAGATAATTTAAATGACTATAATAAATATTAAATAGCTTTAGCGTTTTTCGGTAATGTATGCTTGTTCACTGATAAGAAAACAATCAAGTATCATTAATGTTCCATTTCATGATAAAACATTCTCATTACCTTAAAAGGCTTTGGCATTTGAATGACAATAGCTTAATAGGTGGAAGCGGGTGGAGGTGGATGGAGCAGAGCCGACAACAATTGGAGGAGAGAAGAGGGAGGGACCACCGCCCTAGGGCCGGAAGGGCTCGTAAATCGGCGGCTAAGCCTGCAAGAGTTATTGCTGCAAATAATATGCAGGTAATAGCCCTACTGAAGGGCACTTCACCTCCCGCTTCATTATTGTCCTTCTGTCTTCCTACACTGTCTCTTCTCCCACTGTCTAGTCAATTATTTTGCTGAATGGTGTCGCATTTTTTTTTTCACACGTTATGCTAACTTCTTGTTTAATCCCAGACTACCGGAATATCCTTAGCAGCGAACCGTTTTCCTAAATTAACAGCTGTTGCTAGTCCTTATGTCCAAAAACTTATTTCTTAACGTTTTTCTGGCATAATACGACCAATAATAAATCATTTTGAAATTATTAACATCTACTCCTGTTTCTACCCATGAAATAAATTCCAATTAATGTTTAAAAAAGTAAAAAGGCATTATATCATAAACCTCGGTGAGAATGGTTTAAAGAAGCTTTTAATTGAACCCATCCAAATAATAATTACAGAATAATACCTGTGTAAAGCTGAACATATATTATTGTGAAGCTTGGCAGTTGCCCCTTATATCTTGTATTTAAAGGCCAGGTTTCAGTAATTAAGCATCAAGTTTGAGTCATTAGGAGTAAATTGAGTATTCAGTTGTCCGGTAAACAACGCCAGATTTTCAGTTATTTTTAAAATATTGTGTACCAAACTGGATTATTCATTTCTATTAATGTAAACATTTATTTATCCTCTTTGTTTGCTTTTGTTGGCCAAGTGTTCTGAATGTCGACTCCAGCTTAACCTGTTATCAAGTTAAACTCCTAGGCAAGTGGCCGATTCATTCCTCGGTTTCTGCGCCATATTTCAATGTTGAGGCAGATTTTTGGCTATCGAAAACAGTTGTAATTCTGTTATTGATGCATTTAATTTCATTTCATTTGTTTCGCACCAGATTCTTACATGCCTCATAACTTCGCCCAGGAACTGCTCCAGAGTATGTATATAAAAAATTGTTAAGTACTATTTAGTTCTATCCTGTATTTGATTAGAGGGATCCGGCTGATGTGTGTAAGATCCCTCCGGTATCACATAGTTCTTGAAGCTGAGAACGAGACTCTGCCGGTTATGGATTTGAATTCATCCGCTGAGCTTGAATTCGAATATCATGTTGTGAAATTTAGTTCCGGTTTGAAACCGAATCGTTTTCCGGAATCAGTTTTTATCGTTGCATTATCCATATCTTGCATTTGTATTCTCAACAATAATTTAACTCGACCCGAAAGTGACCTTATATAAGAAAGGAGAGAATTTAAAGAACTCTCATTTTCGTTTACGAAGCATTTCCTTTGTTTCTTCATAGTAAATTATTGTGTGCGGCAGCCTTCATCATTCTTCCTCTCAAGGAAATACTTCCTTAGATTATTAGATTAAATTATCCTTTTAGCGTCTTCACCCACCGACGGTTCCATTCCTCTGATGATCTCCCGGAGAATAATGTTCCATCTGCTGGGTTCTTCATTGGTCCTCACTTTAAGACTGTCCGGTAGATCCGCCATGCCTCTCTCTTGATTTTATGCAGGTCTAGAGAAATAGTCTTCTCTTAGGAGAAGGTCTATAGGTATCCCTCCCGCTAAGACCTGCACCACCTCATGAGACACTGTTCTGTACGCTTTTTATAACTATTTATATTGTCTTATTGAATAAAATATTATTGGTTCTTAATATATTTATATTATGTTGTTAATTGATCTAGTCTTTAATGTTCATCTTCCCTGAGGATAGACCTAGCAGCAAGTTTTATTTAAAGGAAACTTTTTCTTCAGGGTTTAGCATAGGTGAGTACGGTGGAAGATATTTACGCCCCAATTTAGTTCCTGTAAAGGTATGTTAAAAGAATGAGACCTGTGTATTTTTGCGTTTTCCATTATCATGAAAAAATATGGTGGGTCTGTCAATTTTTCATGAAGTTCATTCAGAAATTGATTAAATTTGGTTGGATTGCAATTTCCTATAGACACAGTTTTGTAATAAAAAATGGCTTCGTTATTTATAGCCAAAATTAATGAAGTATTTCTTCCCTTCACTATAGGAACATTTACGATAGCTGAAGTGTTACTTCTCGATCTGGCTTGCGATCTTCTCATGTGCAAATTGAAACCGGACTCGTCAATAAAAATAAGTTTGTTTCTTTCAGCTGGAACCCAATCATAAAATGTATTAGCATAGGTTTTTTTCTCTCTATAGTTTGTATGGGATTCATTTGGTTTAACACTTTAGATTCTAATTCAAATGTTATTTTGAGTTTTCGTAAACCTTTTTCGAATAAATTCTTTTAACAACGGGCACTGTTTTGACAGCTGTTGTTTATTTTTTATCAATTCGAACCAAGACTTCTGACTTGGTTAACGAGGCTTTTACGAATGTGATTATTTCCATTGTTGTTAACTGTGTCTTAGTCATTCTTGGGTAGCTGTTTCCGCCGTGGTATCGGCTAGCTTCTTTTCTTTAATCCATCCCATACTTTCTAGATATTCCTAAATATTCAATGTCACTACTTACCCTCTCTAATGCCTTCAATTATCCTAATTTGTATATTACCAGTGGGTCCCAAAAAAATGTATTTTTGTAGTCTTTAGGCTCCCTCACAAGATCGTTCATTTGGTCTGTCACACCATCGGTTAATTTCATCGTTCCAAGATTATATTGCAGTTCTTCTAACCAGTTGCGAATGGAGTTTTTTTCTTCGTATAATCAATTCATTTAGTGGAGAAAAGTAATGGACGCGACTTTAGCTATTCTGTATTCCTCAATGAACTCTAAAAGGTAATCTTTCTAGTTTTAGCTACACATATTTATCCTTTTAAAAGACAATACATTTTCCTTCAGATGTTGGAACTACACTGAAAATGAAATATTTTGGACTTCCTTTCAAACAGGAAGATGGTGGATATTACGTTAAGTTCCTAGAAATTATCAGAGACGGTCAACTTCTAAATCGATCAATGATTCCTTATTCCTTAAATAAATATGATAATAAAATCCATAAGATGTTGTATTAATGATCACATTAATTATTATTATAATGGTGATTCCAAAATCGATAATCATCACAATAGTAATTAAGCTATATAATTCTGAGAACCTCTACACGGTACTAAGATTTTAAATGTACAACTAAAAATATTAGGATTGGTTATATATTCGTTTATAAATTTACATGATATAATATAAATGCAAAACAATTATCACTATTAATTATTTAAATTATAACGACAGCGGCATATTCGTTTATGTAAAAAAAGTGAAGAACAGGTCTTCTTTGAAGGTTTAGTTGTTCAAAAAAATAATAATAACTCAATAGTTATTATTAATTTTAATAAGAAAGTCAGAAAGTAATTTTTAAATTATAGAGTGATGTTTTATAAAAAAATATTGCTAAAATATTTCTTATTTCAATATGGCTTCAATATATTATTTTTCATTTTAAGTGCGACTATGATTTGTTTAAATTAATTTACTTATTTTTATTTGTATAAGTTGAATGGCCATCTTATGTAAGTATGTAAATAAGAAAAAAATGAAGAATTATCATAATCAATGAATAAACCGTGAATATGCTTAAAAAAGAACGACGGACTGGAACGATAGACCCTCACACGGGCAACTATAATTGATAACCGTCGGGTTTTTTTCTGTTTCGGCCAGGTTGCAGAACCGTCCTTCCAGAACGTTTCTTTTGGCCCTCACACGATCTTTCTTGTCATCGGTTTTGAACGACGTGTTGAACCATCGATTTTGAACGATCGTGTGAATGAGCCTTTAAGTTCGATTCCGAATCTGTAAAAAATAATGCCTTCCCATTACTGCTGGTGAAATCATGAATTTTTGCTAGCATTTTTGCATGATGTAACTATAAAAATATGACAGTTTAAGCATTTTTTCATCCTCCTAATTAACGGCGGTGTCTACTCTATCTTGTTTTTTTCCATCCGTATATATATATTATATATATATATATATATATATATATATATATAGGTTTACCACATAGACTTCCGCTGAAATGGCGAAAATTCCGAATTCGGTTTAAATTAGGGTTTAAGGTCTAGTTATGGATTATGTACTAAGCATCTTTCTGGTAATGACAGCTTGACTTAAATATTTTGCTAGTTTATCTGTGTTTAACTGGAACCATTATTTAAGGGTTGATTTGTTATGTTGAAGACTCACAGTGGAACCAGCTGAAGCGTATTGAGGGTTCTTTATTTCCCAGAACTGTAACTTTACAATTATAATCCTACTATATTTATTTATTAAAAAGTACGGTAAAAATGCCTTGAAGAATTGTAATTTTGATCATCATCAGAATACCTCTTCAGGGTTCTTGTGAATGCGTGGGTGGTGAAACTTCCCTGCGAAAGCACTCTTGGCGTGTTGAAGCTAGACCAAATTTCTTAATTAAAGTATTTCACAATAAATTGCCATTACGATTTTTTTTCAAAATATATGTTTTATCTTCAGTATTAAATACATTTACATGTAAAAATCGCCAAGGTAGGAAATCAGCTTTATAACTATTAAATGCATCTTAGAACGCTTCCTAATTTGCAATATTAAGAAACCAACTCCGAAAATATACATAAAATAAAATAAATTAAATGGTTCTTCTTACTAATTGTCCTTCAATTGTATCTATTATCAAGCATTTATATGTATCATTAAAGAAACAAAAGAGAATTAAATCAAAATATTATGTCTGACAATGTGAGCGTCATTTCAGTGAATAGAGTTTTCTTTAGACTCCGTCTCATAGTCAGCCGTGATGAAGGCCCGAAACGTCGGCACATAATTAACATAGCACTATGTTTTTATGTGTGTTTCACTTTAATGTTCGCACCCCCAACCATCTTCCTCATCTAAAAGATTTATATTGAATTGTATTGTCGTGTATTTTAAATTCACCTGGCCCAAAATAATGTCAAAGATAGCTGCCGTCTAAAAACGCGTTTATATGAAAAATTAATTTCTGGAACGTTCCTGGACATGATGTAGCGTTCTCGAAATGACTATTTGATTACCAAGTTGATATCTGTTTTAAATATTGGTTAATTAATTTTGTATAAATTGTGCTAACTGGGTTTTTAATAACTGATTCATTTCTTTTAGTTTAATTGGAAATCATTAAATCGAAACAAATATAAAAATTCCGAAAAATTATCTATAAAAAAATAGTTTAGCTTGCTTGTCCTAACAACAAAAAACTAATGGAGATTTAATGAGATAGGAATATAGCTTACTATAAAAAATATATACATATTTTTTTTTTTAACCTTAAGAGTAGGTTAAAAATATTTCTCAGACGACTGAGATTAGTAGGTGGAAGCAGAGAAAAAAATGGAGTATATTGGAAGTATAAACAAATACAGAGAAAAGAAGAGGGCATTATTAACAATACGCTACCTCTCTCCGATGGAGATTTTGCTGCTACACCTTCAGTAAGAACAGTAGGAAGAAAATTGTACTGAAGAATAGAGCCAAAGCATACCGTAAAATCAAACCATAAGAGATAAAAATGTTAAAATTGAACGTAAATATGAACTTTTAATGAAAAGACTAAGAAGAAAAGAAAACAGAGAACAGGAGAAGCTCAAGTGCCAATATCTCCTGGCAGCAAAGTTGATGGAATGATAAATAATGTCGATGTACCTTCTAAAGTGCACAAGAAACTTTTATTCAACCAAGTACTGACCACCATCAAGATAAAAGTTTAATATGATAGTTGAGAATTTTCACTCAGCTGTTTACGTCAGTTAAATAGATTTCAGTAATATTTTGTTATGAGTAAGCTTTATGCTTAATTGATAAATAATTTTAATTAAGTTATTATTTTATAAATCTAAATTGTATCTACGTGTATATCGTCGTTTTGTGAACACCTCATCATTTCCGGGAACCTTATCACTAAGATCACTCATCGCAAATAATTATTTTATATTTTCAAAAACATCACGGGTAATATAAAAATAACACGGACTTCTAATATCTTCAGCTTATTATATTATATAAAAGTCAAGAATATTGCTATTTTTAGTCAATTTTACTAGAAATCAGTCAAATAGCTCCATTTGTAGCGATATTTTTCTTTTAAACGTTTATATTTGCCGTTTCCCTAGAGCTTTTTAATTTATTAATAATGAGTGCATACTTCCACTATTAAATATGGTCGAAAAGAAATAATAATAATAATAGGACTACCGAAACATATAGTTCGATACCGATACCACCAAAAACTACCTACACAGATTGGTCCAATGATCAACGGTCAAGCCCTAGCCATCGAGATCAAATTTAACACAATGCACCCATCGACGCTACCTTTCGGATGCCTAATAGTCGGTTCAGCCAATACCAACTTTTTCAGAATCCGTTTTTCGATGAGCCCAACAACTTAACACGACCATTTCAATATCCGCGTTGTGCATCCTTCCCAGTGACCCCATCTCTCTTTGGGCCAAATATTTAACGCAGTACCTTATTTTCGAAAATCTTAAAACGTTGTTCAATATTCAAGGCAAGCGGCCACGTTTAACATCCTAAAAGAACCGCCGAAAGAATGATAGTTTTAGAAATTCTAACCTTCTAGTTTTTAGGCAGAAGCCGTGAGCTAAGTAATTTCCCAACTAAATAATAACACGCTTTTAACCAGGACTTTATATCCTCCTGGATTTCATTTTTTCTTGTTATCACTGAACCTGAATACTTAAATTTCTCTACTAGCTCAAACGTATGTCCTGATATATCAATATTACTAAGATCGCCACCGTTTCTGCTACTAATCATATATTTCGTCTTATCGGTATTTATTTCGAGTCCTATTTCCTTACTGGTTTTTATTAACACACTTACCTTGAAATATAACAACCGATCTTATTTCACTAAATTCTTATTTCGGAAAGAAATCTATTCCTAATCAGAAACCCAGTACCTAAACAATAATTAACGCTCATCCCATACCAAATAACATATAATATATATTTCCTTCTGTTAACGAACCCTACCCTGGTCAGCGAACCTCTTGTAATGCTACAATATCTAAATGGTAAACCTTAAATTCATTCGTGACTTTAAATTTTAAACTTAAATTTCTCTACGTGCTCAAAAGCATGTCCTGATATATCAATATCACCAAGTTTGTCACCGTTTCTGTTACTATTTTCTACTACATATATTTCGTCTTATCGGTATATATAGCATTTCCAAGTCAAATTCAACCTTTTCCAAGTCAAATTCAACCTTTTCCAAGTCAAATTCAACCTTTTCCAAGTCAAATTCAACCTTTTCCAAGTCAAATTCAACCTTTTCCAAGTCAAATTCAACCTTTTCCAAGTCAAATTCAACTTTTTTCGATTTCAATAAAATAATAAAAATCAAATTAACATGATTTTATGTTTTAATGGTTATTTTAATTACACCTTGTGTTTTTAACCCTTGTGGCTTGTTAAATGTTCCCAGGGTCCTTTCTACATATAATTAGTCACGAATATAATAATAAGTATAACCGATACTTTAATTTTAAGACATTTGCGATACAAGGTCTGGTAGTCGGATTAGCGGGATTCGTTTTATTTAAGTTTTATAATCGCGGGCGAAAATATTATCAATAGAGGTTTATTTTAACTTTTTCGTATTTATTGGATAGTAGGCTCAGCAGATGCGTTCCCAAAGGTTCGTTACCGACTACACTATTAATTTCAATAGCGCTCGCTCAAATATGGGTTTATTATAACTTTTTCGTATTTATTGGATACAAGGCTCAGTAGCTGCGTTCCCAAAGGTTCGTTACCGACTACACTATTAATTTCAATAGCGCTCGCTCAAATATGGGTTTATTATAACTTTTTCGTATTTATTTGATACAAGGCTCAGTAGCTGCGTTCCCAAAGGTTCGTTACCGACTACACTATTAATTTTAATCGCGCTCGCTCAAATATGGGTTTATTATAACTTTTTCGTATTTATTGGATACTAGGCTCAGTAGCTGCGTTCCCAAAGGTTCGTTACCGATTACACTATTAATTTTAATCGCGCTCGCTCAAATATGGGTTTATTATAACTTTTTCGTATTTATTGGATACTAGGCACAGTAGCTGCGTTACGGGGGGTTCTTTCCCGACCATTCTATTGATTATTCGTGCGCTCGCTCAAATATGGGTTTATTATAACTTTTTCGTATTTATTGGATACTAGGCTCAGTCGCTCAGTAGCTGCGTTTCCAAAGGTTCGTTACCGATTACACTGTTAATTGTTATCGCGCTCGCTCAATTATGGGTTTATTATAAATTCGTGTTTCTTTTCTATGCTAATTTCTGTATTTGTGTTTCGGGAGTTTTGTTAGTGAATGTGTTAATGTTTTTTTAGTCAGTTGGTCTAATGTATGTTTATTTCGTGTTTTTTGTAACTTTTCATGTATTGGGTTACCGCTTATCCTTTTTTTCAGAATAGTAAGTATCTTTTTGTTTAATATTTTGGAGTTTGATAATAATCAGCTAAACAGAACGATTTTATAAGTACATTCTTATTTGATTAACCTCTACTTGAGTTAGGTCTTTCTAACGAGTCCTTGGTTACGCAGCGACTGAGCCTAGTATGCAGTAAATACGAACAAGTTAAAATAAACCTCTTCTTGAGCGAGAGCACTTAAAATAAATTGAATGATTGGGATAGCAACCTCCGCAACGCATCAACTGAGCCTAATAGCGAATAAATACGAAAAAGTTAAAATAAACCCATATTTGAGCGAGCGCGATTAAAACTAATAGTGTAATCGGTAACGAACCTTTGGGAACGCAGCTACTGAGCCTAGTATCCAATAAATACGAAAAAATTATAATAAACCGATATTTGAGGGAGCGCGATTAAAATTAGTAGTGTAATCGGTAACGAACCTTTGGGAACGCAGCTACTGAGCCTTGTATCCAATAAATACGAAAAAGTCATAATAAAACCATATTTGAGGGAGCGCGATTAAAATTAATAGTGTAATCGGTAACGAACCTTTGGGAACGCAGCTACTGAGCTTTGTATCCAATAAATACGAAAAAGTTATAATAAACCCATATTTGAGCGAGCGCGATTAAAATTAATAGTATAATCGGTAACGAACCTTTGGGAACGCATCTGCTGAGCCTACTATCCAATAAATACGAAAAAGTTAAAATAAACCTCTATTGATAATATTTTCGCCCGCTATTATAAAACTTAAATAAAACGAATCCCGCTAATCCGACTACCAGACCTTGTATCGCAAATGTCTTAAAATTAAAGTATGGGTTATACTTATTATTATATTCGTGACTAATTATATGTAGAAAGGCCCCTGGGAACATTTAACAAGCCACAAGGGTTAAAAACACAAGGTGTAATTAAAATAACCATTAAAACATAAAATCATGTTAATTTGATTTTTATTATTTTATTGAAATCGAAAAAGGTTGAATTTGACTTGGAAAAGGTTGAATTTGACTTGGAAAAGGTTGAATTTGTCTTGGAAAAGGTTGAATTTGACTTGGAAAAGGTTGAATTTGACTTGGAAAAGGTTGAATTTGACTTGGAAAAGGTTGAATTTGATTTGGAAAAGGTTGAATTTGACTTGGAAAAGGTTGAATTTGACTTGGAAATGCTATATTTCGAGCCCTATTTCTTTACCGGTTTTTATTAACGCACTTGTATTTAGTTGTATAGTGTCCGTCTCTTCGCCTAGCATTGCCAAATTATCGACGAATCTCAGAACAGTAATTTTATCACCCAGATCTCAAAAAGAAATACTCGAGTTATATTTAAATTTTATTATAAGCCTTCATTAATTTTTTTTATAAGGAAGACGTTCCTGGAATGATTGTTTAAATGGACAGTACAATTTAATTATACAATTACAAGAGTATTACTCAATTCTATGCTCTGTCAAGATACATATTGTTTAAATACATGTTTAATAATCATTTAAGCTGATTATCAAATAATAGCTGCCAGGTATTTTCATCATAAAACATAATTCGAAATATGCCACCTTTGTAATTTTGACTTGTTTATATTAAAAAACACAGGAGAAATTCTTAATTTTATACAATTTTAAATTATTTTTTTCTTGAGTCTCCAGAAACGTCAGCTTTAGCTTACTAATTCTATAGATTACCCGATGTTATTCTGTCTTATCAAAATTCACATTGTCTGATATTAAGGCTATAGAATAGTTTATCATTAAATAAAAAAAAAGTATAATTTATTACTAGAGAGAAGATATTTGCGATACATCAGTTTTAATGCAGAAAAAGAAAATATACTGAAGTGTTATTTGTGCAGAAAATCGGATATTTCTTAACGAGATCTGAGAGTTAACATCTGGATAATAAAATGGAAAACTCGTCAAGGGTTGTGCTTTAAAACATTCGGCGAAGGTAACCTTTCGCAGATAATGTGTCAGTAATCATACTAATATAATAAGACAATTATCAGTTCGCTTAGAAGGTGTAGCGGATGCTTCATCTGGTAGCTGATGCTTCACGCGCTCGCTCACGGGTGGCGCTAGCTATGCCTACTTAGGTCACCATACGAATATGAATGAATGAATGAAAAAAGAACTTTATTCTGGGACTAAGTCCATTGAGAATAATACACATGTAAAAAAAAAAAAAAAAAATGATAACAACTGGCCAAAAAACACATATAAAAAAACTAATAATATTAATGATTGCAATAATTATTTACAATTATTTTAGTTGATGAAAAGAGAGAGAAATGAAAAATATAAATTTAAAAAAATGCAGTAATATCTAAACGTAATATAGAACTAACAAGCCAAAAAAACAAAACAAAAACATTAGAATAATTAAAAATAGGAATGAAAATAAACTTTACCATCATTTATGGTATGAAGTGTAGACATTTCTGACATCACTTTAATCGCTGTACTGAAATTAGTTGGCATCTGATTGGGAAGCAAGAAGGTGTTTAAAAAGGAGAGATTTGAAAGAAGATTGGGAAGGAGCATGAAGGATGTGTGATGGGATAGTATTCCAGAAGGAAGTGGACCGGGCTAAGAAGGAAAATTCATATTTTTTGGTTCTATGGAAAGGCGTATAGAGGTCGGAAAGACGGGATCTGGTTTTCTGAGTATAAATTGTTGATTTAAATTGCAGGAGACTATAGATGTAAGAGGGGCGGTGGGGGTGGATGACTTTATAGAGAAAGGAACCAAGGAAATATTGCCTTAGAATCGAGGGAAATAGCCAATTTGACTCATCATAGAGGTGGGACACACGTGACCGTCTAGAGGTACCGTAGACAAATCTTAAGAAACAGTTCATGACTCGTTTCAATCTGCCCTCAAGCTACCTCGAGAGCTCACCATATACCGCACAACTATATTCGAAATGGGGGAAAATAAGAGAGGATGCAAGGAGCTTCCGGGAGGATTGTGGACCGCTGAAATAGTTTTAGTGTGCTAATCGATCTTTTTCTTTTACTTATCGAAATTTGGGCAACATGGGGTTTCCAGGATAAGTTTTGGTCAAGGATTACGCCAAGGTTTTTGACGGAGGAGGTGAAGGTAATATGGTGATGTTCAAGTAGAAGAGAAGGAAGGGTGATGATAGAACCAAGGAGGAAATTAGAACCGATTAAAATGGCCTGGGTTTTCATAGGATTAGGCTTTAGACTATTCAGGTTTGCCCAGGCACTGATCCTATCTAGGTCTGCCTGAATATTTGCAAAAGCTAATGGTAATTCGGAATGAGGGAAGGATAGATAGATTTGGAGGTCATCAGCGTATAGGTGGTAGGAACAGTGATATATTGAATTAGGGAGGTCATTAATATAGGAATTGAACAGAAGGGGGGAAATACTCGAACCTTGAGCAACACCTGAGTGTAGAATTAGGAAGGAAGATAAGGGTTCATAAGGAATAGCAACTGCTTGAGAACGCTCGGAAAGAAAAGATTGGAACCATTGGATAGAACTATTAGAAAAGGATAACCATTTTATCATTGTGGATGTAATTAGTTGACCGTTTAGAATTACTGGAAGGAATTAGTCCGGGTGGCGGTCATTAAATGAAACAACTAAATAGTTTCAACTATTTTATCGTTTGCCATCGTTTCGACCCCCTTTGTGGGTCATCATCAGGGCGCATGGTGGGAGAATGGAAACTCAGTTTTGGCAAACAATAAAATAGTTGAAACTATTTAGTTGTTTCATTTAATGACCGCCACCCGGACTAATTCCTTCCAGATAACCATTTTAATTTAGGAAAAAGGATCGAATGGTTCAGGGAGTCGAAGGCTTTAAAGAAGTCTAGGAGTATTAGGTCTGTTAATTTTTTTTTTCATCTATTGCGCTGTGGATATCACTGGTGATTTTGGTAAGGGCTGATTGCGTAGAGAAGCCAGGTCGGAAGCCGGATTGGAGAGGGTCAAGTTGATTAGTCTCTTCAAGAAAATGGGATACTTGGGATTGTACAATTCGTTCTAGAGGTTTGGAGAGATTAGACAGGATAGAGATAGGGTGATAATCTTTAGGTGATGTCAGGTTAGGGATTGTGTTGATAGGATGGACTAAGGGTTTTTTCCATGAAGAAGGGAATACAGAGTTCTGGAGGGAGAAATTGTAAATGAAAAGAACAGGTAGGCATAAGTTTAACAGTTTGACGGATATTCCATCAGAACCAATGGAAGTGTCATGGGATTTCATTAAGGAAGAAATAAGGTCTGTGGGAGAAATATTTGAGAAATAATAATTATCGCAATTAAATGATGGTGTGAGTGAAAAGTTGGTAGAGGAGGCTGGGGTAATATTGGAGGAATCACATGAAAAGTATGAATTTAGCTCGTCGGATGATATTGGGAAACCTGAGGAGGTAAAGGATTTACAGAGGGAAAGTTCACGAAGGAGTTTGGTTTCGGAATCGGGGAAGAGGACAGAGCTTCATGAAAATAGTTGGATTTCGCACGACTTACTGTTGTTTGTGTCAAGTTACGAAGTACTCTAAACGCTTAATAATCGTCCGCATGTCTTGTACGCCTGAAGTGTCTGCGGGCAGCCTCACGCTTCCTTTGGAAATCTCTTATCTTTTGACACATCCAAGGAGCAGGGCAGCGGCGGCAGGTATAGGTTTTGAGTGGAGCATGTTTGTCGAGAATATTGATGAGGTTGGAAATGAGGATATCGACCATTGAGTCTATGGAGAAAGATGAATACAAGTTGTCCCAATTGAGGATTTCTAGGTCAGGTAGTAAGTTTTCGCGGTTTAGGGCATTAATGTTACGGAACGTTATGGTTTTAGGAGTTTTGATATTATAAGATATTTGAATTAAGTCGTGGGAGGAGAGGAATGGGACAGGCAATTGTGATGAAGAGAGACGGTTACGGGCCGAGTCGATTACATGAAGGTCTAACCAGGTATCGGAAAAGCGGGTATGATGGGGTGATGAGAAAGAAACGATGAAAAGATTCGGGGAAAAGAAGAGATTTTCGAGATACTGTTTATCGTTGGAGTTGAAAAGGAGATTGGTATTAAGATCGCCTGAGATTATTATAGAAGTATTATTGTAGAACGAAATGTAGTTGTAGAGGGAGGGTATTTTCAAAAGGAGCATCAAAAGGAACTATAGGAGGGCGGTACACTACAGTAAATAGGAGAGGATGGGTGTTACAAGTAATTTCAATAAAAAATAACTCAATATGAAGTTGGTCAGACGGGGTTGAGAGTTCTAGAATCCGGAATTTAAGGTGATTATGAACGTATAGACCGACGCCGCCACCTGTGCGCCCTATTCGGTCGTGGCGTATGAAGGAATTATCGGTTAAGGAAACAGAAGAGGAGGGGATATAGTGTTTTTACCATGTTTCTGAAATATCTATGACATGATAACAGTTCTGGATAAAATATTGTAAGTATTCATCGTAACGGGCTGGTAAGGATTGGGAGTTAACATGGCAAATGTTTAGGATATTAGACATGGGAATGAGATGGGAGAAGATGCTAAGAAGAAGAGGTTACAATTTAAAATTTGAATAATGATGTCATGCGTAAAATAAAAGCTGTATATAATCATTGAAATTGAACTGTGAAAAATATCAGAAAATGAGAGTAATTTAGGATTATTGATAGAAAGAAAAGGTAAACAAAATAGAAAGTAAGAAAAGATAAATATAAAAGTTGAATATTGATAGAATCCGTGGGGAGAAGCTGGTTGAAACCTGTACCTTGTCGATGTATACCACCGGTTGTCCGTCGTCCTTGCGGCAACGCACTCTACCGGCAGCAAACCAAACGTATTAATTTGCCAGGAGGTCTTTTCTGTCGGGCGAGCCAGTGGTGTATTATTGTGTATATAATTAAATTGTATATTGTAACTCAAATATGCTATTTTAAATATATTTATCCATGTTACTTATTTATGAGAATAAATATACCATTGGAGGTAATATTATAGATTACCTTGGGCAAGACACTAGTCTAGTAGAGAAGCTCTCACCCAAGAGTCAGCTCAGCTCTTCTGATCACCAACCTGCTTCAACCAGGTATTAATTATCTCCTTAGGTCAGAGTATATCTGTTACCTATGTATACTAAATGTGGTCTATCATTATTTCACATTCTCCATCTACCTTCTCTCCTACATCCCATCTCTCCCCCTCATAGGATGGGGTGCTTGGCTTCTACCCATGTGCACTATTCCTTACCGCTCCATCCAACCTCGACTAAGGTATAAACCCTTCCTGCATGTTATGTATTAATTTTTCAGACCTCAAAGACATAAGACGACTACTTCCGATACAAGATTAGCAGAGCTCGTGCTTACACAATCAGCTGGACAGTGGATCCATATTGTATAATGGAAACCACAACAATCCAAAGAGATTTCCTGAGATTTTCACAGGACATGTGCATATCTCTAGAATGTTGATGGAAAAGTACAAAACATGTACGCCTAAATCGTATTGGAAGGTACCGTAGAGCTTCAGCCATATCCGACTTCCCTATACCACCTGTGAGGCACTTAGGTAATGACCAAGAACTACTTAGTGTAGTGTAGGTGCGTAAGTAAATAGTAAATAGAATAAAAAGTAGTTATAACTCTCAAGATTTCGGAACATCGGAAAATTAACGATGGTACTTCCTGAGCATTATATTCTTTGGCAACTTTGCTTGTATTATGATTGATCAAAGGATTCCTAAGAAGGTTGTACTGAATTTCTAATTCTTGATTAAGAAATATTTACAGGAAATATGATAATCATTTAAATCTGTTTTTTGCTGATATTAATGGATTATGTTAATTTTATACTTTATTCATGTATTTAGAACTCCTGTGGGTATAACGAATTTCTGAATTGAGTATGAAGAATTATATTTTATGGGTTGGAATAATGCTTAGCTAACATGTGTGCAACTTGGGCTTTACCTCTCTGAGACATTATTCATTACCTAATCGCTCATATAACTCTAGCCAGAGGGAATATATCACTCCGATGTGTATCACTCGCGATTTACTATTACTATGCAAATGAGAGCTCTATGGTTCCCAGTATTCAGGTTTGGCTCGATATTTAGAGCGCTCTTAATGGCTTGTTCAAGCCGAGATGATTGATCAAATTTATGGGTATTGGTGTGTAATATTTAGTTTTTATTTGACATTTTGTTCATACTAACAAATTTGAACAAGGAGTTTTCAGTCCCTTGCTCAAAAAAAAAAATGTTTATTCTTATTTCTTGGTTATATATTAAATTTTATTTACAATAATGAAAAGTAGGGCAATAAAATCTGGAAGTAAGGGCGTTTTAATTTCAATCCTTCTGGACTGATTGCTATTTTAGTGTTACCGTTAAACCTAGATCTCTGCTGGCTGCCTTCCTCTTACTGGCAAGAAGCATTTAACTTGAACCTGGCTTAAACGTCACTTTTAGTTTTATACTGGACTTAGCGATAAATGAAGCTATGAATTTTAGGTTCATTTATAGTTATTATGCCTTCTTCTTCGAGGTTTATTGGTTATAAAATATTGCGTTGCCTTATAGGACTAAAATTTAATTATATGTGCCTCCGTTTATACCCGTTTAAAGTAATATAAATGTGTATAAATGTATATATATATATAATATATATATATATATATATATATATAATATATAGGAAGTTTTAGAGTTACCTGTGATTATTCCTAATATCGTTAAAGGCAGGTCTCAGGGACCCCCTTTAAAATCCGTTCTCGATATAAAAATATGAGTTAATTTTCATCCATTTTAAATGCTTTTAGTTTGCAACTATTTATTTTATATTATATCAAATAATATTGAATTGATAAATTCTGACCTTCAGTGATTATAAAATATTTTATGAAGAAACTTTTAGAAGAGTCTTAGCTCTGATGTGAGAGTGGAAGGACGTATCAGCGCTACTGCTCTGAGTTGTACTTTTTTTGTTGTGAAGTTAAGTATTACTCAATGTTTATGACCTAAAGAGTGCTATAGATGGGCTTAAGGAACAAGTATCGTTAATAAAAGATTTGAATAGGACAAGCTTTCTAAGAAACACGGAAATAAAATATTTGAAAAGTATTATAAATGAAAAAAAAATCCATAAATTTCTATGTACTGTATAGAAATTAAGTAATGATAATATCTGAAATAAATATTTTCAACGCCCGTTTAGAGGATGGCGAACAATATTTGCGCACTAATGACGTTGAAATAGACGGAATGCCAGAGAAAAGGGGAGGAGATGCATTCAAAATAGTGTGTGACATTAGGAAAGGACTTGGGCTTAGTGTTGATGAAAAAATGGTTGACGTTTGTCATTGGTTAAGGCGGTACCCGGGGCGAGAGGGACCTAGAGGAATTCATTTAAATTTGTAAGGCGGGCTGACAAGGAAGAGTTTCTGAAAGCACGTAAAGTGAAGAGAGACTTTTCGACTCCGCACATGGATAGGGCTGATGATTATACGATATGGATTAAGGATGCCCTCACGCCTACGAGAAGGAGGCTCTTCAAGGCGACCTAGGAGGTAGCTCGTCGGCTCAACTACAAATTTGCCTGGACTCGAAATGGAGGATTTCGTACGAGCGGATGAAAGTCTCAAGTTATCCTTATCAGGCAAGAGCCTGATTTGTAAATCTCAAGGTTCAACTTGGCTCTCAATACGGATTATTTGTTTTGTTTCTCAGTTAACTATACTATTGGAAATTAATTTATGTATACGTAATTTTTGTTTATTTAATATATATCATTCTTGATTTATATACTGAATTTATAAAAATTATTATTATTTATTTTTATAACATTATATAATTTTAATTCGTATAATAATATAAAGAACCCCATGGGTAGGACACTAGGTTTAATACTAAGCAATCTTACCTCATCTTTAAAGGACAATCAGGGTAATATTGAATTAACACGCGTTTTCAAGGGGGAGGAACTGGTTCCTAGGTTGATTCAAAGGTGTACCGCTATTGTTTATTTATTTAACGTCACTTTATGCTACTATGGCTAATCGGACGATGCTACAGTGGGAGTCCTAAATTTTGCCTATCCAGGTTTTATTAGGATAGGGATCTTTACGAGTACCTGACATCGCACAGGCTCGGGACCACCTTTTAACGTCCCCTCCGAAGGACGAGTGTACCGCTATTTTATACCACATAAGGGAAAAGTATTTTAATTATAATAAAGTTGATAAGGGCTATTTAGTCGAACAATTACAACTTATTGACTGGTCGACTATGTTTTTACCAAAAATGTTGTTGAAGCTGTAGACATACTATATGAAAAATTATCATCAATTCTTAATAAGGTTGTGCCGTTAGATAAATTTAATGTGTGTCGCTATCCCCCATAGTTTAATTATGAAATAATAAAAATGTTAAAAATGAAAGAATACCATAGGTTAACATTTAAAAATAGTTTTTTTCATGAAAACCAATTTAAGACAGTTTTGAAAAAAGCAAAAATACCTATATTTATTAAATATAATTAAATCATTACTAACATTGAAAACTCTTATCAGGTATAAATGAAATGAAAAAGTAATTTTATTCTGGAACGATTAGTCCTCTAAGAATAACTAGAAAAGTACAATATAAATGATAATTGTCTGGTCGTTTAAGACTTCAGTTTAACAACAAAAGATAGATTTTGTGACAATGAATAGTTATCATCTATAGATTTTAAATATTACATATGTTGGGATGATTGATACTTTAAGAGATGGAAAATAGTTGGTGTTCGAAAGTAGATAATGATAAGGATTTACGAATGGATACAGGCAAGGAATTCCAAAATAGGGTAGCACGAATAACAAAGGATTTTTTGAAGGAGACGGGTCTGTGAGAAGGTATATACAAGTTTATGGGCTGGGATCTAGTGCTTACTGAATGGACCGAGGAACAAGTGGTAAGCATATCAAGAGTATAGGAGTTTGTTTGTGTTGAAAAATCGGAAGAGACAGACACCTAGGAGGTACTGTCCTCGGAAATAAAGATAAAGCCAATTCAACTCGGTATACCTTCTAGAAACATGGGAGCGTCTGGGGATACTCGGTAAAATGTTAAAAGTTAGTGGAATTTTATATCATTAAAGACAAATAATATAAATATAGCGGCTGTCATGAAGTTAGTAGAAAAAACACTCATTGGGCGTAGGAAGATTGCTGAGTATTATAGGGAACGTTTTAGATCGGTCTACTCCACTAAAGCTCCTAAATATGACCTTAGGGTCTGATATGGAAACACATGATTTTTTACCTGTACAATAATACAATAGCCCTGGATGAAATATTAAATGCAATAAATAAACTTATTGATTCTAAATCTGTAGGCCCTGATGGAGTTCCGCCTTTCAGTCATTCAGGCTTATTGATTATACTTACCAAATAAACAAAAAATTTTGCTGATTGTTAGAAATTCTCATTCGAAATAATTTTTACATATTTTGTCAATTTGTAAATAAAGTTTATTTTCTTCTTCCATTATCGGTAGTGCCCCCGCACAAAAGAACGGAACGTGAAGGTCACAGAGGTTAAAAGATTATGATACGTTATTTTGACATGTGCTTATAGCTACTTTATTATTATTTTTACAACCTTTCAAAAAAGAGGTCGAGGAAGTACTTTAAATCTCTTTTAACCAGTTGGCCTCCTATTATCGGGGAAAATAGTCCTCGTGACGTGTGGGAACTATGAAATGGTCTTAAATATGTATTGCTTTGCTGACATTTCGACTCACATTGAAGTTCATCATCAGGACTTCCAATGCTAAATTTCGGAAATGACTCTTATTCCGAGAAATCTCCCAACTGTCGTAATCTATTTATATACATTTAAAAAAATACAATAAGATAATATAATCTATTCACAATATGATACTTGTTGTTATAACCAAGGCGATGCAAAAACTCCTTTATGGTGTTTTTCAAAATTGTATGAAAAAAAAATGTAGTGTGTTCATATATTGTTTGTATTTTACTACGAAGAATATCTCCATATAATATAATAAAGTGATTTATTTAAAAAGAAATACTTAAACAAGATTTAAACTGTTTTTTCAAAACTCATTCTTCATTATTACTAAAAAAATCTTCCTGTAAAATTCACATTCCAAGACTTAAGCTCTTCTTTCGCCTGAATATCGGTGATATTATGTACAAGAATCACTTTATTTTATCCTTCCCTTATCTCTTTCCATTTCCTTTCACGATTTTGCGTATAAGATAATATTTTTTTCTGATTTTTTTAGCTTTCAGGCGGTGTATCATGTATTGTGTATTATACAACTATATTACTGTTCTTATATTAAAGCCCAAGAAAAAATATATATATTTTTGCACTTTTCTCCTTTAGTTGCTTATCCAGTTTGTTCAACTTATATTTTTACCCGTTTTTTATGAACGCTAACTAGATTTTCTACAAAATTAGAGGTTCTCGAAAAAAAAAAAAAAATGTATGGAATGTCGACATTTAGGTCTTTTCAGACTATTTTAATCAGAATCAAACATACGTCATATTAAATTTTAAAATCCCGTTAAATTTTACATCGGCATAGCGAGGTTGATCAACGTCGTTAGAGCTTTGTACGAAAAAATCATAAGAAGGTGGAAAATGCATCATATAAATTGTTTTTTTCTAGTTTACCGATTATGTTAATAAAATTGCTCTAAGATCTCAGGTATATTTAATCATAAAATTTCAGTTTAATACAACGTAACGGTTTTTAGCTAGACTGACCACAGACACGCACACCTTTTTGTGGGATTTTTTTTGGGGGGAATTGAATGGGAATTAATTATTTAGTCTCAGGAGTTCCCAAACCTTGTATGTCCGTTGAAAGCTAGAATTTAAACAATTTTCACGGTCCCAATATTTTCCTTTAATTTATATCTCAATATAGGTGAGTGAAAGTATAATTCTTTAACTTGAATAGAATGTGGGAATTTTACTCTGTACCCTAGCTTCGCACTTTAAGGAAAATTTTATTATTGCTATAATTCAGTAAAAATAAAAAAACAAATATGATGGTATAGCTTACACATCTACTTCTGAATTTCAACCCCAAAAACCGGTTGAATTTATCATATGAAATATATTTTATGAATCATTGTATGATTCAGATGACGGTCAAAAATGATTGAGAAGCAATATTCAGCTTTCTTACTTCCACAGGGCAGCCCTGAACGCAACGTGGGTCGAAACTTATGTTAATAATTCGTTGTTCACTGTTTAATTTGGGAAATCACTTCATTTTGGGTGCCGACTTAAACGCTAAGAATCAACAGTGGGGTTCTAGAACCACCAATTCTCGTGGACGGACGTTGCAGTCTGCACTCAACTCCCGACGCTTTCATCTCCTACCTCCCGATTCTCCTTCCTACTGGCCGACAGATCCTAACCGTAATCCTGACATCCTCGACTTCTTCATCCACTGCGGATTAGGCTCCCTAAACTATTCCGTAACTCGCCTTGATGAACTATCCTCTGATCATAGTCCATTAATCCTAAATGTATCCATAACTCCTATTCCGAAACCTTTCCCACCGTCATTCATTAGAGGCCCTGTCAACTGGAACCTCTTCCGCGAAATCCTTACCAATGATATTGACCTCAGAGTACCTCTCAAAACCCAAACTGACCTTGATGATGCCGTATATTCCTTTACAACCACAATTCAACAAGCTGCCTGGACTGCCTCCTCTCCCAAACAATCCCAAAGAATTCCTAACAAAAGCCATTTACCACAACACCTGAAGGACCTAATCAACAACAAACGCCGAGCCAGATCATTATGGCAACGCACCCGCCACCCAGAAGATCGCCGCTCTTACAACTTTCTTTGCAGAAAATTAAAGCGGGAGTTGGCGATATTCCGTTCCCAATCCTACAATTCCTACCTCTCCTCTCTCTCGACGCGTGACAATTCTCTATGGAATGTCACGAAGAGAATTCTAAAATGCCACACCATTTCCCACCCTCTCCGGCGCTGTGATAGTTCCTGGGCTGCTTCCGACAAGGATAAAGCCGAGGAATTCGCACAGCACGTTTCCAATGTTTTCACTCCTCATCCTGAGCTCAATCCAACCCATACTGCAATAGTCGAAGAGTTCCTTATGTCACCAATACCACTATCCTTACCACCTAAAGCAGTTAATCTATCTGAGGTTAAATATCTTCTTAAAAAGCTTCCTCTCCGTAAATCCCCAGGATACGACCTCCTTACTCCTCAGATCTTAAGACAACTTTCTCCCAAAGCCATTACATTTCTTGCATATCTCTATAACTGTATCCTACGCACTACCTATTTCCCTCTCATATGGAAACATTCAACTATTATCCTTTTCCTAAAACCAGGCAAACCTTCCCACAGCACTTCATCTTACAGACCTATTAGCCTGCTATCGATCCTCTCCAAAATCTTCGAAAAACTCCTATTAAAACGAATCCTAGCCAAATTTCACAATTTTCCTTCACATCAGTTTGGATTTCGTCCTCAACATTCCACGGTTCACCAAGGACTCCGAGTTGTAGACCACATTTCCTCCGCCCTTGAGTGCAAGGAGTATTGTTCGGGTGCCTTTCTGGACATAGCTCAAGCTTTTGACCGGGTGTGGCACCCGGGACTGCTCTTTAAGCTCAAAACCCATTTACCTCAATCCTTATACCTAATCCTCCGATCCTATTTATCAAACCGCTCCTTCCGAGTTCGCAGTGGTTCCGAATTTTCCAAACATTATACTGTTGAGGCCGATGTTCCTCAAGGCAGCGTCTTAGGACCCGTCCTCTACATCCTCTACACCGCCGATATCCCTACCGATCCCGATACCTTTCTGGCAACATTTGCTGATGATACCGCCATTTTGTCATCCAATTCCGACCCTGAAGCACCATCGCTAAATCTCCAAAAGCACCTTTCCCTTGTCGAAGACTGGTGCAATGATTGGCGCATTATGGTGAACGAAAGCAAATGCACTCACGTCACATTCACCCTTCGACGCAAATCTTGTCCAACGGTTAATTTCAATTCCATACCGCTTCCTTTCTCAGACACAGTCCGGTATCTCGGCTTTTTACTAGACAAAAGACTGACGTGGAACCCACATACAAGACTCAAAAGAAAAGAACTCAACCGCAGATTCGGCCAGTTATACAGACTACTAAACAGAAAATCTCATCTTACAGTTGACAACAAATTACTAATATACAAGACAGTACTGAAACCTATATGGACCTACGGACTTGAACTGTGGGGACAGCTAAACTTTCTAACATCAAACGCATCCAATCCTTCCAATCCAAAGTCCTCCGAACAATAGTTAATGCTCCTTATTTCGTTACCAACTGTACCCTACACCATGACCTTAATATTCCGTTTGTTTTAGACCTGGTACCATCCAAATTTTCCAAATTTCATCAGAACCTTAGTCATCATCCTAACCCTCTAGCGCAATCCCTATCCAGCACCACCCATCCCTACAATCCTCCTCGAAGATTGAAACGGCAGTGGCCACAAGACCTATTGTAAACATTTAAACTGGAGTTCTGACAATGGTCAGATCCTCCACTCATGTACGGTATGTTTGTGGCTACAGCGCCCTAACTCAGCCTCCACTGGCTCAGACCAGTGATGCGGCTGAGATAGAGGCGCTGGGATCTCTTGGATTTCGCTTTTTCCTCCACAAGTGGAGGGAAAAGCGCTTGCTGGGGTCCCTTAGCAATTGTATATAGTTATGACTGTGTGTAAGATGTTTATTTATTTACCAACTTTTTATTTATCTCAATAATAGGTTTTTGTTTCGATTTGTTTTGTTTTTTATTTATTATTATTATTTTATTGTATATATATGAATTTATTTATGTTCTATTTTATGTAATTTGACCATTATTATTATTTTCTGTATATATAGTATGAATGTGGTCTCTTATCAATATTATTATTGTTCATTTTGTAACAAATTGTAATATATCTCAATAAAAAAAAATAATAAAATAAAATAAATAAATAAAATAAAAAAAAAACTGTTTAATAATCTTTCCACCCAAATTATCTCCTTCTTCATGCCTATCAAACGGTCAACTATTCAATATTAAATATTTTTTATGGTGTTGATTGAAGAAAAATTAGAACATCTAGAGAGTGTTGCATTCGTTATATTTTTAAAACGCGTATTTTTAAGAAACATAATTGAAATTTAGCGAAGCAATTAACAGTCATCATACATGATTGCATATTGTCAAATAAAGGACGGACCAAAATGTTTTGTACTTTATCACCCGGTTCAGATTTGTATCTCCGTCGTGTTGATTTGATTGGAAATTTTATTTTAGTCGTTTGACCAATATTGAAAACGAAATGAAAGGAAAATGATCAAACTTTATTTAAATTTAAATGGAGCGTTTTGTGTAATTGTTTTGTTTAATTTAAAATCTTTTGTTTGAGTATTTTTTATTGTTTTTTTTTTTTTTTTTTTTATTGTTTTTTTTTTGTCGACCTGTATCTAACAGATATTTATTCCAACTCTCAATAATCACTATTCAAAATTTATATTTTATGAAGATTTCTTATAGCTGGAAATTATTAAAACCAATTATTTTTAATTATGCAATTTTCTGAGAATTGATTGCATCCCGAATTCATCAAAACACTTAAATGAAGTAAAAAAAAATTGGTGTGGGCAACCCACGACTTTTACTTACCTAGGTTCTTAAAATAAAATTTATAACTACTAAATAAAGTTAAAGTAGGAAAAAGTTCAAAGTTAATTTTAATAAAAGGTGTATTCAGTTTCGTTGAAAACATGATTTATATTAAATAATATAGCATTATAAAATTGTTATGTATAATTATCATTAATAGGTTTATGGCCTATTCGTCACTTTACATTACCTTTTACTACTTTGTATATAAGATATTATTTTTTCTAAAGTCTTTATCTCTCCAAGTGTATATTGTACATCTATGTTACTGTTCTAAAAACCAAAAAGTATATATATATATATATATATATATAATATATATATATATATATATGTATATTTTTTTTGTTTAAACATATTTATTGATAATTACAACTGTTATATTTATTTATTATATACAACAATCGTGTGAATATAGTATGAATGTTGTACTTCATCACTATTGAAAATGTCCTAAGTTGGACAGATTGTAATAATACTCAATAAAGAATTGTTTTATATATAATAATTTTGTTTTAAATAATTCGGGTTTTAGGTCTTTAAACTAATACTCCTTCTTAATTTTCTTTATTTGGACGTTTCGATCCTCCGTCCATGAATACACATAGGATCCTTTTCAACACTGCAACAAAGAATTTCATTGAGCACCGGCACACCACTCAGGCTAACACAGGGCACTGCTATATATATATATATATATAATATATATATATATATATATATATATATATATACATACAACAAGTAAATTTGGTGGACATAGTGACAATAACTGACATGAAATACATGTAGAGACGCCACCCATTGGCAGCCCTCTAAAAAAAGTTTAAACTATATGGTCTCGGGGTCATCTTCTTTTGAGACGCCTCGGAGGATTATTAGGAATTGAAGAGGATGATAGGAAAGAAACTAGTGGATTAGAGTGGAAATGGAGTTTTTTATGGAATGATTGATACCTGGTTCGGGGTAATTCAGTAACATATGGGTTATTAAGCTCTTTATGGATAAGCTTATTCGTGACAAAGTAAGGAGCGTTAAGGATTTTACGAAGGATTTTGGATTGTAAGGATTGGATACGAGACGAATTCGATGGTTTAGTAGAGCCCCATAGCTCTACTCCGTAAGTCCATATCGGTCTTATGATGGTCATATAAATAAGTCTTATGTAATTAAGTGGAAGGTTGGAGCGTTTGTCCAGTAAGTGTTGAAGTAGTCGAAAACGTCGAGCAGTTTCTTGTCGTTTCAGTCTTGTATGGGGATTCCATGTCAGACGTTTGTCAAGGTGGAGTCCTAGGTATCGAATCTGTTCAACAGGGGCTAGTGGAGTGTCATTATGTTATCTGGTGGGATTTGTTAGAATTAATTTTAATCCTCCAATTCTGGCACCATACTTAGAGGTCTCGGATGTGGGGTTGAAGAGTGTGGGAGGCTGTAACAGGATCATTATCTACTGATAGCACACACGTGTCATCCGCATAGGTAGAAAGGAAAGTGTTTGGATGGGTTGGGATGTCAGCTGTATATACTTTATAAAGAACGGGTCCTAGGATGCTACCTTGAGGAACACCAGCAGATTGAGAAAACAGGGAGGAATAGGAACTATTGTGATTTATTTTAAAAGATCTATCAGCGAGGTAGGATTGGATAATTCGAAAATAGGTAGGAGGGAGGAAGTGACTCCGGGTGCCAGACTCGGTAAAAAAAATTATATTAAAGAGATGTTTTTGCTCTTTTCCACTTATGTAGGTTATAAATTTTTTGTAACTTTTATATTTAGCCGTTTTATATCAAGTTTAATGAGATGATATTAATTCATTTCAAATATAAAATAAAAGGTACTTTTGAACAAGAAAATGGAAATTGTTTTGCATTCAAGCCCTGTAAGAACGGCTCTAACCGTTTTTGATAACATCGTAAAAAGGTGCAAAATGCATGGTATGATGTAGCACTTCCGGTCAGCCGATTTTAGTAAAAGAGTTTTTGTAACATCTCGGGCGTATAGTTTTCTTAAATATGAAATTTTAGTTTTGTACGTATTTTAGTTTTCGCGCTAAACTTACCACACACACAGACCTTTTTCTTTGAAAACTGGAATTCGAAAATTTTCACGATCGCGATACTTCTTACTATATATATATTTCATATATAGGTAAGTGAAAGTAATTAATTTATTGTTACAACTTTTCGCCTTAAATTTAAGGCCATCTTCAGGGCTATTTCAGTAGGGAGATCACAACAGTGTTTTTCATAATTAATTAATAGTTTTGTGTACTTTTCTGATAATGATTATTACATTTTTAGACCTGATAAAAAAAAAGTAATTAAAAAAACTCATATTTTTACCTTTGAATGTTATATTTAATAATGGTAAATTAAAGTTGAGAATATTGATTTGAAAACTTTATAAAGAGGAACATTGTATACTTTTCATTCATACATTTTTGAATATTGGAAAATTGACCCTTAAGAAGAAGGGTTTGCTTTTAAATTATTTCAAGATGCGGACAAGATTGATTTAAAAAAAAAATTAAAATGCATAAAATTTATTTCAAGGAAAGGAGTAATTGAAAATGTAATAGTTGCTTGATGCGCGCTCAAGATTGTTTTCACTACAGAGAGTTTTATTTACTCTTTTGTTCTTTAATTGTTTATAAAATGAAATAATGCGAAACAGCATCTAATTTATCGCAAATGTTTCCCCCTTAGCTCTTTCAAACTGCTCTGCTATTAAACCAGCAGATGAAGCATGCTGTGATAATTGCAGAACAGATTCAACCGTTAGCGGGTGGTTTATAAATCTTTGCTTCCCACCTTGTCCTCCCTAAGAGAAACGAGATTTTTTTTTGTTCCCCGGGCAAACTACAATGGAGTGAATTTCCACGGAAAATGGAGCTAAGACCAGGCATAAAGGCTGAAGAACGAGCTCTCGTTAGGAGGAGAGAAGACTTAATCCGGACGAGAATGTAGCGACATAATTAATAGATGTTGTCTAATGGAGCTTGATGCATTAAATTATGAAGATAACAGGTTGAATTATTCTGCAAAATATATCTGAAAGTGGGAGAGGTCTGGGACGGCTATTATTGATGATGCCCGAGTTGCTTAACTTTAACACCGTCGCTTGCTATTAATCACTTCCTCCATTGTGTGCTTCTGAAATATTTATATTTATCATCGGATTTTCCTGTTCTATGCAGCCTTGTAATTCCTGTACTCCTGCCTGATTAGATTGGACCGATAAATCTATGACACAGATTGCCAAGATAATTTTATTTAGAACTTTTAATGAAATATGATTGGACATTTTATGCTGAGAGAAATCTAAAAATCGTTCATTCTTGAAAAAAATACTACCTATTGGATTTTCTGTAATTTAACCTTTTTTATGAGATATATTTTTTTTACAAGTAATCACTAGACTCGGAATGTTAACGTGTTGTGGTATTATACCAGTTACATGTTTACTATTAAGTGATATTTACAATAGGGGTTAATGGTTATGGTAGCCTAAGTTAGATTTTTAAAAAACCTACACAATAAAAAATCAAAACAAGAATCTTATGAATTAACATGAGGTAAATAAGGCAGATAATAAACATGAACTGTTGATTTCATTTGTGGATTCTAAACTAATAAATGTTTACATTCCACAGTTAATTAAGTAATGAGGTGATGAAGATGCTTAGGGGTGAGGTTTAATAGAAAACTACATTCATTAAAATATAGTGCTATTTGAATTATGTGCCGACGTTTCGGCCTACATTGTGGGCCTTCATCAGGGCTCAAAAAAACAAGATAACAACCAAAGTAATTATAGACTTAATAATGTGTTTGGTATATAATAATAATATGGCGACAGTAATATAATATGGGAACAAACATAAAATTAAATGTAAAATGATAATAAGATGACAGTTTTGTTTACTTCCATACTTTATAATAAACAAAATTAAGATGATAATATTTGAATAAAAGTATATAAAGAGAGACTAAACAAATGATTAAATGTTTAAAGAACAATATTGAAATAATGTTGAATATTAAAAGAACAATTCTTGTCACCAATGTAGGCCGAAACGTCGGCACATAATTAAAATAGCAATCCCCCAACATCCGGACACGCTCCAGCTTGGTGTTGAGCGCGCACTAAAACTTGGTTGTCTGTAGGTTCTCGACCGCAAAAATATTAAGTTAGGGACATAATATAAAAGGGCAGGAACGGCGCTACAACTTTTACTTGACATTTTTTCGGATATAACTTCAAATTAAAATTCTATTTCAAGAAAACCACATAAAATATTAATTTTAATTAGAAAATGTTGCATGTTTTATGAAATTGCTGCGAAAATATAAATTATACGCAAAAATGTTATTTAACATGTTTTAAAGTTTATAGATGAAGAAATAAAACGACACATTACGCATTGATATCGAACGAATAATAGCCAAGTTGTGGATAATAACTAAAAGACTCCCGAAACGGATGTTGAAGGGGGACTAGCGGGAGGAACACAAGGTGAAAGTGGGGACTTTTGAGAAAATACTCCTCTGATAAGGTTCTAAAAACTGACAAAAATTGAGCTTCTCTCTAATTTCTTCTGTCACAAAACCTTCATTGCCTGGGCTAATACTTGGCTTATTCAATTATTATCAGGATCATTTAGGACTTCCTGAAGTTTAAACCACCCGCTCACGATCTATATCGCTTGTGTATTGCAATAAAGTACAATTTGTTAATGTATCCTATAAATAATATCGTTGGGGGTCACCAGTGGTGAAGTGGCTAACATAATAACCTTACAAGCCTAAGGTCGCGCGTTGGAACGCGCCAGATAGCCCTCGGGTATATTAAAGAGAGTAAAAAGGATCATGTTATCGTTAAAGAACCCTAATGGGGTTACCTGTAGCAGGGTAGCTTGCATAACAGCCTCCTATGCTCTAGGTTCCGGGTACTAATCCGCAGTCGGCCCTAGGAAGTTTTAATAGAAGTAATAAATCCTTAGTTATGCCGTCTTCGGAGGGAACGTTAAAAGGTGGTTCCGAGCCTGTGCGATGTCTGGTTCTCGTTAGAGATCTCTTTTCTAATTAAACCTGTATAAGCAAAATTTATGGCTCCCACTGTAGCATCGTCCGATTAGCCACAACGGCATAAATGGACGTTAAATAAATAAACAAACAAAGAAGAACCCTAATAATAAATAGGCAAAATCTAAGATCCACCACAGTCGCAATTAGCCACATAAGCATTTAATGAGTAAATAAAGAAAACAAACAAATAGTATCAGTTAATTTTATTTCCTTACGAAATTTATTATGTTAGTAAGTAAAGGTATTTCGATTTTAAGCGTGTTTCTTTTACCATTTTGTTATATATCGACTTAGGGTGTGGTCTAAAAGCTAAAAGGAAATTAGTTCAGTCTGTAGAGAGTTGGCAAGTTTGCAACAGTTGCTCCATTGTAAAGCGCAATTTCCCTAAACAATGTACTTGTACATTCTTACATGCAGTAAGCAAGGGAATAGGGCCATTCTCATAGAACATTCGCTAAAATAATTAAACTAGACTGGGTCAGCTTAAAGTATTCGATCATTAAACATTCTAAAGCTCCATCACCAAACGAATATTATTCATAATTCATAAATGTTTATTAACTGTGTTTTTATTGAAGATTGTTAGGAGCAAGTTTAGGGAAATAAATTTATATACCTTTGAATTCGATTTTTTAATAATCGTTTTATTGGTGTTTTCTTGCAGGCTACTTTCATGGAGCTTCCTTAAACATTGGCAAATTATTCGTTATTCACAAAACGAATAAAGCGTATAACGTAATAATTAATACAGCAGGAGTACTATGATATTCTCAATTACCTTCCCACCTTAGAGTTTTTTAAAAACGTATTTACAACGATCTAATTCGTGGTTCCTATGTATAAAATATTTAGAATATTATTAGTGCTGTTGCCTAGTAGGAATGTGAACAAGATAGATGGTCAGTATAGAGCGTAAGGTTCTTGATTACTCAAAGCTTTGACACAGCTCATCAGGATCATGACACATTAATATGCAAGGAGATTGGCTACGAACCCATGCCAGAATCAATGCTAGCCTGTGTTTGTGCTTTTGCTGCTCCTACATATGAACGTGGTCTGTTGTAATGCCTACCTCCCTCTGTTTCTGAATTCGGGACACTCCTATTGCTTTAAATTCAACAAATTGATCAGTGCCTGTTCATTCCTTTTAATGGCCGTTGAAAACGGTTTAAAAGTGTTTCCAATTTTCTTTGTTGCTAAATTTGTAGACAGACTGCTTTGTTATTACAACTCTTTAGTATTCTTAGATATTGCTGTTCTCAGAATATGCTTTATTATCATCGTCTCATCAAAAAAACGTTCTATTCGATGGATGAAAACACTTTTGGTCATAACAACTTTTAAAAAGTTCCTTGGTTTGAGCGAGGATGTAATTTTAATCGTTAACGAATCTTGTTTCTTCATATATTTTAGAACTGTGTAATTGTACTTAATTCACATTATTGGTTCTCTTCGTTTTGACTCCATTTTTTGCATTTTGTTGATACTTACCTTACTTTATAGACGTTCCAACATGGGTTGCCTTTTACTTTAGGGTTGAGCTCCAGAGGTCACGTTTCTGCCTTGATTTAAATGCATATTGTAATCCAATCCATATTGAAGCTAATCAATTGTGTGATGAATAGGAAGCATTGTAATTATTATCTTGTATCTCTGGTTATAACAAGCGATTCTACCAAATGTCTGCATCGTTATAAGTAAATCAAGTATTGTATTATCCTTAAAGATTAGAAAGATAAAGGAATCATTTCTTGAGAAATTGGTTGGTGAAAGGAGAAATTAATTTTGGACCGAAACGTCCTGCGGTCTCACGGACATTAGACGTGTTCACAAGCAATAGAAACATTGTGGCAAGGAATAAATGAAACACAACACCAAAGAGTAGAATAAAATTTTCTAATTCTTTTTTTTTTTTTTTTTTTTTTTTTTTTTGAAGTATGAAACAATGAAAACCTGTATCATATCCGTTGATTAAATAAATGTGGAGATAACTGAACGATTAAATATTAGAGACAAGAATTCCTGACCTTTGGTCCCCAATGGTTGGACCTCATTTTTGTCATATTATAATGAAATTACCTTCCATTGGTTTTTCTTCTATTTAAGTTGGTTTTTGATACTTTTAAATGTTGAAAAACAACCTTTCAGCAAGATTCGCGCCACCAAAAAACTACGGTTGGCTTAGAAACAGTGGTACCATCTTAAATACTCAATCCATTTTCATGCAGGCATAAGCATTATATCTTAGGAAATAATTATATATTAGGAAGGATATTTTTTAAAATTGGTACAGTTAAAAGAATAGTTTATAACTAAGTGCTAAGAATGTAAAAGGAAATGTGCCCATAATTATGAAAGTAGTATAAGTCTTGTATTTCTTGTGTCGAGATATTTGATGAATTGCATTTGAACGAATTAAAAAATATTTTTACATTATACGACATATTAATTTATAATTTTATTAGTTTTAATTTATAAACATTTATTATAAATATGAAATTTTGTGTAAATTTCATACGAAAATGTTATTTTTAAAGCTTGACTTTACTTATGCTCTATAAATGACTTAAATCAATAAAGAAATATGAATTTTATTTGAAACAATAATTCACGAACAATTAATAATTATTTTTAAAAAGTACTCCATTTTTATCATTTCGAGGTAGGGATGTATTGTTGTAAACACATAATATCTTTATGTTTTTCTTCCATTACTGGTCTAATGGTCTTTTATAACGTAAGAAAAGTAATATATTATCGTATATTGTTGGTCTGCCTGTTTAAATAAACGATCCAAGAAGTGAAATTCAGAATCATATAAAGAAGTTTTATAGAACATTTTGTAAGATTCATTTTTCAAGAATCTCGTCCATTGAATTTGCAGCCAAGAGGTGGATTTTCCTGCGGTATTTTTTTTTTTTTTTTTACACTTCTTGTTGTTGATTTTTTTAGTGATTTCGTTGAAATGAAATAAAATGCGACTTTCGTTTTATCGAAAATGTATTTGTTCTCATTAATTTTCTATCAATTCATAATAATGCTCAGGGATGTATAAGCAATTTGCTTTTTTTCATTTCTATTTAACCAAAATCACGGTGATTCGGTAAAAAAAGGAATGATTTGATATCAGAAATTTGTGGCCTACCGTTTATTTACCGTATTATCATTTGATAACCAAGTAATTTTCGTCCATGTAAATGCTACTTTAATTTTATGATTTTATCCTGAACAAGCAGTGATACAGTGATATATAAATATACTATTACGTAATTTTTAGTATATATAGTGGAATAATCAGGAGTCAGTCTTTTTCTAAATATTTTTAATTGTGCCGACGTTTCGGCTCAAGCTTGTGAGCCATCATCAGGGCTACAAACATCAGAAACAAAAGAGATACATATTAATGTGATAATGATTTTTTTTTTTAATGTAGTGACAATGATAACATTTAAAATAAAACGGAAAATATACCAACATACTTAAACATTATAGATACAAATAATGATAATATTATAAACAATATGATGATGATAAGCATAAAAACAAAACTTTAGACTTTAAATATAGAAATAAGAAAATTATTACCATTACTAAGCCATGTCCAAGTATTAACTGAAGAAAACCGAAAACATAGGGAGTATGGGGAAGGGTTCATGTAAAAACCCTGAAGGTTTTTCCCTCTAAATATAAATACTACAGCTTATCTTTGTTTTACAGAATTATACAATGAAAAAACAAAACAAATATGTACAGTAAGGCTTAACATTTTTAAGAGAAAATTATAAACACTAGAATCTGAGGTATGTAAAAGTTTATGCTTGGACATGGCTCAGTTATGGTACGTTTATATATAATTTTCTTACTTCTATATTAAAGTCTAAAGTTTTGTTTTTATGCTTAACATCATCATATTGATTTTTTTCCGTGTATTTTTCGCCAGTATTTCTCTTTTTTTTTTTTTTTTTTTAGAAACAATTCTTTATTGAGCAATATTACAATCTGTCCAATTTAGGACATTTTTAATAGTGATGAAGTACAACGTTCATACTACATTCACACGATATATACAAAACAATAATTTATATAATAATAATACAATATACATATATACAAAACAAAATCAATAAAATATATACAAAAGTCACTCATACCTATATACAATTCACAAGCATACAGCACGTGAGTGGAGAATCTAGCCAATGCTAGAACTCCAATATACATTTTACAAGAGGTCTCGAGGCCACTGCCGTTTCAACCTTCTAGGAGGATGGTAAGGATGTGTGGAGCTGGATAAGGATTGAGCTAGGGGATTAGGGTGATGGATAAGGTTCTGATGGAATTTAGAGAATTTTAATGGTATAAGGTCTAAAATAAATGGAATATTTAGGTCGTGGTGTAAGGTATGGTTGGATACATAATAAGGAGCATTAACTATTGTTCGGAGGACTTTTGATTGGAAGGATTGAATGCGTTTGATGTTAGAAAATTTGGCTGTCCCCCACAGTTCAAGTCCGTAGGTCCAGATAGGTTTCAGTACTGTCTTGTATATTAGCAGTTTGTTCTCGATAGATAATTTAGAATTTCTGTTAAGTAGTCTGTATAATTGTCCAAATCGTCGATTAAGTTCTTGTCGTTTAAGTCTAGTATGCGGGTTCCAAGTTAGTCTTTTGTCCAGAAGGAAGCCAAGATACCGGACTGTGTCGGAGAAAGGAAGCGGAACGGAGTTAAAGAGAACTGGAGGGCAGGATTGTCTTCAAAGGGTAAAGGTGACATGTTTGCATTTAGATTGATTAACTTTGATTCTGCAGTTGTTACACCAGTCTTCAATTTGAGAAAGGTGCGTTTGGAGGCCTATAGATACAATTTCGGGATCTAAGTGAGAGGATAGGATAGCTGTGTCATCAGCGTACGTTGCTAGGAAGGTGTTAGGGCAAACAGGAATATCAGCCGTGTATATATTGTAAAGGAAAGGACCAAGGACACTTCCCTGAGGAACACCGGATTCGACTGGATAATAATTGGAATATTCTGCACCACAGCGAACTCGGAAGGAGCGGTTTGATAGATAGGATCGGAGGACTAGGTATAGGGATTGGGGTAAATGGTTTTTGAGCTTAAAGAGTAATCCCGGGTGCCGCACCCGGTCAAATGCTTGCGTTATGTCCAGAAATGCACCCGAGCAGTACTCCTTGTTCTCAAGGGCAGAGGAAATATGGTCAACGACTCGGAGCCCTTGCTGAACTGTTGAATGTTGGGAACGGAATCCAAACTGATGGGAAGGAATAGTGTGGGATTCTAATAAAGGTAATATTCGTTTGAGGAGGATTTTTTCAAAGATTTTTGAAAGGATTGGGAGTAGGCTGATAGGTCTATATGATGTCGTTGTGTTAGGAGGTTTACCTGGTTTTAGAAAGAGAATTATAGTGGAATGTTTCCATAAGAGAGGAAAATGAGTAGTGCGTAGAATGGAGTTGTAAATATATGTAAGAAATATAACGGCTTTAGATGGAAGCTGTCTGAGAATCTGAGGAGTGAGGAGATCGTATCCAGGAGATTTACGGAGTGCAAGTTTTCGGAGAAGATATTTGACCTCGGAGGGATTAACTGCTTTAGGAGGTAATGAAAGCGGGATTGGAGACTGAAGGAACTCTTCCACCACTGCAGTGTGGTTTGGATGGGATTCTGGATGAGGTGTGAAGACTTCGGAAACGTATTTGGCAAGTTCCTCGGCTTTGTCTTCATCAGACGCAGCCCAGGAGCCATTACTACGACGGAGGGGATGGGAAATATGGTGGGATTTTAGAATTTTCTTAGTGACATTCCATAGGGAATTGTCACAAGCTGAAAGAGAAGACAGGAAGGAACTAAAGGATTGGGAACGTAAGGTCGCCAGCTCCCTCTTTAATTGTCTACAATAAAAGTTATAGGAGCGGCGATCTGTGGGGTGGCGGGTGCGTTGCCATAAGGATCTGGATCGGCGTTTGGTGCGGATGAGGTCTATGAGGTGTTGTGGTAAATGATTTTGGTTATGACTTATCTGGGAGTGCTTGGGAGAGGAGGCAGTCCAAACAGCTTGTTGAATAGCGATGGTGAAGGAGTTTACGGCATCGTCAAGGTCATCTGGAGTTTTGAGTTTCACTCCGAGGTCAATATCACTGGTCAGGGTTTGGCGAAAAAGGTCCCAGTTTACTGGTCCTCTGATAAATGACGGTGGGGTGGGTTTAGGAATAGGGATTCGGGATACTTTAAGGAGCAATGGACTATGGTCAGAGGACAGTTCATCAAGGCGAGTCACCGACATGTTTAGGGAGCCTAATCCGCTGTGGATGAAGAAGTCAAGGATGTCAGGATTACGGTTAGGATCAGTTGTCTAGTAGGTAGGGGAATCAGGAGGCAGGAGGTTGAAACGTCTAGAGTTGAGTGCAGACTGTAAATTCCGCCCACGACAATTCGTGGACCTGGAACCCCATTGTTGGTTCTTAGCATTCATGTCTGCACCAGAATGAAGTGGTTTCCTAAGGAATTGAGGAAGGATTCGAATAGAATGTTGGAAATGGAATGTTTAGGAGGGCAGTACGCTGATGCGAGGGTGATCGGAAAAGAAAAAGTCTTGATACTATGGCGGTGCATTGTAGGAAATCATAGGAGGGGAGTGGGAGTATGTGGTGGGAGAGGGACTGGTGCACAATGACAGCAGTACCGGCATGGGCTTTTCCGTCTGGGTGGTCCGTACGGTATGTTACGTATTGAGGTATTTTAAAGAACTGTTTAGTGGTTAGTCTAGTTTCAGTAATAAGTGCTACATCAACGTTTTTGTCTTGCAATAAAGCTGTAAGTTCGTCAGTGTGATTTCTAACACCATTCGCATTCCAAAGGAGAATGGATAAGGAGTTAGGTGTAGTCATTTAAGGTTTTTTTAAGGATGGGATTAAATTTGATACGAGATTAGTAAGTAGTGATATTAGCGGCATAACAAGGGATTTGATTTCAGTGATGAAGGATGTCATCAAACTTGTAAGGTCTGTGACATTTGATGGAGGAGGAATATGAGAAATTTGATTCGGATGAGGTTTTTGATGGTTGGTTAAATTTTGAGGAATATGTGGTTGTGGAATGGGTTCAGGATTTTGAAGTATGCGTTGTTCCGGCAGGGTCTCTTTGTTATGGTTCCCACCTCCAAGTAGATGGGCAAATGTTACATTGGAATCAATTGTTTTTGAAGGTTGTCTTCTGCTTCTGATCGGCTCAGCTGTTTCATCCTGATTCTGAGGTTTTTGGTATCTGCTTTTGAGGTTCTTGTAGATTTGACATCCCTTGTAGTTAGCCGGGTGGTCCTCGAGGCACAGAGCACATACAGCGGGTGTTGATCTTGATCTTGTGCATTCTTCTGATTTATGTTGCTCACCGCATTTTACACAGCGTGGTGTGTGGTGGCAGTAAGTTCTCGTATGACCATATGCCTGACAATTATGGCACTGCACTATTTCTTTCTTAGTGTAAGGTTTCTCAACTCTTACACTAGTATAGTACAATCTATTGAGGTCGTAAACTTTTTCAACTCCTGCTGATGGTTCCAAGTCCACGAAGAATAGAGGCATTGGAATTTTATCTTTTAGGACATTGGTGACTTGCCGCACTTTATAGCCTATCTCCGTCAGTTCTTCTTTGATAGCTGTCACTGGTGTCGAAGGGTGTAGGTTTCTAATTACAACCCTTAAAGCTCTCTCCTGGCGCAACTGATAGGTATGAAACTCAGCTTTGGTCTCACTCAGATATTTTACTATTTTTCTATAGCTTTCGGCGGTAGTCGGGGATATTTTAGTATCACTGGTTCTACTTATACATGAATAACTATTAGGATCGGTTAATTTGTTTAAATGTGCACAAAGTAGTTGAAAATTTTTAATATTTTTAACAAAAATTGGTGGAGGTTGTGGTTCCCTGGGTATAGGAGAAGATTCCATGGATTCTTTTTCATTTTGATTTTGGAGGATCTGAAATGGGTTCGGTGTAAAGAACGGCGATTCATCAGTCATTCCTTGTGATGATGTGCTGGGCTGTGGTTCAGATCCTAAAGAGGTAGCTGAAGCGGTCGCTGGTGGAATCATCTTTTTATTATTTTGACGGCGAGGTCTCTGTTTCGTAGCAGACGAGTTTGAACCTGCAGATCTAGATCTTTTACTTGTAGCTTTTGAGGACATAACTTGATAAAAATATCTCATTTATAAAAAAAAAAAAAATAAAAAAAAAAAATAATAATAATAATAGATAAATAATGAAATGAGAATGAGAAGGAAGAATAATAAAAGAAAGATAAGTTAAAGAAAAGCAAGCCCGGGCTTGCCGAGCTAGCGGCGATCAGCTGATCAGTGACCCTCCTTTCACTTTTCGTGATTGTACAAAGTAAATTATAACTTTGCTTACCGATATTTCTCCAATATTCACTGCTGTGGTTTTCTTGAAGTCTAGTGATGTTTTCCAGACTGAACTCAAGCGAATTCCTACTGAAAAGAGCAAAAATCTGAGAGACGAAGTAACGTATGACTGTTATCATCGAGCGCATCAGCTGTTCAAGTGTATTTCTCTTATTTTCATCTTTATTTTTTTGCCCGTTTTCTTTTCTTATATTTTTCTATCTGCACCATTCCTGGGGTTTCTAAATTTACTATGAAGTTTTTGGTGTGATTCATCTGATAATGATAATTTTCCACAACAAATACCACAAATGATATCCGAATAATAATTAATGTATTAATATTCAAATAATAAGTACGTTATCATTACTAAACCGCTATCTCTTGACATAGTGGCAAAATATAATATATAAATTATTTGCCACCAATAATTATTTCCGAAGAGCCTAACTAGATTATATGGATAGATAAACCGGAATGAAAAAGTCGTTTACGTATTAAGTCGTCATTTGACTGTCATTTATTTTAACGGCTTATTATGTAGTTCAGAAACGCACCAAAGAGGGCCACGCGACATTTTATGTTAAGTTATGTTAATATAATTTCTTAAAATATTTGACTTCGATCACTTTCTCATAATTAGCACTGAATGAATTCCGTGTAACGTTGAAATTGCAACCACTGTCTAAAAGTTCATTTTTGACATTATCGTAAAAATTAAATTGAATAAATTTAGTTTAAACCAATGTGGTGTGAAATAAGTGATTATCTCATTTTGACTTAGATCACATAATAATTATGGGCACAAATATAAATTAGTTTGTTTTTGAAATAATGTTCTTAGTAATAAATTAAATATTTTAGGAGAAACAAAAAGTAGAGCTAAAGCAGAAAAAGCAAAAACAATTCTTAATTTTTTATTTGTACTTTTCCAATATATTTAAAATCTTTTCTAGGATACCAGTTTTAGTTTGAAGTGTTTTTGCTTTATATCATTCAAAATATGCATCAATAACGAATGTAAGGTAGCATTCAATTGTTCAACATTTTTATTATTTTCTGTTTGAAAAAAATTATTTTAAAGGAAAGTATTTTATTTTTGTTTTTAGGCCATGCTATAAAAGCTTCTTCTTGTTAGCAAGCCATTTTTCTTTACCCTGTGCTATGGCCATTCAGTTTCAAAGATCTGCTCTACGCAACGTTCGCCTCATAAATCTGCGACAACTGTTTAGTGCTCGGCCAGAATTCTCCCAGGGCAATTCCAAATTGATTTTCTGGCATGAGATGGCTGCAGAGATGTTTCCTTCATTATTGAATTTTTAATTGATATTTCTGTCTCATTAATTACAGTGTCCTTCAAAAGTTAGTTGAAATATTCAGGTACAAAGTTAATCAGCCCAGTAAACACACTTAATTCTTCATAAACACATACGTATTGTATTAAAAAACAAACAATATTTAAATTATTATGTAACATGAACATTGCAATTATGTTCAACCATATTTGTTATATGAAAAAATAATGTAGTTATTTCTCAAAATGTTTGTCCAAATGTTCTATAGGATTAAGCTCTGGTGACATAGACGGCCAATCTAAGTTTTATCTTACTATTTGTTTAAGTATTGCTTAGTCGTTTTAGCTGAGTGCTTAGAATCATTATCTTATTGAAATATGAAATCCTGATTTATTCCCATAGCCCCAGCAGACTTAAGTAAATTATTCTATAAGATATTCTAGTACACATGAGCAGTCATATTATTAATCCCGTGTAATTGTTCCATACCAAACCGAAAAGAACATCCCTACACTATCACCCGACCATATCTGCATTTCACAGTTGGTCTCAAGTACTTTTCATTTAATTGATTATCTGAATTAGATCTCCATATTGTTCCACGTCGATTATTTCCATACATTTCAAACTTTGATTCGTCACTAAAAATATCATTTTTCCAAAAATCTAGAGATTTATATTAATATTTTAACGCAAACTCTAGTAGTCTTTTTTTGTGAACATTGGGTAAGAAGTATTTCTTGCGAGCTACATGTCCTCTTAATTTTGCATCGTGAAGACGTCTTCGTATCGTAGTTTGGGAAATCGTACAGCCAGCTTTTCTTGAACTTCCTTCAGCAGGTATCAGGATTTTTTCTGCAAGACGCACAATAAGTCGATTTTCCTTTATTGTAATAACTCTTGGACGTCCTGATTGAGGTCTATCTACTAATTTCCAGGTTTGTTTACTTTTTTTCATTATTTTCCTCGCTCCTTCAACACTACTTTAGAATAATTTTGTTACTTGATTATAGTTTTTAGTTTGATCATATTCACAAACCACTTTTGTCTTTCTTCTATACTGAGTCTAGGTCTCAAAGCCATGTAACGATAAGTTTTTTTGGTTTATTAAACAATGAATATTGAATTATACATTCGTAATATCTTTTAATAAAAACTGCAGGTTATTAGTCTTGAGGCAGAAACATGCGTATGCGTGTAGTTAGCTGTGATAATATGTTTCAACTAACTTTTGGCGTTGTACTTTAGTTTATGAAATAATTGTTAACATTTGGGCAGCTTAAGCGATAAGGATCTCTCTTATGGGGCATTATTGAAGACAGTGAGTTGAAATAAAAACTGTGCTTTTTACTTCACATGATGAAATTATTTTTGGAGACAGTCTTCTTTAAAACGAATTACAATTTATTTCAACTAGTTTTTGGAGGGCACTGTATATCAGTTAAAATATCTTGAAACATGTTTAAAACAAAAATGATCTCATATTGTATATATTATTTATTTTTCTATTTATTTCGATATGAAAAACATAGTTTCTAATAACCTCATTGCAAGAAATACTTATCATAGATACGTGGCAAATGAATACTATGAACTGCTAGGATAATTCTCTTAGCAGTCGCCTACGCCTCTGTTCTGGAGGATTGGAATGCGTGAGGGCGCCAAATCAACTTAGTATTCCGCATCTTCACCACTTCCTATTGATTTACAACTTCTCAACATCGAAGAATTCCAGCAACTTATGGATTCCTTGTCACAAAGATATGTGGAATATGAGTTGCTATTCCAATATGAAATGGTATTTTATGTGAGTATAAACTTTACAGTATAACTCTTCCGAATCATTATTCTTCTGTATTAACTATTGTTTTGTGATTAATTTTCTGTTAACATTTTATATTTTAGAATAAAAATAGAAAGAATAGAAAAAAAAAAATTATTCTGGGACTTTGTCCCCTAAGAATAACATGAAATTTACAAGTAAAGGTAGCACATCTAGCCAGATAACATTAAATAGACATAATTATGTACATAAGTAAAAGAGGTAGAAAAGGAAATATATAATTATTAATAAAATTATGTACCAAAGATAAGAAAAAGCGTAAAAAAAGAAAAGTAAACAAATAGTAAATTGAAAGTAAGAAACAACTAATTTTGAACATTCAAACGAAAAATAATAATAATATATACATGTATATATGAAATAAAATAAAAACTAAATAAGAAGGTAAACATAGGATACTCATTCCTTATAACGATTATAATGAAAAATCTAATTTAAAATTAAAGATTAACAAGCGTCAGTTTGGAATAATAGGTGTTGGAAAAGGCGATATTTGAATGTGGATAAGGAAGAAGCATTACGTATATTGGAAGGAATGGAATTCCAGAATGTAATGGAACGGGCAAGAAAGGATCGATCGAAGGCTTTAGTTCTGTGGGATGGCCATAAAGGTCGGAATGGCGCGATCTTGTTTCAAGCAAGTGGACTGAGGATTTAAATTGAAGGAGACTGTAGATATAGGATGGATGCTGGGATTTTATAGTTTGGTAGATAAATGACCCAAGGAAGTACTGTCTGCGTATGGAGGGAAGGAAGCCACTTCAACTCGAAATAGCGGGGGGTCACATGAGACCGCCTCGAGGTACCCAAAACAAATCTTAAAAAACAATTTTACAATATGACTTCAGTATATCTTGTTTTACATTTTATTACATCCAGCGGCTGACCACTGACCAGAAACTGTGTAACTGTGAGTGTAAAAAAAGTACTTTTATCTTACGCAGGAACAATACAAAGCTTTGGTACGGATTTTCATTGGGTAATATTAAATATTATTTCTAAGTATGGCTTAAAATTTATGATTTTATTTTATCCTATTGTTAATTATTTTCATATTAATTACTTATGTTCTACTATTCTACTACTATCAATACAAAAACATGAAATGATTGGTAAACTTTAAAAAATACTTTTAAACATTTTTTTTTTGCTTTCCCTAAGTACTAATATTATCTAATTTGTAATTCATTTTAAACTTATTTTGCATTTACTAATTCTTAGTTAACCTGGTATTTTGTTTTATCGTCAAAAGATCGAATTAGTTAAAACATTTAGTAAATAAATATAATTTAACATCAAGATTGAAATTCCTTTTACTAGGCTGTATTTATAGGACAAATTTATTTTATTAAGTTGCTTTGCTGATCAGTTATTCTATATAAATAATTAAAAAAAATTATATAACAAGGAAATGTTTCTTAGGTTTGCCACAGCTACTGGTTTTTCAATATTTCAATTTGATCCTCTTTGTGTTAATAAAATAAAGTTTACTTGGTCAATAATGTTTACATATTCTATAAAAGGATTAGATGAGGAAGATGGTTGGGGTGCGGTCATAAATTAAAAACACACATTTAAAATAAGTGTTATTTTAATTATGTGCCGACGTTTCGGCCTACAATGTGGGCCTTCATCAGCGCTAAAAGAAACAAGATAACAACCAATGTAATTGTAGACTTAATAATGCGTTAGGTATATAATAATAATATGACAGTAATAACTGAACTGGGAAACATCACTCCTTTAGGCAGCTCTTCAGGTCGAGTCAAGTATGAATCTCTTTTCTTATTGATAAGGATCTTTTTTCATCGCCCATTTCTTTCTCCCTATTTCCATACTCATATATTTCTCCGTTACATATCCTGACATATAATTATTAGTTTAATATTACATTATTTTAAAATTTAAATTATTTTTTATTCATACTGTTTCTCTTTTGTAATGACTTCGTTCTTTTTTTTATATATTACCTATACTCTTAACTACGTTTTTAATATATTACCGTCATATATCAACTCAAAATTGATAATATTTAAAATTTTAATTGTTCACATATTTTTCCTTTGTCATTTTTTTCATTTGCTTAGTCTCTCTTTATATATTCTCATTACAATATTATCATATCAATTATGTTTACTTCCATACTTTATAACTATCATCTTAATTTTGTTTATTTCCTTACTTTATAACTTCACCTTATTTCCATAATTTATAATTGTCATCTTATTATCATTTTACATATAATTTTATTTATGTTCCCATAATTTATTAATGTCATATTATCATTATATACCTAACGCATTATTAAGTCTATAATTACATTGGTTATCTTGTTTCTTTTAGCCCTGATGAAGGCCCACATTGTAGGCCGAAACGTCGGCACATAATTAAAATAACACTTATTTTAAATGTGTGTTTTTAATTTATGACCGCACCTCCAACCATCTTCCTCATCTAATTTCTCAACGGTCAACAAAACTCCATCATTATAAAAGGATTAGTTTAGGTGCTTTGATCCATCAGTTCCAACTGAGATTTCTTATATTTAATTAGTATTTTGCTTGCTTAAAATAAAAGAGAAAAAAATCGTTTTCGTGATTTAATGATTTGTGAAAAAGAAAATCTGCTGCACAGACGGTTAACAAAATTTGAACTGTGTATGGTGATGATGGCTTTAGAGAAAGCGGCTTCCGTAAGTGGTTTGCTCGGTTCAGGACCGGAAATTTTGACTTAAAGATGCAAAGCGCTGGCCACCCGCCGAGTGGGTCAGAGTTCAAAACTTCATGTCCTCTATGACGACGGAATTAAAAATTACTTGAAAGATGGCAGCATGTTATACATAAAAATGGGACGTATATTATTGATTAAAAATATTTACAAGACTCTGAAGTTTTTATTGAAAGTACCTGTAAAATTAATTTATATTATTATTTATTTTATTTTTTGTAAACAAGCATTTGAAACCACATATAATACTTATAACCGTTTAATGAGGTGGATTCTATTTTTGAAGGCAACAAAGAAGAAAGCTAAAAGTCTTTATAAACGAACCTGCTGTATATCAAACCTGACATACAGAAGAAATGCAAGTAGATGATTTCCTTTAAAAATTACCGTATGCTAACTTTAGTATAATACATTCTTAAACCTAAAAGGAAAGTAAACTATGTTTTAGGATATTTATAATGACTTAAAATTGTCAATATATATATATAAATATATATATATATATATATAATATATATATATATATACTTATAAGTTTGTTACTTAATCTAGAACAAGTTTCAAGGAAGCGAATTTTTTTTTTGTACAGGAAAAATGCATGTAGTAGAGTATTTAATTTTAAAATCACCCTATGCTAACATTATTATAATACTTTCTCAAACTTAAAAGGAAAGTAAACTATGTTTTTACTGGAATATGTTTCGACTTCTAAGTTTGTTACTTAATCAGGAACAAGTTTCAAGGAGCGAATTTTTTTTTCCTTCTCAATTCTGGATAACAAAGATGGATCAAGCTCCCCGTAGTTGAGGGTGGTAGGCCTACAGACGTCGGAACGATAAGGTGTTCCCTCTGAACTCGAAGAGAGAGTTATGGCAACAAGCTTTAGCGGATAAACTCATTAATCTTTCTTCCGAGGCTATAAATCATCTGGAGCGGTGATGAGTTAAAAAACTCAGAACTAGAGATTTTAATAGCTCCTGTATACCGGCAACGCTTGCCCCGGATTTATGAATGAGGCCAAATGAATGACGGGGCTATCCTCTGTCTCTTTAAATTACCATTTTATTGCTATCTCCATCAATCATCCTTCCTCTCCGTTCTATATTCTTCTAGTTCTTATGTCTTGTTTTTTCCATCTTATTTCGTGCTTTACATTTAAAGGACAAAGACCTTCTGTTATTCTCTACCTCAGAGAGCTTATATATTAGTATACTTCATTAATTATCACAAGTATTATTCTAAGTTTAATTAGGTTATGCTCGTGAGAAAATACAAATGTGTTTATACAATTTCTCTCTTACTATTTATCCCATTTGTCGATGTCACTTGTTTACTTGTTCCCAACCCCTTTTTTATAATGAAATGATATTGCTAGAATTTTAAAAATTGGTATTATACAGAGACCAAATAATATAATACAATGAGAGTTAGTACTTTCCTTATGAAACTATTGAGATTCTTACAAACTAACAAAATTTTCAACGGGACACGGAGAAACCCAAAGCTATTTGTCTCGATTTAAACCAACATACGACAAAATTTGTAGTGGACGGTCGATTTGAACAAACATACGACCATGTTTTTTTTTTTATTGTTGTAACCGGATAGACATGGATACAAACTGATCTCTGCAGTCATACTTCAACAATGGAGACCAACAATAACCGCTTTTGAAATGGAAGCTTATTACAAAATATTTTTAAGAATTTGACGCATTTGTGGACAGAGCGGACTTTTTTTATGTCAACCCCTACCTCGCCTTTGTTGGCTATATGGGGATTTCTCGGGCCAGGGTAACAGGCGGAGAATTAATGCCAAGCTAAAATTCCCCCGGCACCGAGACGCGAACTCTTATTTTCTTTGGTCATATGGTTTTCTGGGAACCTCGGGATAACCCACTCAGCCACCCCGCCCATGAAAAGAGATACTATGTCGCTTTGGAAAATTATAAATTGAATGACAGAGATGTATATAGCAAGATGTTAACTTCATGCGTTCCTTATGATATTCCTAAAACTCTTGTAAGCTTTATTCATTTTATCTTTTATTCTTTATTTTGTCTTTTTTAAATTTTTTTATTATTATTTTATTAATTTTATTTTATTCATTAATTTTATTATTGATGTTTTTCATATACTCTCAGTTCATAATATGTAAATAAAAATAAGTTGAATAAGAAGAACTTTGCCTGTTAAACTCTTTTATCTTTGACATCCTGCCCTAAAGTTTTCTTTAATAACCCTCCGCTTGTTCCTGTTGAACAGATCCTATATCTAAGACTCCAGCTTGACAAACGGCCTTATTTGGAACACTCATACAAGATTGAAACGACTAGAAACATTTTCGGCTTCTTCAGCACTTGTTAGAAAAACCTTCTTATCTTCTACTAAAATACAAACGGCTTGTTTATATGACCTATGCTATAACTTGCGAAGTTCAGCTTTAGGCCTCTACTAAACCATTCAATTCTTCTTGTATCCATTCCTTACTACTTCAAATCCTTCGTAAAATCTTCAACGATCTTAACTTTGTCCCGAATAAACTCACCCACTATGATTGTATGTTCCGTTCGTTGCTGATTTGGCCCGAACCAGATATCCCTTCATGAAATAATATTTTTTTAAATCAAACCTTCTACCTTCTCCTTATATTCCTGCTAATTCTCTGAGGCATCTTAAAAGATTATGGCTTTGTAACATCCTGGTGACCTACCAAAGAGAAGTTGCTCTACATATGTTCTATTTTTTGTGCGTTTTATCTTTTAGCATATTTACTTGTTGTTTTATCAATAATATACAGTTGTGAATCTTATTGATAATTAAAAATAATAAATATTTTATATAGTAATTATTAAGGGTGATGTTTTTAATTTGTAGAATAAGCATGACAAATGATTGTATAAGTGCGATTTCTGCTATACTGGAAAATACAGTTAAATGTTACGGTCAAGAATTAATTGTGACTTAGTTGATGATGCTCGGTGTAAACTGGGATGCCATTGTTCTATAAATACAGGGCCAGTATACATTTCGTAGTCTGAAGGTGATGCCTGACAAGGGGTAGCTACTCCTCCTAACTTCTCCAGGCCAAAGTTTACTCTAAATGGAGTAACCGCATCAACGTCAGCCAGCATTTTATCTGCCCATTACATTCTCTCCGTCTGTAGGTCCATTTCCAACCGAGTTGTGTCTATCAGCCGCCGGCCCCTACTTTGTCAATTAAATTCCATTGGGATAACTTCAGAATAACAATGATTGGAATCCGGAAATGATATCTTACGCTGGATTAATAGACTTCGCAAAGTATCTTCTGGCTTTTGCATCATCCTACATACATACTGTTGTGTAATAAAGAATAACCTTGATTTCTAAAGGCTTTATTCGACATTAATACTTAACATGTGTTTTAAATGGTAATGATATAAATAATAGGTTAGGTTAGTAAATCCCTTATCACTCTCCCCCGCTTTATTTAAAAACATAGTCCTTCAAGTAGGAGGGAGGTCTTGAGATGCGAGTAGACCTGCGGAGTGGCTGGTCCTCTCTAGAGCTCTCTGCTGTTTGGTCTAGGTGAACATTTGGCTGAGGATGTGCTTCGGTCAGGGCAGCTTCTTCACTGACAGCTTGTGCTGGTCGAGGATCGTCATCTAGCTCGGGACAGTCGTCTGATTCCAATACGTCTTCTTCATAGAATTCCGAACCTCCAGCGGGAGCGAGGTGCCGCAGATTAACCGTTGTCTCCTTTCCGTCTGGTAATCGTACAAGAGCGTAATTTGGACTGGACTCCAAGAGTTCGACTTCCTGGACGAGGGGATCATATTTACTACCCCGAACAAAGTTTCTCATTAATATTTTTTCAGGGGTACTTAACTAAGAAGGTAGAGCTACCCCATATGTGCCTTTTCGCTTGTGAAAGAACATTCTCTCGTGAGGAGTAGCGTTGGTAGCTGTGCAGAGTAATGACCGAATAGATTGTAATGCTTCAGGTAAAACTGTTTGCCATTGTGTTATCGGCACAATAGATACCGTTTTCCATATAATTCCGTTGTACCTCTCCACTTGGCCGTTTCCGCAAGGATTATAAGGAGTTGTACGGCTCGTAGCTATCCCTTTGGAATGTAGATACATCTCGAGCTCTTTAGAGATAAAGGAAGTGCCTCGATCTGAGTGAATATAACCTGGATAGCCAAATATTGAAAATATCTGGCTTAATGCACCACAGTTTTTGATGATAAATCCTGACAGGGGATGGCAAAAGGATATCTTGAATACTCGTCAATTGCTGTAAGAAGGTATTTGTACCTATTATCAGATGGCAGAGGTCCTTTAAAATCTATGCTCAGCCTTTCAAACGGCGTTGTTGCTTTGATAAGAGTACCTTTCGTTTTGTAAAAGCGAGGTTTTATTAATGCGCAGGTTTTACAAGCCGACGTAACTTTTCTAATTTCTTCTACGGAATACGGGAGATTTTGAATTTTCAAGAAATGAGACATGCGAGCTATCCCTGGGTGACACAATGAAACGTGAAGTGATTCCAGTTTAGTTATTGAATGTGCAGTACTGCAAAATCTTGAAAACGCATCAGCTGCTAGATTTTGTTTGCCTGGACATAAATGATATCGTAGTTGTATGCGGCCAATTCTAAACGCCATCGAGTGAATTTCTCATTTTTGATTTTTCCCGGATGGTTAGTATCAAATAGGTACGAAATGGATTTCTGATCGGTGATCAGTTGAAATTTTCTGTCTACTAAACAATATATCCACTTCCGAAGGGCTTCGATGATTGCGTATGCTTCTTTTTCCACTGCGGAATGATTTCGCTCAGTCTTAGATAAAGTTCTAGAGAAGAAAGCGACTGGTCGTTGGTTCTGTGTTAGGATTGCTGCAATAGCGACATCTGAAGCATCTGTCTCTACACAGAATGGCACGTTCTCTTCGACATTATGAACGACCGATTTAAGAATGCATGATCGGATATCATTGAAATCTTTGACAAGACAAGAATCGAGCGGAAATTGCTTACAACCCACTAGCCTACTAATTTTGAGTGAGAATTTTGGAACCCATTTAGAATAATATGAAAACATTCCAAGTGCTCAGTGCAATGATGCCTTGTTCTTTGGGAGTGGAAAATCAATCAATGGTTTGAGTCTGTCGGGATCAGGCCGTAGGGTGTTATTTTCAATCAGATAACCAAGAATTTTAATGGACTTTAAATTTAATTTAGACTTTTGTTGGTTAATAGTTAAATTGTATTTCTTGCAGACTTCTAAGAATTTCTTCAAGTTGCGGTCATGTTCGTTCTGATCTCTTCCACTGACTGTTATATCGTCCAGATATATGTTGACACCATCTAGACCTTCTTTTGTTTTAATTTCGTTCATTTTTCTTTGAAAAGCTGCAATACCATTAGTCACCCCCATTGGAATCCTTTTGAATTGCCACAGTTTGCCAACTGCTTCAAAGGCAGTGTAAGGTCGGTCTTCTCTTCGAATCGGTACTTGGTAATATGCGCTTTTTAAATCGTATGCTATGTACGTTATACCTAGCTATACTGGAAGCGATTTTCTCTACCGGAGGTATAGGGTAAGCATCGAGTAAAGTGTATCTATTAATTGTCAGAGAATAATCGACAACCATCCGTTTTCTATGCGACCCTTTTACAACTAAGACCTGTGCCCTCCATGGAGAGTTACTTTCTTCGATTACACCTTCTCTGAGCAATTCATTTATGTGGAGTCGAATAAACTTTTCATCTGCATCAGTGTGCCTTCTTGATTTTATAGCTATAGGTTTGCAGTCTGGAGCTAAATGTTCAAACAGTGAGGCTGGTCCTACCTTGGAACATGCGAGACTACTGACACTAAGAGGAGGCCTACTTCCACCAAAGGATACTGATAAACTAGAATGCTGATTAAGAATGTCGTGACCCATTATCACATCAGCACAGCAGCCCTTTAGAACACTTAGTCGGACGTTGGAATAAACATTGTTTAGGCCTTAAGTTAACTCTACAGTACGCCTTGATGGCACAGCCAAATTCGATGAAGCCATGGAAACAGCAGATTCTGTTGGATATAGTTTGAGGTTATGTTTAGATACAAAAGTATCGCTAATGAAGCTCTCTGTGCTTCCAGTATCTATTAAACCATCTGCCGAAAATCCATCAATTTTTAAAGGAATTATAGATCTTACCAAACTAGCAGGCGATGCAGCTGATATTTCTGATGGATTTAGAATAGGGCGAACTGCTGCAGTCGTAGCCCAGCTACATTCATCTAAAGTATCGTCTTGGGAAGCTGAGGTTTTCGATTTTGATCTACAAACCCTGGCAAAATGACCCCTTTTATTACAGTTCTTACAAAGAGATTCTCGAGCGGGACAAGAAGGTCGAGGATGTCTAGAGAGACCACAAAAATAACATTTTTGTGAGTTACTTGAAGCTTTGGTTATTGAATCACATTGAGTGGATGAACATTGATCTGGAGTTTGCTGTGAGGATGTAGATGCAAGTTGAGAAGGTATCGGTTTATACGATTCGGAAAAGACTTGGGCAGACTCCAAAGCACGGGCTTTTGAAAAAGCTTCATCTAAAGTTAAATTCAGATTCTCTAATAACCTCTGCCTAATGCTTACTGAAGAAAGGTCATTAATAAATGCATCGCGAATGTACTCATCTCGATAGACATTGGCTTTTACGTCTCGAAAATTACAGTCAGCGCTGAGGGTGCGTAAGCCCTGAAGAAACTGGTCTATTGATTCTTCTGAATTTTGAAATCGAGTCATTAACCTATACCTAGAAAAAATTCGTTCTTTGGTTTTATGTATAGAGAATCTAGGAGGGTAATAGCTTCCTGGTATGATAAAGAATCCTTAATTAATTCAAAAATAGTGTGACTCACGTGATTGTAGAAGAGACTTAACTTTTCTTCGTCCTTTGCTTTGACTGAAGTGATGAATGTATCGAATGTCTTCTTCCAATGGATCCATTTCGAAGCACAGTTTAGGAGAAATGTATTCTGTGTCAAATCTCTCCGGTTTTAAATATTTATCCATTTTCTCAACAGATAAAGGTCATTAATGTCGAATAAATTGTTGTGTAATAAAGAATAACATTGATTTCTAAAGGCTTTATTCGACATTAATACTTAACATGTGTTTTAAATGATAATGATATAAATAATAGGTTAGGTTAGTAAATCCCTTATCACTTACATTCGATATAGATACATTGCTTAATGCAGGTAAAAGTTTTGGAAATAATCAAAAGGTTTTTACAACTGATTGTATTCTGCTGTTGTAATATGATAACCAGTGCTGTCTACTTACTGTGTCTTCTTTTCTTAGGCAAGGAGACTTACTATAAACGCCATATATTTTATTTATTTATTCTGTATTGTGATTTATGCATAAAAATATAGTTTGTAAGTAATTGAATCAAACTTGTTAGGTATTTTGTTGTTTATTCAGTAGAGATACATGACGAACTGCAGGTAAAAGTTATAGATAGAATTGATGATTTTTTTATTACTGTAATTTTTTTTACATAAGACATCTCATTTTCTTTTAATCCTTTAATATTCAAATTGATGATTAACTGTAATTATGAATACTGGGACCTTTGACATTTTGATAGTTTGCCACGCAGTTCTTAAAAAATATACGTATTGAACTTAGGGTTTCCAGCTTATCTTATTGGAGTCTACTGTCCCTACTATTATTATTATTATTCGGGACTTCTGTGCAGCCCTCTGATTGGTTCTTCTTTCAGATTTTTTTGTTTTTGTTGTCACTTGTACCACTTTCCCATAACGAGTTGTAATGGGAATATTGTTTATAGGATTTCTCTCTATAAATTGAGTCTTTTCATATGAAATTTGTAAAACAGTTTTTTGTGCAATTTCGTGTAATTTTTCCAGAGCATTCTTAGCTTCTTATCTATCGTTCGTGAGGAATAGCTAAATCATCTGCAAAAGCCAGATATTTCACATTTATTATTTTTTTTCCCCCGAGTTATATTCCCTTCACTTCCTTTTACAATTTTTTTCCAGAATGATGTTAAACAAAAGAGGGGAGAGACCAACTCCTAGACGGACTCCGGTTGGAATTCTTCCGAAATTTCTCTCATAAATTTATCTTTTGAGGTTGTGCTTGTTAAAGTTTGTTTAATAATTTCTCTTGTTTTCCTGTCAATTTTGAATTCTTCTAATGTGTTGAACAGATAAACAGTTCTTTAAGTGTTGCGTATATATTTTTAAAATATTTATTCAACTCAACCCAGTTTTACAGCGCATTTCAGTTCAGCAGCTGAACATAAAATAAAGAGCAATAAGAAGAAGACAACGGCCCTGGAGGGAGAAGTGGAACGACACCTCGGCGAGACCATTACAGGGAGGAACCACTTAGCCGTGGGAACTGGGGTTTCGGGGGCGTATAGCCTTCAGCGGTTCAATTAGCATCCTATAATCCGTCTCGAGGAAGCCGCCCACTCTCAACCGAAAGATCCTTCTTAAGTTAAAAATAAAAAAAAAATGTGATTTACTCTGATAGAAACATTTTCTAGAACACATTTTTATATATTAGCATACATAAGTAAAAGAGCCAACATAGAGCAACGCCCTTTAGATAAAATTGATGGAGTAGTTGCCAGAGCATTATTTATAACCTGTTGACTTTCAGTAAGTTTTCTTGGGCTGATTTTCACACGTAAATTCTGGCCTTTTTATTATATATAAGATATTTCAAAAATATTAAATTGTTAGGTGGGCTACAGGGGAAAAACCTGGCGGCTGAGCGTGATTAAGGCCTAATCACCTCATTGCATTGCCGTTGGCCTAGAAACAGTACGAATCTCTATATGTACTGAGCCCAAGACCCTTCATGGGTTGTAGTGGTACAGGTTTTTTTTTAGGTGGGCTACACTGTTGCACGTCCATTTTATGCAAAACACCTCTGCTAGCGAAACTCTGTATTTGAGAAATAGGAAAATGAAAATAAAGAAAAAAGAAGCAGTGAGAGTTCACTTGAATCCACGAAACATTGACTTTTAAAAAACAAATTAAGCTTTTACAAGATAAGTATTTATTTAGTTGCTCAAAGAAATCGAATATTGTTTATTGTATTATGCGAATTATTGCAAACGAAGAACGGAGAGGACCTTCCTGGGTCGTAGAAACCTTCGCCCAGTGGTGATTCAACTTCTCCTCTACGCGGATGACATTGTTCTTGTGGCAGACACGGTTGATAAATTGCAGCAAGCGGTGACTGAATGGCAAGAAGAGCTCAGCCGAAAAGGGATGAAAATAAATACCAGTAAAAGCAAGATACTACAAGTAGGAAGGCAAGAGGAAGATTTCCATATATACTGCAACGGAGAGGAAATGGAAGTGGTTTCGGAATACACTTACCTCGGCACAGTAATAGAAAGATCTGGGAAAGTAGACTCAGAGATATCAAACAGAATTAGGAAGGCAAATACAGTCTACTATCAGATCTGCAACACTGTAATAGGGAAGCGAGAGGTGAGTAGAAGTGTTAAGCTCCATATCTTTAAATCAGTATATTTGCCTATACTCTTGTATGGAGCTGAAAGCTGGATATTGACGGATCGGCAGGAGAGCAGAGTCACAGCTGCTGAAATGAAGTTTCTGCGAAGAACAGCAGGAAAGACAAGAAGAGATCGTGTCAGGAATGAACGGATACGCCAGGAACTGGAGGTTGCGCCATTAAAAGAAACTCTGCAAACCCGTCAGTTGAAGTGGTTCGGCCACGTCATTAGAATGGAGGAACACAGAGACCCCCTAAAAACCATGGATTACGTTCCAGAAGGGAGAAGGCCTCGGGGTCGACCAAGGATGTCCTACCTGGAGTACATCGACAAACTTTGCAGAGGAAGAGGAAAGGATCTTCGCCAGGCCAGGAACCTCGCTGGGGATAGAGAGGATTGGATCCGGTGGTTAAATGCTTCCCTACGCTGACACGGCACTATAGGGAGAAGCCAAAGAAGAAGAAGTATTATGCGAAGTTACATCATTAAGCTTATTATTTCCGAAATGCTAAGAAAAGACCAATTTTAAGGTTGTGGTTCTGCAGTATCAGTCAAATGTCAATGTGGTGCATCCTCCTGACATTAAGAAGAACTATATTTTCAGGTCAGAAGGTCCACCATCCAATTCCTTTTCAGCCTACGCCGAGTTATGGATGGTATGACAGTTGTAACCATGTTTTACACCAATTTGTTTATATGTCCATTTAGTTTGTCGTGAAATCGTTTGTAAGTCGATCGAATGTGGTTGAGAAACGTAAATCAACATGAAGAGTATCGTTTGAGACATATGGTGGTGAGTTCGTAGCCAGTCTTAAAAATTGCAACTGAAAGGTTTGTATTTTTCGTATGTGTGTCTTCTTAGTAGGTCCGTATATTTGGCAAGCGTAGGTCCATATTGGTTTTAATAAATAAGTGTATACGTTAAGTTTCTGTCTGATGGCTAATTTAGGATGTCTATGAAGTATCGAATACAATAGTCTCTCTCTAAAATTCAGAGTTTTACGTTTAATCTTGAGGTATGGGCCACATGTCAACCTTTTGTCAAAAATAAGTCCTAAGTACGTTACTGTGTTTGATTGTGGTATCTGGTGATTGCTAATATAACCTGAAGGGCAGGTTTCATGTCTTAAGTGTAAATGTAACATGTAGTGACTTGTCATGGTTAATTGTTAGTTTCCATTTCCCACATCAGTTTTGTTCATTGTCTAACTGATGTTGTAAAGTCATACTGGCCTGTGTAGGGTCTGTGCTTTTAGTAATATTTGCAGTGTCTTCGGCATATGTCGCAGTTAAGATGTTTTCGTTTGTCGGTAAGTCATATGTGTGTCGGTAAGTCATATACTTAAGTACAGAAGGGGGACCAGGATTGAACCTTGCGGAACTCCTGCAGAGACTGGCTTGATTGATGAGATCTCGGAACCCTGTCGGGCAGAGAAGAAGCAGTCATAGAGAAAAGATTGTAAAACTAAATAATAAGTGCTTGGAAGTATGTGTTTTAGTTTAAAAAGAAGACCCTGTTGCCAAACCCTATCAAAAGCTTGAGTAAAATCGAAAAATGCCCCAGAAGTGTATTGTTTTAGTTTAAGAGCAGTGGAAATTAAGTCGGTTATTCTGTGTAGCTGTTGTGTTGTGGAGTGAAAAGAACGAAATCCGAATTGGTGATCTGGTAATATGTAATGATCTGTCAGTATGTTAATAATGCGCCCGTACAACAATTTTTCAAATATTTTTGAGCATACTGGAAGAAGGCTAACAGGTCTGTAAGAATCCGGTCTATGTCTGTCTTTGTTAGGTTTATGTTTCATTGAAATCGTAGAATATTTCCATTGAATGGGGAATTTTGTCGTCCTTCGTATAGCATTTTATAATGTAGTGTGAAATACTAAAGCTTTTCTGGGGATTTTTCAAAGCACCTCAGTAGTGATAAGGTCGTAACCAGGAGTCGTTCCTTTCGGATCACTAGCAATTACCTCATATGTGAAACGTATAATTTGTCAGTGTAGAGCATGACTGATTCTTATTAAAAGCTAAGGCTCCACAAATATTTTTTTATTTAGGTAATTTAAAATAATCCTCCTCACTACCACTTATTAGGAACCTCTTTTTCATATGGTTACAATCTTTGTAGACGTTTATCATCAGTCTACGCCTCTTCTCCCTAACTTCTTGGGCTTTTGCTTTTCAGTTTTGTACTCCTCTCCGGCATCGCTATTGATTCAATCCACCCTTTACTATTTTGATTTGAGGCACCCTCATTTTAACTACTGAGACACACATCTAGGCGTCTTATTCGTTTTCTAGAAGCCATCCTTCATCACGAACTTTCTTTCACATCATGAAATGACCTTTAAGCTGTAATTTCCTTAATTTATCCTCCTCCTCTATGCTTGTACCATATCAGATTTCCGTGTTTATTGTATATCTCAATTTATCTTTTTTGCAGTTAGTCATGTTGTACATATCGATTCGTGTTTATTGTATATCTCAATTATCTTTTTTGCAGTTCAGCTCTGTATTTTTACTTCACTTATATTAATAGTAAGGGAAAGTATTGCGATCGTGAAAATTTTCGAATTCCAGTTTTCAACGGAAATACACATTTTAGGGTCTCCTGAGTCCAAATAACCAAGTCCCGCAAAAAAGTGTGTGTGGTAACTCCCGGGCGGATACGGTAAGTCTTATGAACCTGAAATTACATATTTAAGACAAATATACGACCGAGATGTTACAAAATCTTTTTCATCAAAATGAGCTTACCAGAAGAGTCACTTTATACCATGCATTTTGCACATTTTTTTTTATTTTCTCAAAAACTGTTTCGACGATTTTGATTAAACTCCCTATATCGATGTAAACTTTAAGATCATGTAGTTTTCATTAATTTAATTTCGTAGATTTTATAAAAATAAATATATTATCTTGTTATCACCGATGAAAAACACATAAATATATAAGTTGAACTAATTCGATACCTAACTAAAGGGAGAAAACTGAAAAAATATATTTTTAATGAAATTTTTTATTTTTTAACATAACAACAGTAATATACATGTATGATATACCGTTGGAAAGCTAAAGGTTTTAGAAAAAATATTACCTCATACACAAGCATATAAAAGTATCACAGAGAGTGATAAAATGAGTGTTTAATTAGGATATGGTTCTTTAACGAGTACTTGACATCACACCGGTTCTGAATGACTCCATAACCAAGTATTTTCCCCTCGTAAAAAATCCTGGGGCTATCCGGCGGATTTGAACTCGCAATCTTGGGCATAAAAGGCTGTCATATCACTATACAACAGACTCCCTTATAACCAGGTTTGTCGTTTAGCCATTTATTGAGGTTATTGTTGAGCATATGCATTTTTCTCTATACTGCAGTTGGAATGTTTTGCTACCCGTTAATGCATAACGTGTAGAATAATTGTCATAGAATCATAGTTTCTTGGTATCTTTGAACCTTATAATAGTATAGTAGTAGCTATCTTCCGTGCTGTATTCACCAAGTTTTTTTCTATTCTTCTCTGATTTTTATAATGCAAAAAATAATATACATTACTATTTTTTTAAATTTTTAATTCCAAAACAATTTAGTTTGATTTTTTTTTCTAGGTTTCTTAAACTATAAAATCAACCCCCCAGACACCATTGCAGTTAGACTGAACATAATACGGACTAGGGTGTTTCGCTCTTTTCTTCCTAAAGCTTACAACCTTTCACGTTTTTGGAAATGATAAAGCTCATGTATACTTAATATATTTAGTGTTTTCACACTCGTATTACTTTTGTACCTCCTTAGATTTATTTGTTAAAAATTTATAGTTAAAATATTGTATGTTCAGTATTATGTTATCATCACAGGAAAGATTACTTTATGCATTACTCTTTGTTGTGCTTTCTTTGAACCTTACAAATGAATGGAAATAAAGATACATGTGTAAAAGGACAAAATTAAATTTCATTTAATTTAAATTCTTAAATAAACCAGTGATATATTTTCGTCCACTGAATGTCATATTTTCCTATTTTCTTATGAATATAGAAACTGACACGATTGAAAAATCGCGGTACTCTAGCTCGTTTTTCAGTCCTACGTTTCCACGTTAAGAAAAGTTATGCTTCCAATTTTCCTCCAGGTTGGTAGCACTACCAAGAGGTGACTAAGTAGAGGAGCAGTTGGATAATATATGCTAATGGTATATATCGGGCGAGAGGCTCTGATACCTAATGCAGCCCCTAGAGTGCTCTCCGCCATAACCTCCCTCATTATTAGCTCCTTTTTATCTTAACCCGCCTAACCAACCTAAAAATATTAACTTCATAACAACCATTGAATAAATTAATATTAAAACTTTAAAATGTTTAAAAAACCTAAGACCAAATTTTACTTGTAGTATATGTTAAGTAACAACATTAGTTTTGACCTATTTAATTGTTCGATTGTCTAGAATTAGGATATTTATTTAAGCATCCTTCGTTAGAAAAACTGTTTACGTTCTGCATTATTCATTTGTATGAATGACAACCCTTCCAAGTGAAAATGTTTATTTACCTCTTGCATTATTACTAAGCGAACCGCAACTATGATAAAAACGTTTCGAGCAGGAAACTTCAACCTGGAAAATGTTGGTCGTGGAAGGACTTCTTCCTTTTTTAACGATGTTCGTCGAGCTTTACTGAAAGAAAATCCAAAACAACTGTTTGAAAACTTGCAGGAAACTGGATGTAAGCATATCGACCTTCAAGGCCATTTGAGACCTATTTAACGATCGCCCTAAGAAATTGCCATTAGCAACATACGTTCTGGTCAGTGGCTAGACTAGTAGAAGGAGTTCTATATTTTCCAAGGTCCCTAACTCGCAAAAAAAAAAACATGATTACTGTCTGGTGAGACTCAATTCAACTCTGAATCCTAGTGAAACACAAAATACTGAATTGTATTATAACCGAATTGACGTAATAAATCAGCAATTAAGTATAATAAAACCATCTTTGGTCATTATGAAAGGACCCATTTTGGTGCATTACATACTCTTTATCAACCGAGCTACTCTCTGGACCTCACACAGATTGATTACCTTTGTTTTTTTTGTTTTTTTGAACGCTTGAACCACGTTTTACAACAAATAATAATAATAAACGGGAGGTGGCGGTTATTTGTAAATTATTTTTTCCAGGTTTGCAATTTCCAAATTTTATTCAGAGGGTATGAACAATCTGCCAAAGCTTTAACAGAAATGTGTTTGAGTTAAGATATTAAGATTCTTTTAGAACCGCAATCCTGCATAATTTTTCAGAGAACCCATTACAAGACACATTTTGGTAAAAAGAATCTTTTAATTTTCAATAGTAAATAATGTTAAATCGCATTTCCTTTTTCTTTTAAACTCTGTTCATTTGGATTAGAATATCGCAGAGAGTTTCTAGGCATTATAGATGGAATTAGTCGCTATGAAAAAAACGTATCTACATAAATATGTTAACATTATTAATGTATAAATTTGCTGTTTGCATAAATAATCATTTAGATTTTTTGAAATTACGTACGATTTTTTCTGAGAAATACCTACGATGTACCTATTCTGTCTTGTCACTGAACTGTTAGTTGTTAAATATGATTTGCTCTGTACTCAAAAATAATGTTTCTCATTATAAGGTAGTATTTAACAGCCTTTTTATGATTATTGTATGTCTCCTTCTTATTGAATAGTTGAAATACAGTGAGTGTCAAAAGTATTCGGAATTCGTATTTCTTTTCATTTCATGAATGCATTTCAATACCAGTAATTTATGTAATTCTTTTTAACTCTTAAATCTTTAATAGAGAATCTCATAGACGAAAATTTATAACCAAATTACCGAAAAGTTTGTTTTTAAAAAAAAATATCCTATTAATAATGTAAAATTTAAAGATCATTCAGTGTCAAAAGTAGTCGGATATCATAATATCCCGTTGTTTAATGGTTTCAAAAGTTCATATTCTCACCAAACTTTGACATAATTTTATGTTCTAAACTATTCTTTTCCGTTGCTGCTAAACAACCTTGGAAAGAAATGCTTTTAAAATAAGGTCCTAAAATAAAAATATAACGATTGAACAACGGCTTTGAATATATTGTTATTGAGAAATATGTTTTAAAAAAAAATAAGAGAATATGTGGATGGCTAAATATAGTGTAGATAATATAATAAAAAAAAAAATAAAAATAAACCTGTACTACTACAACCCATGAAGGGTCTTGGGCTCAGTAGATATAGAGATTCGTACTGTTTCAAGGCCAACGGCAGTGCAATGAGGTGATTAGGCCTTAATCGCGCTTAGCCGCCATTTTCCCAAAGGCCCAAGAGGCGGGTGCCCAGAGGTCATCTAGGCCAACCCGATTATCCCCACAGCCGGGATTCGAACCCAGGACCGGAGCATAGCAGACTAGCGCTCTATCCACTAGACCACGCCGCTCCCCAGATAATATAATAATAAAAAATAAAAGCAAAAATTTAGCGTCCAAAAATATTAAATGTTAAAAATGTAAGACTGATTATTGATAAAAAAAGAAAACGATTCTCAAATGAGCAAACCTTAGTTTATTTCCGAATTTTCAAAACTTCTGGATGCACGATAAGTGCATTCCCACACGTTCTCCTGTTCTATTCCCCGCGTTCTAAAAAAATATGACGAAAAGAAAACATGATACGAAAATCCGAAAAAATCGTCTTTCAGTAGAGAAGGCAATAAGAGAATAGGCTGAATGTTTGCGACATTTTTTTAAAAGAAGGTTGATGAATTTAAATGTTCACAGATGAGTCCCTTACTTAAATACATGATTCCTATGGAAAAAAAATATGGTTTAAAGGAAACCAAATAAAGAATTAGTATGTCAGAGTAAAACATCTTGAGCGTCAATAATGGTTAGGGCTGTGTTTATTTGAAAAAGGTTAGTGAGCTTGGATTCTTTACAGAATCAATTGATAGGATTAGTGTAATTTTTTAGTATCAAAAGCCATAATTAAAATTAGAAGGCAACCTGACTCGGTACATGTATGCGTTATTTTTTCAGATTTAAGTGCAGCACAATTTTCTAAAAGTTCTGGAAATCTCTCTTCCATTATTTAAAAAAGTTTGTGCGTCCCACTAAAAAAGAAATAAGGAAATACGATATTCGAAATAAAAATGACCTCAAGGAACAGTAAGTTCTCCAGTGGGACAATTTTTCGCAACAAACAATTAATTAATTATTGAGAACAAGTACTTATAGCTTCAATGTATAATTATGCTAAAATGTTATTAACCTATTGGATGTTTATGTATGATTAATGCATTAACATAAATCGGAAACCACGGTATTTTGACGGATAATTTTGACACTACTTTTTTTTTTTTTTTCGCAAATGAACGTTTCAACCGTTAAAAATATTTTTTTTTGTCGTGATTTTTTGGTCTTTTTACCTTCCTCCTAAATGTGGTGGTAACTTATTTTTTAAAACCGAAGAAAAAATGAAAAGCAAGTTAATTACAGAATAATATAGAATTCCGAAAATTTTGACACTCACTGTATATGTTTCACTTACAGAATATGTTCGAAGTAGAACAGTTTTATATAATTGTTAAGTATTAATATTATCTTCCCTAGTATTTATTACTGCAATGCTTAAGTTTAATTTTTGTTTAAAACACCTTTTTTAAAGCACTTTAATATCTGGACAAATTTTATCTTAGTGGAGGATAATTAAAATACATCATTTCCATAAAAATAATACTATTTAAATTAAACGTTAGCAATATACATCTAAATAGACATTGCAGAGGTTAAGTGGAACAGTTAGGTTGTAGAAGAGGTTTAGCTCGGGCGTCTTAAAGAAGACGGGGAGATTCGCGGAGGGCTTACGATAAGGCGGCTAGTTAGGGAGTGGGCCAGCTTAGTGCTGATAAGGAGGTTCGAACCAGGCCAAGATCTAGGAATTAGAGTGTCTGTGCAGATTAGGGGGCTTAGTCGGGATATTGAGAGCTGTGTCGCTGGGGCATAGCAACGGCAGTGCAAGTCGGGAGCCTTCCATCATTGTCCGGTCCCATAGTGGGGGAGGAGGGGGTGTCTCTGCTCTGTACTAACTAGCATCTTCAGCGGGGATCGATATGCCTCGGAACTTGTTAATCCCGCAAATGAGGCAACTTGGGGCAAAGCACTAAGCTTAGGGATAATCAGTTTTCTTAAAACTGTCTGTCCCTTAGGATCTTCATGGTGATAAGTTATGGCTAGAATTTTATTAAATTTAGCTATTAGCGAAAGAATTTACTATATTGCAACTGTTTTAATGTTTCTCATCTAAGATGCTGATAAAAATTCATTATTCTCGTGGAAATGCAAATAATTTTATTTAAATACAGATGTAAGAATTTGTTTTGTTTTTTATTGCTATTTAATACAATCGTAGATATAATATAGATTAATTTACTATAAAGAAAAACAAAATTCAGGTTTGATACGTCTAGTTGTAACATATGGAGGTGAAACCTAGACCATATCTACGATAAAAAATGTTAAACTATAAAATTAAGCCTGTCAGTTGCCCATGAGTTCGAAGGAATTTTTATTATTACGCTGTATATTACCACTTCATTATCTCCGCAACCATTCATTTTAGATAATGATAATTTTTGAAGATATTTTAATGTACTTAATTTTGTATAGAATGGTGTTTTCAATAAAGATAATATTTTATTAATAATTACACAAACAAAAAAAAAAAAAAAACATTTATTCTGATTCTCCCATCCTCCTACAAAACTTGAGCGGAAAACTAGGACATTTATAGTCCTCAATAAGAGAAGGTTACCGTACAATTTTTGACAGGTTTCAGATTTTTTTGCTTAATTTTACTGTACTACCATGAGTCAGTCCACGTACGAGAAACTTGATAGTTTTTTTATAATTATTTAATGTATTTCCAAAAATTAATGTTTTAATATATTGTTCGTATCAAATTAACCACCTTTCTATTAGTGTATGTGTTCTTCTTATTGAATAGTTGAAATACGGTGAGTGTCAAAAGTTCATATACTTACTAAACTTTGACATAATTTTATGTTCTAAACTAACCTTTTCCGTCATGTAACTTATAACCAACCTTGGAAAGAAATGGTTTTAAAATAAGGTCCTAAAATAAAAATATAGTGATAGAACAACGGCTTTGAATATATTGTTATAAAGAAATAATTGAAATGAAAAATAAATAAAAAAATTAGGAGAATATATGGATGTCCACGTAAAACGTAATATGAGTTAGTCCACGTACGAGAAACTTGATAGGTTTTGTTATAACTTATTTAATGTATTCTGGTCAAACATGCTGCTAGTATTTTTACTTGTAACATTTATCTTATTCTTAAGGGACTAGTTCCTATTATAAATTCATTTTCTATGATATATTATTTCCTAAACCAGTGGTTCCCAACAAAACATGTTTGCCGACGTTATTTAATCAGTACCAATGCAAATATATATATATATATATATAATATATATATAAATATAATATAATATTATTATTACATACATATATTTTTCTCATCAGATTTTATCTAAAGAACACATATCCTGAAAAGCGCTTTTGAAAATTGCAGTTCTTTCTACTAGGTACTTAGTTCATAATTAATTTCTTTATATTAACCTATCCAAGCATATTAAACGTTTCCTTCTATAACAAAAAAAAAGTTATATTGACATAGTAAAAAAAAAAAATAAATAAAAATGGATTTTAATGCACAAAAAATCGCGTGAGTGAATCTTGTTACAAGCCAAGGATTTGTAAATATTGTTTATTTATATTATTTGAAATAGTATTCGAATGACATCTCGCGTAACCCCTGGATATCGCCTTCGGACTAGTTGGGAACCACACTGTCGCTTATATTAGGACGCTCACTGAATCAACGGATTGTTATAGTATATTTGTTATTTATATTGTGTGTGTGTTTTTTAAATTTGCTTTAAGACACTGAAGTATTCAATTAATTGTATGAAATATTATTATAGAGGAAAAAATAGTTTTATAAATTTCTAGATGGGAAAATTTTGCAAAATATACATTTCGATAATCCGACACGGGATTAAAAACATTTTAGAAATAACTTTTATTTGCTGATTATTAAAGAAAACAAATCTTTTGATCTATCTTAGCAAGTTGCTAGTTTTATGATTAAGATGTTTTTTTATTTATTTATTTATTTTTTTAAATATTGCTGCATTAAGAAATAAATGAATGTGCCACTATCATGGACAAAGAGTATTAGAGCTAAAAGAAATCTTTCATGAAAAAAAATATATTTAACATAAATAACATATTGAAAAATAAATAATTCATGGCCAAATTCATACATATATACAATTAAATTAAATATTAGTTTCCCTGATTAAAAAAAAAAAAAAAAGTAGGAAATTTTTTCAATCTTATACATGATAACATTTAAATGTTTTCCTCATGGTGGTGTGCAGAAAACCCAAGGTTGGAGAAAATGACAGATTAGATGGCGGAGTTGCATTATTCAAGAACCTTGATCCCCGCTCATTGAACATCTCATGAAAACCGCATGAGCCCAAAGTGAAAAGTATATATAGAAAAAAAAAACAATAAAGCCTAGGCCTCATCACTATTACTGTCCTCTATTGTATTTTTTGTCTCATAAATATTTAATATTTTTTAAATTCTAAAATATTCTTGTGAAAGAAGATAAATGATTTTTAAGCATACTTATTATACCGAAATATATTCCTGTTCTACTCACTGTGAAAATTTATACTTTATGTAAATCTTTTTTTTTTTAATCAAAGTTATTAATTATAAGTCGTATTTATTTATTATTAAATAGCTTATTAAAATTCGCAAGATGAAAAAAAGAACCAGATTAATAGTATTTTTACATTAGAAATGACTAGCCCATAAAGCTAAAATTAGTTAAAATTTAAAGTATCTTATGATTTAAGAATAAATTTTATGAAAAGTACATCCGTACTGCTGAATTGACCTGTAAACCTGAACATTCATGTAAATTTAACAATATTTAAAAAGGTTGGACAAACAGCTCAGATATTTTCAGCATGTACAGATATTATTCTCCCTCTTTTTTTTACAATATGTTCCGCTTGTTGCAGTCTAACATCCGAAGTTGAAAAGATCTGCACCAAGCTGATAATAGAATGAAACATATTTTATAACAAATTTAGTATATTAGAAAATTTGTTAAGAATGGGTTGCCTAAAAAAATCCTGTACAGACTATTTTAATTATAAAAAAAAAGAAAAAAGATTTTTAATCAAATGTTGCAACTTCATGATAATAAGAAAACATTTACCCTGGCTTAAAGTATCAAAGGTATAAAATGTGCAGCCGTTGGGTTGCCTAATATTTTCCACAACCCCATCGTTGATGCGAGAAAAATAGTTTTAAAAACTCTCGAAAAGGTATATGAAATTTTAACAAAAAGTTAGTAAGTAGTATTTAATCGGTAAAACCGTATAGTGCTGAAAGTAAAATACCTCTTAATATTATTATAAATAAATAGGAGTTTTGTAGGTATCTGGTATACTGTCTTCGATCTGGTATTTATTATCAATTAACTTATTTTTCGAATGGGTATTGACATTAATAGAATATCAGAACTGAATTAACACTATTAACCAATAAAAATGAAATAATTAAACAAATATGATGGTTTCCAGCATGTGAAATAAAATCACCTCTTATACAGATCACTGAATCTAACTGATAGGAGGCATTACCCTCCATTTAAAAGACAATGATGGAGGCATTATCACATTGCTGTAAAACAGACTCGGTGGAGCATCGGATGGACACCACAAAACCAGTGAATCACCGGCTGACGTGTGATTAAGTTACAATTAGCACTCAGTGGGGCGCTAATGGGATCGGCAAAAACATCAGTGCAGTTCCTCTGTCGATCGGCCCCACTGATTAATATCTCTTCCGCTTTCGGCCGACACTTCGTTCTTTTAATCATTTAAATTATAAATAGCCACAGTCTGCAGTTAAAGATTACATAATCTTTCTGTTAGAATAAAATGTATCTCTAAACATTATTTATCTACGAATATAGCTTTATTCGGTTTGATAGATCGTCAGCAAGAGATGAATTACACCAGTAGTCCCAAATAGAAATATGTATTGTTTATCAATATTGTGCATATAGGATTTTGAAATATTGTACATAGGTATGAATGAGACATGTTTTGTTGATTTATTTGTATTTATTTTGTCTACAAATTTTGTTATTGTATACTTTTTTTTAATTTAATTTTATGTAATTTGACTTTCCTTTTGTTTATATTGTAAATATTATATGAATGTGATCCTGTCGCGATATTATTATTGTCCATTGTGACAAATTGTAATATATACAAATAAATAAATTTATAAAAAAAGAAAAAAAAAAGATTTGGAAAGATCTGAGATAAAAATAAACAAGAAACTATTACACAATTACTTATGATTTCCGGAAAGCTTTTAAAATTCCTCATTTTAGTCCCATCAATGATTATAAAACCCATGATATATATTATAATTGTATATCAATATAATATCGTTTAAGCCTTTTTTTGAGAAAATATTAAAAATACATAGAAGCATGGTGTTTATGCCATTTCTGATTAGTGGACTTTTGGTGAGAAAAAAAAAATCAAGACAAATACTTGTTTAATATATATTTTATATTAGACTGGTTTGACTTTTCATTTTTTAGCTAAACTCGGACATTGGCACAAATAGTCAACTTTGATTAATTTTGTCATTTGAACACTGAGGAACCTAAAACGTCCATTTATTTATTTGAATTCAATGTCATGTACAAAGGCACAGGTTAGAGGCACCAGATTCATTTAATAGGGGTACTCACTACGTTTGCTATAGCATATTTTTTGTGCTATTTTGCTAAACTCATCGAGTTTCTACTGGAAATAACTGTATAAACTAGACGGGTTTAGCAAAATAGCACAAACAATATGCAATAGCAAACGTAGTGAGTACCCCTAATATTTGGAATCTAGAGTATAATTTGTTATTTATCTAGAAAATGAACAAGGTTTTCTTGATTGTTGTGTTCCATTCTTTTCTTACATGCCTGGAAAATTAGGGATGTTCTATCTCAGTTATAAACTGGACATTGCTTCAGAATGTGTTCCGAAGTGTCGTAGCGCTGGCAGGTGCTCTGTCACCTGTTGTGTCCGATGTTCAAGCGCGAAATTATAGATTTTTTACTTTCACTTACTATATATATTAAAGGGAAGTATTGCGATCGTGAAAATTTTCGAATTCCAGTTTTCAACGGAAATACACGTTTTAGGGTCTCCTGAGTCCAAATAACCAAGTCCCGCAAAAAGGTCTGTGTGTGTGTGGTAACTCCCGGGCGGAAACGGTAAGCCCTATGAAACTGTGATTTCATATTTAAGACAAGTATACGCCCGAGACGTGACAAAAATTTTTTTTATCAAAATGAGCTTACCAGAAGAGGTACTTTATACTATGCATTTTGCACCTTTTTTCGATTTTCTCGAAAACGGTTCCGACGATTTTGATTAACCTCGCTATATCGATGTAAAATTTAATGGGATTTAATATCATGTAGGTTTTATTTGAATAAAAGTGGTCTGACAGGGCTCAAATGCCGATATTTTAATTTTCTTCCTCTAAAGTACCTTTAATTTTTTTGATTCTATAAAAATAACTATATTATCTTGTTAGCACTGATAAAAAACAGGTAAATATATAAATTCAATTAATTCGATAGCCAACTAAAGGAGAAAACTGAAAAAATATATTTGTTATGCAATTTTTTGTTTTTGAACATAAGAATAGTAATATACATGTATGATATACCGTTGGAAAGCTAAAGATTTTAGAAAAAACTATTATCTCATACATAAGCTTTTAAAAGTTAATAGAGTGTGATGAAAAGCCGATAAAACTAAGTGATTATTTTAGATAATAATATAATAGATTTTTTAATAAAACACACGTTTCTATAGAAATTCAATTTAATTAATGTTTAATAGTTTCACGTATTTTTTTCATCTTTAACTGTATTTAAAAATTCGTACATTGATTTTATCAACGGAGGTAAGTGAATGTCGTGTGTTGCCCGCACCAGATTTTTTCTCTGCGGTTCCTATGTATCTACCTAGTGGTCGAGTGTATCCAAACGTTCACTTCAATTGATGTTATCCGGAACCTTAGACTTAGATGTGCATTAGGCTCCTTTGCATTGTTTCAGTATGAGTGAATTAAGGTCAGTTAGCACCGTTTTGATGTTTGGTATAGGGAAGATGGTTCCGGCTTCTTTGGCATCTGTCTTAGTCAGTCCCTTACGAGTGATTCCTACGATACTAGGTACACAGCTTCGTTTAATTATTTGACTTTTTTTTCCATATTAGTTTTGTAATTAAAAATATTACTGGATTAGCAGAAAATTGGATATTTTCTATTGTCTTAAGAGCAGAATAGGAATCGCTGGAAATGAGGAAACTTCCATTAAAAACTAGAAATTAAACATTTTTTTTATATTAATATATTGTAACTGATCCATGTATAGAATGTAACTGATGTATAGAAACTGATCCAAATTACTTACATTCGCTCTCCTTTTACAGAAATACTCTTTCCCGGACTTGATTCTAGTACCAGCTGTTTACGCAGCAATAAACTTCTGTTGTTATTGAACCGAAAAATTGATTTCAGAAAAAAAAAATGTAGTATTATCTTCACGAAGAACGCTTGTTATATTTAACTTTTGAACAGTTGTGAGAATAAATCGATCGTTTAACACTGTCAAAACCAAAACAAAATTGAAATAAAAGTTTTCAAGAGGGGTGATACACTTTTTTTTTGGTGAGGTAGATCTTCCGGTGTTTTATAATATATTGATATCATAAACTTTTTTTTTGTTTCTTTTTGATTTACTTGCGATAACATTTTTCATATTTAGCACAAAATTCATGTGTTGAACAGGAAGTGTAGCTTAATTGAATTTACGAAATTACGGAATTGCAAACATATTAACTTCCAGGAATATTAAATATCATTAAAATTAATGTAATGTAATATTTAGGACACTTGTAATATATAACTATACCTCTCATTTTCTATAATGAATAGTTAAAAAAACAAACTTTTTGCAATGAATTTGTGATCTCCGGAATTTTCCACAATTCGTAAAGAAAAAAGATAGATTCACTAAGGGTATTTTGAGCGTATTATCAATTTATGATATTAAAATACCTCAGTTGTGAAACCTTATTTCAAATAGGTTTGTATTATTTGTTTGATTGAATCAGAAGGCAAAAGCAAAAAAAGGACAATCTATTCATTGGAAATATTCAACCCTATAACAAATCATAAATAAAATAAAACTATACATTTATTACTTGTTAGCAAGTAGGTACTTCAAAAGTCATTTAAAGTTGGTTATTTAAAAAAAACTCAATAGGTTATCCTCAATACTATGAATTATATTGTCATTAATTTCGTTTAACAATATGCTGAAAATATTTACGTTGCATACTACTGGATAAAATTCTAAACTTTTAATTTAAATTTTTAATGTTATTTAATACAGCTTTATATGTTTAACCGGTTACTTACTTGCTTTCATTTACGGAATATAAGTATTTACAATTCGAAAAAAAAAAAAGAAAATTATTAATTAAAATAATTAAATGCTATTAATGTGAGTGTAGCTGTAAGTATAAACTATAATAATTTAAGGTAAGAAAATAGCAATTAAACTTTTTATACCCTATCTCTTCTCTACGAAAAAGTACGTTAATAGACACTGTCAGGTGAAGACATCTTAATGGGATTTATCATTGAAACGTGATTCATCTTATTTCCTGAAACTTCGAAAAATCTCGTAGAAGTTTTAATTTAACCAGGTCATTTCCATTATAGATAAGAAGTCGCTCAATTGAATAAGTGCCATTGTATGGTGGCTTTTTAAGGGCCCTTGATCTATCGCTGTTTGAAACTGGGCTAGATTTCTCAATTGGCAGCTGTTCTCCGGCCTCCTGGCACTGTCATTAAATATCAATTAACAAGCATCGAAGGGGAGGGGGCGGGTGCAAAACAGGGCCCCCTTCAAAGTTTTAAGTAGCCAACTTGCACATCCATCCATCATGCCGTCAGGGAGTCGCCTTGTGTTCTCACAGCATACGTCGCTTCAACACCATATAATATGTTTAAGATAAATTATATTTGAGTTCTTTTTTAAAAATCTGGTGCGCGAAACACCCGACTTTCAATATGTTAAAATGTAAGAACTACTAAATAAACTTAAAGTTGAAAAAAGTTTTAAGTTAATTTAAAAAAAACATTTTATTCAGTTTCGTTTGTGATTATCAAAGTATGATTTAGATTAAATTATACAACAATATTACATTGTTACTTTTAATTATCAGTAATAGGTCCATGCCCTTATCGTCACTTTACATTACCTTTTACAACTTTTTATGTAAGATATTTTTATTTTTTAAATCTTTAGCTTTCCAACGGTATATTATTTTTATATGTTACTGATAGAAATAGAAATAGAAAATAATCTTTATTCTGGGTATATGTCCCTTAAGAACAACAAATATGTACAATTAAAGTGTACAGTGTATCTGGCCAAAAGACCAAATGATCATGATTAATTCTTATTTACAATGGTGTAAGAAGTAAAAAAAAAAAAAAAAAAAAAAAAAAAAAAAAAAAAAAAAAAAAAAAAAAAAAAAAAAAAAAAAAAAAAAAGGAATATATCTATACAATAAAACAAAAGAGTAAAATAAATAAAATTCTTCAGATGCATACTTTTGCTGAACAAAACTAAATTTAAAAAGATTAATAAATTAAGTAAGGTATGATCAATAAATAATATTTCCTTTTTGCATTCAAAATCTGATTATTGACATAAAACCTCATTGCTGTTGAGCGTCTGTTTGGGAATACAGGAGGTATTGGAACAGTTGAGACTTGAATGATGATAGAGATGAAGCATGGCGGATATGAGTAGGTAGGGAATTCCAGAGATTTGCAGAGCGGACAAGAAAGGAATGATCAAAAGTTGTTGTTCTATGGGTAGGAATGTAAAGGTCAGAATGGCGGGACCTTGTTTCGAGGGAGTGGATTGACGATTTAAATTGTAGAAGACTGTGGATATGAGGAGGGAGCTTGGTGTTAATGGTTTGGTAAAGGAATGATCCTAGGAAATATTGTCTACGAGTTGGAGGGAGGAGCCACTTAAACTCGCCGTATAAATGGGTCACATGAGACCGCTTCGGAGTGTTGAGGACAATTGTGATATGTTAAAAAAAAAACGAAATTTACATTTAAAAACACTTTTCCTTCATATATTTATAACTCGCTAAAGTCTCGTTTTTAAATAATTTGGTAACCCACTTTCTTCACCATTTAGGTAATAATTATTTAGAAGGAAAACTATTCAAAACATCCATTTTTGTTTTGATTTTATATCTACAAAATTAAAAGAATCAGAAAGAGTTTTCTCAAATGTTTTTCAGCCACGAAGATGACTCTAAATGGCTGCAAAGCTAAAATTATTAAACATAAAACTATTTTATGCAAGGTTTATTATTCAGGAAAGAATAGAGAATGACTGGTAAAAAAGTTATAAAAATCTTAAATGTGGACGATTTCGAATGGATTGACCTGACCCGTAAGTAAAATTAAAAAGTAACTAGGTCGTTATTTTTACATTCATTTTCCTGTATATGAAATGTATAGTAAGGGAAAGTATTGCAATTGTGAAAATTTTCGAATTCAAGTTTTCAACAGAAATACATGTTTTAGGGTCTCCTCAGTCGAAATAACCAAATTCCGAAGGAATGGTCTGTGTTTGTGTATGTGGTAAGCCTAACACAAAAACAAAATGTCGTACGAACCTAAACTTCGGCCGCGATGTTACAGCAACTTTTTCACTAGCATCAGATGACCGAAAATTTCGTATTTTATTTTATTTATTTATTTTTTTAAATATATATAATATGTATATTTTTGAAGAAATTATTTTACCGAATTTAAAAATTCAAGATCTCAAAGTCATAAATTGGTAACTGAGAGCTTTTAATTGTTTATATTTTTTCAGGACCGAGGGAACTCTTGGAAAATTTCTGGAAACATTCAAATTAAAGAATTGCTAGAGTCAAATAATTGAAACTGGACCTTGAGGAAATAAGGCGCGATTCCAAACTTATTCAATATGTTCCAAGGAAAAAATTATTGTATTCCTTTTTCTAGCTTTTCAATAGTAGTGATTAAATGAAATTGTTGGAGTTGGACAAACATTGGATCGTGAAACAAAGGAACAAATACAATACAAAGAGAAGATTAATGTTTGGGCACACATTTTTAAGCTTTTTTTTCCGAGGTAGAACTGAATAATTACACGAAAAGAATTGATTGAGTTTTGCTTGATTTTTTTGTTCTCATTTTTACCCTATATCTTTATTGAAATCCCAGTAATATAAAGAAGTTCTGATATATACATGTCATGTTTGCATGAGAAGAGTGAAATCGAAAACAACTGTCTGTTAGTGTCAAAATTACTTGCTAAATGGACCGTATGATAGACGCTTGGCAGTTGATGTTAATTTTGTTAAAAGGGATCCATCACATGTATCATTGGCGTTATGTCTTCAGGAGTCAAGTACTGGTTAGTAATGTTAAGTGTAAGTCACTTAAAATGAAGTATAAATATATACGCATATAAGGTAAGTCACATTCGTATTGTTATATTAACAGTTATTGTTCAAAATTATATTAATTGCTTTCGTACGATTGTACGATTTTGAAGGTATATAATGGTTTCTATGGAAGAATGGTAGTTTTATCAAAGTTAATATTTTAATGGACTTTGTATATATATTAATCATATTTTATTCTTGCCAATATTTAATAATCCATATGAAATATTCTCTAAGCTTGTTTAATTTCATCGGTTAGTTTAAAAAAAGTCCTCAGATTATTTATTTTTTCAAAGAAGGAACTTACCCGCACACAAGACTGAAACGCCCTGCTTTCGTTTACTTCAAATCATACTGGACAGACGCTCTAACCTTCCAATTATCTACAAAATGCTCATCTGTATCCACCATTATAAGACCTATCTGGACACACGAAGTTGAGCTTACTCTACTAAACCATCAAATTCTTTCCGTATTAAATCCTTACAATCAAAAATCCTTCGAAAATTCTTAATGCTTCTTAGTTTGTCACCGACAAAGTCATCCATAAAGACCTTAATGTGCTATTTGTTGCTGATTTGGTTCTTACAAGGTATAATTCTTTCCATGACAAACTCCACTCATACTTCAACCTCCTAGTTTCAATCCTTGCTTCCTCTTCTATTCCTGACAATCCTCCGAAAAGAAGATGACCTCGAGACTTTCTAGTTTATATTACCTAATTGGAGTACTGCCAATGGGCATATTCTTTTCATGTTTATAATCTATGTATATTATCAGCTAATTAACTTGATGTATTTACTAATATAATTATAAATTCCAATAAATAAAAAGGAAGAAACTTGACAGTGTGCTACAAAAAAAAAAAAAAACGACAAAAAAAATTAAAATTATAAATCACAGCGTCTGAAGCAACTCGTGAAATTATTAAACATGAAGAAAACGGTTCCTTTCACTGCGCACCGCGCGACGTTCGTTAGAAAGATTTAGTAGTGGAGATATGACGTTGGGAGGGAAGGTCTTGCAGAAAGCTGTTGAGCCTAATCTATCCACAAGTACTAATAACCGTGCCCATACAGCGTGAAAAAGAGCAGTAGACTGTTTTCTCTCGAACATAATCTTCAGTAATCAGCTCACACTTTCCGTAGAACTACAGAAAAGTTTAAAGAACTTCATGTGTTGTACCATATAGTCCAGACCTCGCGCCATCGGATAACTACTTATTTTAAACCATGGTATTTTTTCATCAAGGGAAAAACTTGATAATTTTCTTATAAGTTCTTTGTAAGATATCCTAAAGACTGGTATCAGATTGGGACTGAGCAATTGGTTAGCAGATGTCTAATGACAGTCGAAAAGAATGTCCTTTGAGTATTAATTTATTTTTTATATCAAAGAAATATTCAAGTAATAAACGGTCACTTTTAATATACTTTTTTTTAAGTACTCTATGAGTTTACTGTAGTGTTTATAATTGAATTAGAAAATGTTCAGAATTTAGACGGTTAGCATTTTTTTTTTTAATTTCTCTACGCTTTCTATTATGTTTGAGCAAAAATGTATTTCTATATAATAAAAGAAAAAAAAAATATATATATATATTATATATATATATATATATATATATATATATATATATATGGTTGTTGACATTTGTTTGCTGTGCAATAGTTGCAGGAGACTACCTTATTTTTGGTCATCTGTTGGTGACATGCTCTTACAATTCTCACAGGAGGGTTCCTCAGGGGTAGGTTTATAGTCCGCTTCTCCCTTTTCTTCTACGATTCCAAGTTGAACATAGTAGGCTCTTAGTAAAAAGATGGATGAGTAGAAAAATATTGTTGTAGCTATATATTTTTGAAAAGTGTTAATCATGTATTAAGGAGTAATCAAACATGAGAGGCAGTATAATTTCAAAACAGTTTTGAATTTTATTTATGAGAACCGTGATTTGTCAAAATACTATTGACAATGACTACTTTTAAATATATAGTTGGCAATATTGATCGCATTTTTATTTATTTTAAATTGTCTAGGATTTTTATTTGATTCCAGGACCCTTTTGTTGTTTTAACAAATTTGGTTCGGGCAACACACGACATTTCACTTACCTCGGTTTAAAAAACAATTTAAGAATATAAATAATGTTAAGAGTTTAAAAAAAAAAAATTATTTGTTTCGTCTTCATATTACTATTTTTGTGTTGGAGAAAAAATCTATATATTTGCTGTTTTCTCCTTTAGGTGGTTATCAAATTCGTTCGACTTGTATATTTAACCCTTTTTATCAATAGTATTTAAGTAATATGCCTAATTTTCTTACGTCTACAAAATTAAATATTTTAAGAAAGTTTATATATCGGCATTTAATCTATTTTAGCTATTCAATTAGAAGTAAACATATATGATATTAAAGCCAATTAAATTTTTCATCAGTTAAGCTTAGTTAATAGAAATCGTGTAGCCTTTTTTGATAAAATCGTGAAAAGGTGCAAAATTGTATGGTGCAAAGCTGCTCTTCTGGTTCGCTAATATTGATGTAAAAATGGCCGTAAAATCTCGGGCTTATAGATGTCTTAAATATAAAATTTCCCTTTTTTACGACCTTTCGTTTTCGAGCTAGATCTACCACACACTCCCGGACGGACACGCACGCACTGACCTTTTTGCCCGACTTGGTAATTTGGACTCAGGGAACCCTTAAAAGAGGTGTATTTTTCTTGAAAACTGGTATTAAATTTTTTCACGATCGCATTACTTTTCCTTACAATACATTTTATTTACAGGTTAGTGAAAGTATAAATATTAAATATATTTGATGTCAGTTCTCCAGGCTGTTTTTGTGACCATTATGAACTGTCCTTTTTTTGCTACTGGAAGCGCAACGTGGTTTTAAGTACAAAGGGCTCTCCTCTTAACTGCACAATATTTCACCACAATCCCTGTAGCCGTGAAACTTGCTCCTTTCATGTAAGTTCTTCCTAAAGACAATATTTACTAATAAGAAGCTAACTAGGGAACAGAGGGCGAAGGACATTAAGCTCCATTTGGCTAAAAGTGATGCATGACCCCCCTGCTGGCAACTTCACCTACGGTGATTTGACTTTGTCGAGTTTAAAAGTTAAGTTACGAGCCTTCTTGACATAAATAGAGTATAATGCCACGTGATAAAGAATGGACGAATTAGGGTGGTTAACTTGGATTAATCGGTCGCAGTTTTAAGTCCTCTGGGTGAGTGACAAATAGGAAGCTACTCAAGTTAGCCCCTTCCTAATCCTGGACACAGTTTGGCCCGGAACCTCGTTAAAGCTCACTCGGCGTCCGCTACCATCTTTGTGAGCTCCCCACTAAGGCTCTATTATACCCCCGTGACCGGGTTGCGGATCAGCCCCTCTGGGCTAACTTAATAAAACCCGCCTGTGCATATGCCTATTTGTTACCTTTTATTTGTTTTGTTATTTCTAAATTATAATATCGTCATTCAATATATTACTGGCATTAAAAAAAAAAAAAAAAAAAAAAAAAATCATAAATTATAAAAGGATAGAAACAAAACCAGGTGCCTGCAACACTCGACTTTACTTACCTCTGTTGTTCAGATCAATATTAAGAACTTTCAAATGAATTAGAGATGAAAAAAAGGTTAAAGAATTACATTGAGTTTAAAAAGAAACATGTATTTCATTAAATAATATTATTATCTACAACAATAACTTAGTTTTTATCCCTTTGTGAGTTAGATAATTTTTTTTTCTATAAGCTCTAGCTTTTTAAGGGTACATACGTCTAATGTACTATCAGGATTTTTCCAAGAAAAATATTTTAGCTCTTTTCTTCTTTAGTTGATTATAAAATTCGTTCAACTTATGTATTTACCTGTTTTTCATCAATGGTAACAAAATGGTATGGTTATTAATAAATAATTAGATGGTTCCTAATATCTTCCAATAAAAGTTTGTTAAACATAAACATAAGGTACGCCAATGACGCAAAATCCCTTGGACATTTCTTTTTATCGTTTTATTTATTAAAAACGGATATAACCGTTTTCACAACCTGCAGTTCTGTATCCTGAAACTATAGAGTGTATGTATGAACGCAATGGACTAAAACAGTTAAATATTTCCTGCACCATGACTCGGTACCACGTTGAAGTTGGCAGTCAGATTTGGACAGGTTGAGCCAATGACGTTTCGGACATTTATTTAAATTTTTCATTCAGGAATAATTCATTTATTTGAACTTCTGAATGTGTACCAAGAAGAAAGAGAAATATCACGAGCAAAAAAAAAAAAAAAAAAAAAAAAGTTGAAAAATAACCAGTTTTAGTAAGAGGGAAATCATTTGGACAGCGTTTGCACGTTTCGTTGAGAATGGCCCATATATATATATATATATATATATATAAAATATATATTATATATATTATAACTTATGCGTTGTCCGAAATATTAAACTAAAAAAAATAAAGAAATGAGCATAATCAACACGCTTGATGGCTATTTAAACACTGCCCTTATTGGTGTTACTAATCCTCTATATATACATTTTCAATGTTTACAAGAGGTTGTTTGGAATCAAGGCTGATAGACTACTTTATCAATCCTTAACACACCCCCCCACTACCTCCGAACAATCCTCGTAAACTATATGAAAAAAACATGAAAATAAAATTACATGAAATAATACAAAAGAAATACCACTTTATAACATAAAAATTGAGGTACACAAGCTCTCAAATTAAAATAACACCTGAAAGTAGAACATAATAGGAAAGAAGGATACTTTCTGCACTGAACACTACACACTGAAAAAACAAAAAAAACAACAACTTTAAAACAAAAAGCAAAACTGCGCAAGCCGAAGTGCAACATCGATGGCTCTCATAACGCTGGAGTTCCTTACCCCTATTGGTCCCCACACGCCGGTAAAACAACCGTACCGATATTTCGTAAATCCCCCATCAGATCCCTCACCCAGAGATTATGGCGCGCCACGCGAGGTCGCTTTTTCCGCTCAATCCGATCTCGAATGGTGACCCACAGCTTCTTTAGTGCAAGACTATTGTTCACGATTTGACCTTCACCACCCGATGCCCTGCGACAATCTCGCCGGCGACCATGCAATCCGAAAAGAATTTCGAAGGGGTAAATTCCGTCACGGAGTGGTCATAAGCGATGATCGCGCGCTCTATCGCCACGTCCGGCTCTAACCCCTTTTGTAACTGAAACACACGCATAATGGCCCCTCTCGAATGTAAACGCAGTCTTGTATCGGTACCGAAGATGCATCCCGATTTGATGTGACCCCGCCTTCGGATCTAAAGTACTGAACATTTTTGCACCACCAACCGGTCCAAAATATCGTCAACCGTATTCTCATTTAACTTACGATAATCGATGACGAACCGATATTTCTCCGTTGTCTCGCCAGGTGCACTCTTCTTCTTCACGGCCCATAACAGACTATTGTAAGGAGACATGCTGTCCACGATTATGTCCTGCCGCCGTAAATCGTCTAGCTCATCCCCACTATGCCTACGAAGCGCCTGAGGGTACCGTCTTTCTTTGACATAAATAACCCGATCCTACTTAAGCGGAATTTCGTGCACTGTCCTACCCGTAACCCCAAGGACATCCCCTTCATTAAAAAATATATCGCTGAATTCTTCAGGGTAGACGTTTACCAATTACTCGACCTGATTCAGCGTCCGCAGCCTCGCGAGTACAGGTATACTATCTACCTCCGATTCTGATAGCCGTTGGCCCCCCAGGTTCCTGATACGCGCGCCGATTTTCCTAATAGGTCATTCCCTATTATCGCCTGATATTCCCCTTGACACTCTACTTACTACATGGACATGTAACTCTCCGCTCTTTTTCCCCCCATGTACTTAAGCCCAGCTCGATTTCCCCCTCCACACTACAGCGCCCACTCAGGGTGATTAGATTACATGTGCATACCTTAACGTGCAGTGTCCTATCTCCGCCTTTCCACTTCTCTAGCGCCGCTCTGCATGCGATGGTGCACGAGCTCCCGGTGTCCACCAGGCATGCAACTCCTTCCACGCTGATGATAGACAGCTCTCCTCTCGGATGGTAGCTCATCAACGTGCGGTTGTCACTCTGCTGATACCCGCCTCAGATTTCCTCACGGGATGACTGCGCTGCAGCTTCCGGTCGCCTCCGCACACCCCTCCTGCTCCTCTAACCACTTCCTCGAGCTCCTAAAAACCTCCAGATGATTCACTCGCAGATCCCATATGCCTCCTCTGGAACCTTCCTAGTTGGACTCTCTGAACGTTTACTTCCATGGGTTCCGGCTGATTCCCATCGCGCCGCCGGTACATATAAGGGCAATGTCTTGTCATAAGTCCCTCTAATCCGCACTCAAAGCACCTAGTGCGGGGACACTTAGCCACCAGGTGTCGGATCTTGCCACTTACGATCCTCCCGCCGTCCACTGTTTCTTGATTTCGCCTGGTGTGACCGTCGCTCTCCTTGGTGGGGTCGTTCTCTTCTAGCCTCGCGGTACTCTCCTCTCTCTTCTTTCCAATGTTGGAGCGATCCTTGGCTGGTTGTACGCGACTCTACTTCCATTCAGGATTCCTCCTCTCTGGCACTGGCGTCCATCATCTCTTCTACGAATAGCGCAGTCTCTAAAAGTCTTCTCTTTTACCGGTTTCCTTCTCCAGCTGCACCTTTAGAATTATTGCAAGAAATCCATTCTAAAGTGGACTTCCTCAACACTCGCGGTCTATCTCATTTTCTCCGTTATCCGGTTAAACTTCGTGAGTAGTTCTCCCTCTATACTGGCCATTAGACTGACGCGGCTTCTTTGTTTCTCTTATCATATGGAACACATCTTCTTCAGGGGCCCATCTTCTCCCTCCGTAGGCCTGCTATAGTCGTAGGATGCTCCTCCTCACCCTGCAAACCACTGCAGCCCTTAACGCTGCAGCATCCTCCCCGTCTAACAGGTTTTCGGACAACGTTGAATGAATCCTCACCATCAAGCGATCGCCCCTTTTAAAACAATCTCCAGTGAATCTAACAAAGTTGGATGTAGCCTTCCTTAACTCCTTAGCCGACGCTGTTTGGATCTTCACCCACTCCAGCGTCGTTCTATGCGCCAGTGAAACTTCCGGTAGCGGCGGCAACTCAACTGCCGCCTGCTGTGGCACGGCCGGTACGGCATTCAGAACGGCTGGCCTCAAAACCCCGTTTTCTGCCATGTTATCGGTTCTTCGAAGGCAAGAGATAAAATAATAAAAAATAAACCCACGTACGGTGAGAAACAGGCAAATATATATATATATATATTATGTGCCTTATAATATAAGTTTTCCATCTTACTTACTTACTTATTATATACTTAACTACTTAAAATTATATGGTAAAATTCATTTCTTGAATTATCGACCTAAAAAATTAAAAAAAAAAAAAAAAAAAAAAAAAAAACCTGTTCTGCTACTACCCATGAACGGACTTGGGCTCAGTACTTATAGAGATTCGTACTGTTTCTAGGCCAACGCCAATGAAACGAGGTGATTAGGCCTTGATCAAGCTCAGCATCTGGTTTTTCCCTAATTATTTGGGTACCCACTTTATAGAGGCTGGGTCATCCCCAGGAGGTTCTCTATAGCCTAGGGTCCCCACCAGACTGTGATAACAGAATAAATAATATTCTGTCACAGCCAGGATTCGAACCCAGGACCTGGAGAACAGTAGACCACGCTGCTCCCTATTATCGATCTAAAGGATATAACATTTTAAAAGAATCCTTCAAAATTATTCGAAAACATAATGAGCTTTTATTATAGAAAAGGGATAACTCACCGTAAGCATTAAGAATTTCTCGGAAGGAATAAACTCGTTAGGTTGGAACAGAATAATAACCCAGTTACCAAGATAGGCAATACTCTCTCGCTAAGAAATTAAGTATAAAATAAGTAATAACGGTATTATACATTCAAATACATTTTCTACACTTAATGAATCATACATATAAATAAACGTATATGACTTTATTGATACCCAAAATTAGAATATAAGATTTTTAATATTATACAATACTATACTTTTATCATAATAACAATATCTTTGGTTTTTACTAGACAAAAGACATGCGTGGAACCCACATACAAGATTTAAAAGAAAAGAACTCAACAGCAGATTCGGCTAGTTATACAGACTTCTAAACAGAAAATCTCATCTTACAGTTAATAACAAATTACCAATATACAATACCGACCTATGTATTGAATAATGACCTATGAATTTGGACTGTTGGGGACAGCTAAATATTCTTACATCAAACGCATTCAATCCAAAGTCCTTCGACCTACAGTTAATGCTCCTTATTATGATACCAACTGTACCCTACACTACGACCTTAATATTCGATTTATTTTAGACCTGGTACCATCCGAATTTTATTTGAACCTTACTCATCATTCTAACACGCTAGCACAATCCTTATCCAGCCAGCTCTAACCATCCCATCAATCCTCCCCGAAGATTGAAACAGCAGTGGCCGCGTGACGTTTTGTAAACATTTATACTGGAGTTCTGACACTGGTGAGATCCTTCACTCATGTACTGTATGTTTGTGGCGATTGCGCCCTAGCTAAGCCTCCACTGTCTCACACCAGTGACGCTGCTGAAAGAGAGACGCTGGGATCTCTAGGATTCCGCTTTTCCCTCTACAACTGGAGGGAAAGGCCCAGTCTGGGGTTCCTTTAGCAGATTGTAAAAATGTACATAGTTATAATTGTGTCTATGATGTTAATTTATTTCTCACTTTATTTATTTTATTGGTATATATTAAAAAAAAATCGGAATTGTTTTTTTAGGGACTTTGACTCTATATTTAATATATTTATTTTTCATACTTGATAGGAATGGGAAAAAAACAATACTGACCTGATATAGTCCAGGATCCCAGACCTATTTTTACCATTTATTACTGTCAAGCTAATTTTTGTAAGAAGCTTCATTTTGATGAGACGACCAAATTTTTCTCTTACATCAATTCTCCATTGTGGTAGGTACCAGAGTTATTAGGGATAGAATAGTTCAATTCTTTAGACAATCATTTACATTATTTAAGATTCATTTAAATTATATAAATATTAACTAAGCAACACTTTGATCAAACTATACATTATGTAGGACAATTATTTTTTTTTTTAATGATGTGAATTATTTTCTTAAAAACATTAATATTTTTTTAAGATAGTATAATCGACCTGTTCTATCCATGCTATCTCTCTTAGCTTCACAATGGAGAATTGATGTAAGAGACTAATTTGGGCGTCTAATCAAACAGAAGCTACTTACAAAAAATTAGCTTGGTATTAATTTTTTTTTTTTTAACAACAACAATTTTTATTGAGAAAATTTTACAATCTGTCCCAATTTGGACATTAATAGTAGTGCTGAAAGATATCATACATACTACATTCATACAATATTTACACAACATAAAATTACAATAAAATATATACACAATAATGAATCAATACAAAAGTCAATAATTCACTTATACTTATATACACATACACACACTCATACATACATCACATTGAGTGGAGAATCTAGCCAGTGCTAGAACTCCAATATATTTACAAAAGGTCGCGGGGCCACTGCCGTTTCAACCTTCTAGGTGGGTTGTATGGATGAGTGGAGCTGGATAGGGATTGAGCTAAAGGATTAGGATGATGAATGAGGTTCTGGTGGAATTTGGAAAATTTGGATGGAATTAGGTCTGAAATAAATGGAACATTAAGGTCGTGGTGCAAGGTATAATTGGAGACATAATAAGGAGCATTTACTATTGTACGGAGAACTTTGGATTGAAAGGATTGAATGCGTTTGATGTTAGAACGTTTAGCTGTCCCCCACAGTTCAAGTCCGTAGGTCCAGATGGGCTTCAGTATTGTCTTGTAGATTAATAATTTGTTGTCAACTGTAAGTTCAGATTTTCTGTTGAGTAGTCGGTATAACTGTCCGAATCGTCGGTTGAGTTCTTGTCTTTTAAGTCTTGTATGTGGGTTCCAAGTCAATCTTTTGTCTAACAGTAAGCCAAGATACCGGACTGTATCTGAGAGAGGAATCGGTAATGAGTTGAAATAAACTGGCGGACAGGATTTTCGTCTAAGAGTAAAGGTTATGTGTTTACATTTGGCCTCGTTCACCTTAACACGCCAGTTATTACACCAGTGTTCGATAAGGAAAAGGTGTTTCTGAAGCTTTAAGGATGCTGTTTCAGGATTGGAACTGGATGATAGGATGGCGGTGTCGTCTGCAAAAGTTGCCAGAAAGGTATCAGGATGTGTAGGAATATCAGCAGTGTAAAGGATGTAGAGGATGGGTCCCAAGACGCTGCCTTGAGGAACACCGGCCTCAACGGGATAAAGGTTAGAAAATTCTTCACCACAGCGAACTCGGAAGGAACGGTTCGAGAGATAGGATCGGAGAATGAGGTATAGGGACTGGGGTAAATGGGTTTTCAGCTTGAAGAGTAATCCAGTGTGCCGTACCCGGTCAAAAGCTTGCGCAATGTCCAGAAACGCACCAGAACAATACTCTTTGCATTCAAGAGCTGAGGAAATATGGTCTACAACTCGGAGCCCCTGTTGAACTGTGGAATGCTGAGGACGGAATCCAAACTGATGGGAAGGAAGATTTTGAGATTCTAATATGGGTAGGATACGTTTAAGAAGAAGCCTTTCAAAGATTTTTGAGAGGATGGGGAGTAGACTAATAGGCCTGTAGGATGAAGTGTTGTTGGAAGGTTTACCTGGTTTTAAAAAAAGGATGATGGTGGAATGTTTCCATAACAGAGGAAAATAGGTGGTGCGGAGGATGCAGTTGTAAATATAAGTAAGGAATATAATAGCTTTCTGCGGAAGTTGTCGGAGGATCTGGGGAGTAAGGAGATCGTGTCCAGGAGATTTACGGAGAGTCAGTTTTTGGAGAAGATATTTGACCTCAGAGGGATTAATAGCTTTAGGTAGGGAAAGTGGAATCGGTGACATAAGAAAGTCTTGCACTTTTGCGGTGTGATTGATGTGGGATTCCGGGTGAGGAGTGAATACTTTGGAGAGGTGTGTGGCGAATTCCTCGGCTTTATCTTCATCAGACGCAGCCCAGGAGTCATCACCACGTCGGAGAGGATGGGAAACATTATGGTATTTTAGGATCTTTTTCGTGACATTCCACAGGGAATTATCACGAGCTGATAGAGAGGAGAGGTAGGAATTAAAGGACTGGGAACGGAAGGTCGCCAACTCCCTCTTCAATTGTCTACAATAGAAGTTATAGGAGCGGCGATCTGTTGGGTATCGGGTGCGCTGCCATAATGATCTTGCTCGGCGTTTGGTGTGGATAAGGTCTATAATAGGTTGTGGAAAATGATTTTGGTCTGGATTTATATTGGAGTGTTTAGGAGAGGAAGCAGTCCAGACAGCTTGTTGGATGGCGGTGGTAAAGGAATAGACGGAATTATCTAGGTCATCTTGGGTTTTGAGGGTTACTCTGAGGTCAGTATTATCTGTCAGGATTTGGCGGAAAAGGTTCCAGTTGACAGGGCCTCGGATGAATGATGGTGGAATGGGTTTTGAAATTGGAGTGAGAGATACTTTTAGGATCAGTGGACTATGGTCTGAGGATAGTTCATCAAGGCGAGTTACAGACAAGTTGAGAGAGCCTAATCCGTTGTGGATAAAGAAGTCGAGGATGTCAGGATTGCGGTTAGGATCGGTTGGCCAGTAGGTAGGGGAGTCAGGAGGCAGGATATTAAAATTTCGGGAGTTGAGTGCAGACAGCAAATTTCGTCCCCGAGAATTCGTGGTTCTGGAACCCCACTGCTGATGCTTGGCGTTTAAGTCTGCACCCAGAATGAAACGATTTCCTAAGGAATCCAGGAAGGATACAAATTCAGAATTGGAAATGGAATGTTTAGGAGGGCAATATGCAGATGTGAGGGTTACCGGAAAGGAAAAAGTCTTGATTACTATGGCTGTGGCTTGTAGGAAATCATAGGTGGGAAGTGGGAGTAAATGATGAGAGAGGGACTGGTGGACAATGATAGCAGAACCGGCATGGGCTTTACCGTCTGGGTGGTCAGTACGGTATGTCATGTATTGCGGTATTTTGAAGTACTGTTTAGTCGTTAGTCTTATTTCAGTTATAAGTGCAACATCGATTGTTTTGTCTTGCAACAACGCTGTCAGTTCGTCAGTATGATTTCTAACACCATTCGCATTCCAAAGGAGAATGGATAAGGAGTTAGGTGAAGTCATTTAAGGATTTTTCAAGGCAGGGATTAGATTCGATACTAGATTTGTAAGGAGTGATATAAGCGGCATAACAAGAGATTTGATTTCGGAGATGAACGATGTCATTAGACTGGTAAGATCTGTGACGTTTGATGGTGGAGGGATATGAGAAATTTGATGTTGAGGAGTTTTTTGAAGATTAGGTAAACTTTGAGGGATAGATTCTTGTACAATAGATTGAGAATGTTGAGGAAAATGTTGTTCCGGCAGTGCCTCGACTTCATGATTCTGGTTACCACCTCCAAGCAAGTGGTCAAATGACACGTTAGAATTTACAAGTTTAGATGGTTCTCTTCTGCTTCTGGTTGGTACAGCTGTTTCATTCGGATCCTGAGGTTTTTGGTATCTGGTTCTGAGTTTCTTGTAGATTTCACATCCCTTGTAGTTAGCTGGGTGTTGATCTTGATCTTGTACATTCTTCTGTTTTATGCTGTTCACCGCATTTCACACAGCGTGGTATGTGATGGCAATAACTTTTGGTATGACCATATGCCTGACAGTTGTGGCACTGGACTATTTCTTTCTTTGTGTAAGGTTTTTCAACTTTTACACGGGTATAGTACAGTCTACTGAGGTCATAGATTTTTTCGACTCCTGCTGATGGTTCCAAGTCCACGAAGAATAGAGGCAGTGGACTTTTATCTTTTAGAACGTTGGTGACTTGCCTCACTCGGAATCCTAATTCTGTCAGTTCTTCTTTGATTGCTTCAACGGGTGTTGAGGAATGTAGGTTTCTGATTACGACCCTTAATGCTCTCTCTTGGCGCAGCTGATAAGTATGAAAGTCAGCTTTGGTCTCAGTCAGATATTTTACAATATTTCTGTAGGTTTCAGCAGTAGTCGGAGATATTTTAGTATCATTGGTTCTACTTATACAATAATAACTATTAGGATCTGTTACTTTGTTTAAATGCGCACACATCAGTTTAAAATTTTTAATATTTTTAACAAATATTGGTGGAGGTAGTGGTTCTCTGGGTATAGGAGAAGATTCCATGGTTTCTTTTTCATTTTGGAGGATCTGAAGTGGATTCGGTGTAAAAAACGGAGATTCATCAGTTATTCCTTGTGATGATGTGCTGGGCTGTGGTTCAGATCCTAATGAGGTAGCTGACGCGGTCGCTGGTGGAATCATTTTTTTATTTTGTTCACGGCGGGGTCTCTGTTTTGTGGGAGACGAGTTCGAACCTGCAGATCTAGATCTTTTACTTGCGGACTTTGAGGACATGACTTGATGAAAATATCTCATTGATTAAGAAATAATAATAATAATAAATAAATAATGAGATAAGAATTAAAGATAAAAGAAAGATAATTAAAAGAAAAGCAAGCCCGAGGTTGCCGAGCTAGCGGCAATCAGCTGATCAGTGACCCTTCTTTCACTTTTTCGTGATTGTACAAAGTAAATTATAACTTTGCTTACCGACACTTCTCCAATATTCACTGCCGTAATATTCCTGAGGTCTAGTGATGTTCTCCAGACTGAATTCTAGCGAATTCCTGCTGAAAAAAGCAAAAATCTGAGAGACGATGTAACTGTTATCATCGAGCGCATCAGCTAATATCTGGTATTTATTAATGACAAAAAAATGGGTCTGGAATCTTGGACTATTATAAAATTTTTTTTCATTTGCAAACCTTTTTGGGGGAATCAGCCCTACATCATACAAATATACCATTTCAGTTATCGATGAAAGCTTAATTTTTATTTATTAATATTTAAGAAGTTTTTATGTAGAAATAAAATGGAAGAAGAATGGAAGTAAAGATGAGAGAGTGGTCAAGAAATATGCGAGATGGTGAAAGAGCTCTTCTATTTTATCTCTTTACGGCTCCAGCTCACCTTTTAGCCTCCTCGGCCTCTTCCTCTTCATTTTATCCGACTTTTCCCTTCTTAACTCTGTATCATCCTACGCCTTAAAAATAGCTTCTACATTCCTTCTGCACCTTTAGTACAAGAGATTGCTTTTAAGGATGCTCCTTAAACTCAAACAATACCCACATAACTTGGACAGTAAACATGATGTATATGTTTTTAATCTAATACTTTTGACACAGTCATGAAATAGTTCTGTTATAGTAATATTTTAATTAAAATGACAATTAAGTTTGGTGCGCTCATCACATAATTTTCACTTACTTATCTTCTAAACATTGCAGTAATAGTAATGAGTAGTTTCTTTATTGGTAACAATTACTTGTTGTATTTTTACACTGTTAATTATTTAAGTAAATTTTTAAAGTTCAAGTTAAGAAGTAATAGGTTTTATTTAGTTTGTATGGAAACATCTAATATTTACGGCCTCTCACGGATTTCTTACTGGTATTGTGGTCTAGGTTGACTTTATCCTGATTCCAGAAAAAATTACCATACTAGGTATCTTCTTATTCCAATCTTTCGAGCCCGAAAACCTTCCTTATATTTGACCTCCACACTTCTCGCTCTTCTGGACATACTCTGTACACAAGATAAGCTGCCAAATTGTATATATATATATATATATATATATATATATATATATATATATATATATATATATATATATAATATATATATATATATATATAACAACTAGGAATGATCATTTAGTTATTTTTCAAATTAACGAAATCAAATATATGCAAGAGGTAGAAATCTTGAAGTAACAGATTTATAAATTCTATATAAAGTATTACTGCATTTTTTTTATGTGGATATGTCTATAGTAGGGTGTTCTCCCACTACTCGGGCTCATCCTTCCAACTGATCTCGCTCCCTTGTTTCGTTTTCCTTTCCCCTGCTATTAGGCATAAACGACCGAGCCATCTTATTTGGCGTTCTTCCCCTTTTCCTTTTATGGGGTCGCATTCAATTCCGCGCTAATAACCTCGTTCCAGAATCAGTCCCTCCTTGTTTCCCTCTCCCGATTCTTCAGTGGATTCTCATCTCCGCAGGGCGGTCGTGATGTTGAAGTGAATATTAAGGGCTATCCAATCCTCCTTTGAATGGCTTGAAGTATTAGTGTTTCAGGACAATTATCATTTTTTTCCCTTTACTTCATTTTATACTTTTTTACAAACAACTTTTTTATTTTTTATTCGTTTTGGTATTTTTTGTTTGTTTGATTTGTATATTTTTATTTTTCGAGCTCATAGTTTATGTAAATATATTTCAACCCTGCATTGGTCATAAACCGTATTAAAATATGATAGATTGTTTTATACAAATCCTTTTAATAGTGTATAATGTGGCCTTTATGTATGTATCGCTTACCTGGCATGACTTGTAGGATTTTTTTACTTCCATTAAAAAATTCTAGGACCACCTGGGAGTTTGAACCCGGGAGCTTGGGCATAGGAGGCTGTTATACTAAGGACCTTATCCTTTGTCTTTGATCTCATTTAGGTTAATAATGACAATATAGCTGTGGTTTTATATAATTCCAAATTAAATTTATCATAATTTTATGCAACTTTTAAACTTAAAATCCAATCTTATATTAATTTACATTTTTATGACAAAACGATGCCTATTTTTGCATTAATTGCTTTTCCTTGTATTAAATGTGCTAAAGAAAAGAAAAAGTTTGTATCGTTAATGTTCATTTCTGCTATTTTACAATGCTAAATGTCATAATTCAGTGGTGACTATAGAGATAATGATCTTAAGTTAATAACTGTCTAGAGAACTTTTCTCCAATTTAGGTATCATGAGACAAAAAAAAAAAACAAAAAAAAAAAAACAGGATCACATTAATCCTGATATGTTTCATCACATCTCACGTAGGCTACAGAATACACATGCTATGATGATGGTTGAACATGGCCCAGTTTGGACCTTGGCCTCCTCAATCCTTCGCCATGTAGCTCGGTCTTGTGCGGCCGCTCTCCAGTTGCAGACGCTAAGAAGTTCCCTGGAATCCCTGATAGCGGCATCCTCCCATCTCAGGCTTGGGTATCCTCTTCCTCTAGTCCGATGCAGCCTACCGCTCAGTAACTTCCTCATGAATCTCATCCGCTGGGACCCTGACGACGCAGCCTCCCAAGCCTTATGTACCGCATCACGTTTCCCTCACCGAACAGCTCGTAGACCTCCCTGTTGCTTCGCCTCCTCCCATACTCTCCTACCTTGATAATTCCAAATATTTTGCGCAGAATTTTTATATCGAAGACCATGATCTTTTCCTCAGCGCTTGTCAGGATCCAAGCTTCCGATAAGTGAGGACTGGCCTGATTAGTTTCTTGTAGAGCTGGCAATTTGGTGCGGCGAGTGACATCTCGATTCCTAAGTCCAAAATAGCATATGTTGGCCTTCAAAAGACGCAGGCTTGTTTCCATGGTGATCCTGTTATTGCTGCTGACTCGCATGTATTTAGTTTTCTCTTGATTAATCGTCATGCCCATTGCTTCTGCTGCTTCAGCTAGCCTCAGAAATGCCTCCATCAGGGCCTGAAAAGATCTTGCAACTAGGTCCAAGTCATCGGCATATTCCAGCACCTGTACTAGCCTGTCAATGATTGTTCCAGAGTCTTGTATTCTAGAATCCCTAATTACCTTTTCGAGGGCCAGATTAAACTAGAGATACGCGAGGCAATCGCTCTGCCTCACACCCCTTCTGGGCTCAAATTCTGGCGTGAATTTATATTAATAATAATAATAGGCTTACCGAACCCGAAGGTTCGATGCCGATACCACCAAACTTCGCTTGCATAGACACGTCCAATGTTCACCGGTCAAGCCCAAGCCCCCGAGATCAGCCTTAATGCAATCCTCCCATCGACGCCTCGGCCTACCTTTCGGACGCCTACCAGTCGGTTCAGCGAATACCAACTTTCTCGTAATCCGTTCCTCACTAAGCCCAACAACTTTACGCGCCCATTTGAGTCTCCGCGATGCTATCAACTCAATTATATTCACAGGGTACAAACTCCGCAATTCCGCGTTATGCAACCTTCTAAACTCCCCAGTGGCCTCATCTCTCTTTGGACCAAATATTTTACGCAATACCTTATTTTCGAAAACCTTAAGCCGCTGTACATCCTTTAAAGTAAGCGGCCACGTTTCACATCCGTAAAGAACCGTTGGAAGAATAATAGTTTTATAAATTCTAATCTTTAAGTTTTTAGATAGAAGCCGCGAACTAAGTAACTTAGCAACTGAATAATAACACGCATTTCCCACCTTTAACCGGGACTTTATTTCTTCCTGGATTTCATTTTTTCTAGTTATAATTGAACCTAAATACTTGAATTTCTCTACGTGTTTCAAAGTATGACCTGATACATCAATATCACCAAGATCGACACCGTTTCTGCTACTAATCATATACTTCGTCTTATCGGTATTTAATTCGAGTCCTATTTCTTTACCGGTTTTTATTAACACACTTGTATTTAGTTGTATGGTTTCCGTGTCTTCACCTAGCAGTACCAGATCATCGGCATACCCCAAAACCGGAATCTTGTCACCCATATTTAAGCCTTTCTCGGTACACATCACCTTTTCTATGACATATTCTAAAGCTATATTAAATAACACAGGTGAAAGGGAGTCACCCTGTTTCAAACCCGATCGCACCTCAAATCTCTCGGAGTAATTATGACCGATTCTAACTTTATGGAATGTTTCCGACAAACACATCTCTACTAGGTTTACTAACTTTCTAGGTATTCCCTGTTCAATCATGATGTTATATAGCTTCTGACGGTCTATTGAATCATAAGCCTTTTTAAAATCGATGAATTTATATTAGAATAGTATATTAAGTTTAGTTTAATATTACAAATCATTAAAGAACTTTTAGGATTTTTTTGCGAACCATTTTTATGTTTGACCATTGGAGATTATTTGTCCTGTAGATTTCCGAATTGGGGATGGATGTTGACGTGAGAGCTGAACAGATGGGAGCTGGGCCTGAGCCGTGACCCGCAGTAGCCCGGGGCCGCCCACTAATGGGCTACAGGAGCAATCTTCACACTCGGCCTGGCCGCGCTGCCCCGAGGCGTCCGCTGGCCCCTCAACCTGTCAGCCTGTTATTAGGTTATATCGCCTTCCCAATATTGATCACGTCTTATTCCCATTATCTTCCGTTACTTAGGGTCAACATAAATTCGACGGTTTGCCATGAACTGAATTTGTTGCTTGATGTCTAAATTGTAAAAGGCGAAGGCTAGAAAAAGCATCTTTCCATCTTTCCCATCCCCCAATTTTAAGAAAGCAAAAGGATATGATGAATTAGTGTAGTAGCTGTACATTACTACGGCATATTTAGTATTTCAAAGCACACTCTGTTAAAAAACCTTCAACATTTTGGAATTCGCTACTTTTCGGCATCCGTAAACCCAACTCTTTGTCTTCCTTCAAGTATCAACTCTTTCATTACCTTCTTGAATCATAATCTTTAGTACTATTGTGAAGTTAATGGATATATGTGCGTGCTCTATGTATAAATGTATGAAAATTGCTTAAATATAACCAGACCATATGAAACTATTTGCTCATATGTATTAATTTTAACATTAAAGAACATATTTTTTTAAACCTTTTTATTTCCATCTTTCAACCATATACCTCTCATTTATTATTTAATTTTCAGTTACTATAACTCAATCATTTGGGTACTATTTTGTTTTTAGGAATGCGACATTTTCTATTGATGTTTGGTGCAATTTGAGTTTAAATAGTGCATTTTTGTCGTGAGATTTTAATATCACACAATGTAAGATTTTAAGTGGAAATCCTATCATGGCTAACATATCGTTTGTTATCAAATATGATATGTATCAGATATAGTGACGCTAGAATATCTTTGTGATTTTCTTATTGCGGTTTGAATTTTCTTACAGAAGAAATTAATAGGAAATACTACTCATCAAAAACAAATAATAACTATATATTTTATATTTTTATATATTATATATATTTTTACATATTATATATTACATATCTTTAATTATTATCTATTATTTTATATATTTTAAATAATTACTACTTGGAAGCAAAAAATTAAACTAAATAAAGTACTATTTAACTTATATTTAAAATCTCAAAAGGGAGAGAAAAAATTAAAAAGAGAACATTTAAACTTTTTGGAGACGGAATATCAATTGTGAGTATTGACTTTTGGGTCAGGCTGACGAAATTTAAAGAATAGATGGATCAAGAAATAAATTAGAAATCGAAGAAACTCCGGTTAGCCGGTTATCAAGAACAGGCTTTTACTTACCTATGCATTTCTCAGCTCTAAAGAGAATAAAATGAGAAAGAGAGGGTCTTATGTCAGTTACATTTTTTTTTTTTTTTATATAACATTATATTCATACATATTTACAATAATATATAATAAGGGAGTTGCCTGGTCTATTGGATAGAGCACTAGTCTGAAGTGTTCCGGGTCCCAGGTTCCAACCGCACATAAGGCAAAATTATTTATTTCGACCCTGAGGTGTAGAGACGACCCTCCTGGGGCACACTAGCCTCTATAAAGTAGGTACCCAAAAATTGGAGGGAAGGGGAAACCTGGCGGCTGAGCGTGGCCGTTGGGCATGAAGCACTGAAACCAAGATCCTAAATGGGTTATCGAGTTACAGGTTTTTTTTAAACGTATGATCCGGTTGTATTCTAAATTCTCAGTTTCTTGATAATATTAACCTATCAAGTGGTTAAGCAAATGAAAATAACTCTTATTTTCCGATTCCGTAAATTAGCCTTCATTTCCTCTCGGATTTTGTTTTTGTATCATTTGATTATCCAATGTTTATTTATATGTTCGTTACATTACTAGTTTCTGCAGTTGATTAATCATTTATATATATTCATTTTGAGCTTTATGCACCAGTTTTCAATGTTGTTTTTCTTGTACTTACATTTATTTGTATACTATCGATTTAATTAATATTATAATATGGATTAAACAATAAACATAGGATCATTACTTTGTTTTTTCAGCCATATTTTCAGTAAATTATATATGCTATTGATTTTTCTTCGGCGCTATTTCGCAAAGAATATCAATTGTTTCGAAATAGCAAATTGTAGAGTCAGGAGCGGTTGTAGACAGTAAATTCTAGAGGAGTAAATGCTGGGTTGGAGGACAGCTCTGGCGCAACCGCACAAGTCGGTCTCACCGCTACCGTGGAATTAATTAAAATTTAGTAAAGGGGGGGCTCTCTATCCGTCTCTAAGGCCTAGCCTCTCTTATATCATCAATTATCCAATTAGACTTATTCACTGCTAGTTATTCGTTTGTCATATTAAAGGCCTACTTATTTGTTTTTATTATTATTAACTATTACGATTAAAACCTATCACTATAGTTTTACTTGATGAATAAACGAAAATCAATAGATTACCTCACACTTTTCATTTTAGAGATTCATATTTCAGTTATAATTCTCTCTGTATATATAAATATAATATAATATTATAACTTCTCTATTAACTCCTAAATTGAGCAGAATCATACATAAAAATATAAGTAATAGATAAATTAAAGTATTGCCCAGTTAATGACATTAGTAAACTCATTGTACGTTTTATCGGAAGAGAAAAGTATCTAGGATTTTTTTTTTTTTATTATGACGATACATTCGGTATTAAAGCTCTTCTTACAATACTTTTTTTTTTTTCATTTACTGGTCTTAAAAAACATGTTGATTTCTCTAGCTCTTGCAGAAATATGTCAAGGAGCAACATTAGCACTATTGTTATGCGTAATGCACTAGCAATAAATATTAAATAGGTCTGATATTCTTACAGATATACAGAGATGCATAACGTACTGCATCCAAATTACTTAGGTCTGGAAGGTATTAAGTTATTAGGATCGTTTCTGACTATGTAATTCATAAATTCATGTATTTAAAAATGTTCAGATCAGTTTTTTTTTTTTTTTCAGTGGCGCGACAGGCCGTGCAGGTCCTCGCGGTGTGATCTGAGAGATTACACTCGCGTTTCACGATGAAATTCGTAGTGTAGGGTCATCACTCCCTACGCCTAATTTTGTGAGTGGCCACCAATGGCTGACGGATCTCAAATACCCGGGCAGAGGCTGCGAGTGAATCTCCATTTAATTACATCATTATAAAAGTCCCGCCGGGACTGGGATTCGAACTCGCAACCTGTATCACGAGAAACTAGCGCGCTAGCCTCTCAGCCACGGCTCCCCTCAGTTCAGGTCAGTTTCTAAAAAAAAAAAAAATATTTTTATTATTATTTTATTTTGACTTGATCATTCTTAAAGAAAAAAAATACACATACTGCATTGAAAAACTGATAGAGGAAGATGGATGTAAATATATCCTTAGAACAGTATTAGAGCTATTATGGTATTAGTAATTGACGCTCGTAACATGAACTCCATTTTTTTTCAGAAAATTCTTGTATATACTTACAATTTAATGGATACTTTTTTCTATATTTGTTATGTGTAGGCAGGGAGTCAAGTAGTTCAGTGGTTAAGGCACTATCTTATTGATATCCGGTGCTAAACGTAACGCTGATGTGGCTTAGTTAGCCTTTAGAAAAACAGTATATTGGAGGAAAAACATAGGGGTTATGTATGACGTGCCTAATCACCTCCTAGCCCAGCTACTAGTTTAGGCCCAGCTACTAACACTTAAGTGCTACGCAAGTACAGAATCCAAGATTCTAAATTCTTATGTTATAGCTTTTTATTTATTATATAGAGCTCATTTTATATTGGCTATTGCTTTTATAAAGTCTTTGGTAAATTTTTGGTTTATTATTTTCAATAATCAACCTTTGTAATCGAACAAAAAAAAAAAAAAAAAAAATACTCTGCTCAAAATTCGAGAGCTTTTATTACGTTTCAAGATGCGTAGAATTCGAATAACGAATAAAAAAAATCCGATTGTCCGCCGTCCGCGGTAGTTCTCCGAAACTACTAGGCCAATTTCTTTGGTTCCAATTACAAAAATACTAGTCCATTCAACGATGATCCTAACACCTAGACGTTGATATCAGCTGGTTAGTTTTAAAATGGCGGCCGACAAAAAGGATTTTATTCAATTACTCAGTCATTATTAAAGATAGAAACAAAATTTATTAGTGTTTTTTAACCAAATAACCGCGAATAATTATATAAAAGAGAAAAAAAGAAAAGAAAAATTTTTTTTTTTTTTTTAGATATTTTTAACATAAATACGCTCATAACTCAGTTATTTTTGACGATAGAGAGAAGTATGTAGAGAGTTTTCGAATTAGTAAAGTCCGATAAACAAAAAAAAAAAAAAATGAAAAAAATTGAAATTTCGCTTATATATACGCTTGTGACTACGTTTTTTTCGATGATAGAAAAAAAATCATTATTGTTTTTGGCCAAAAAACCGCGAATAACTATATAAAAGAGAAAAAAAATTGAAATCTCATTATAGAGTTTTAGAATCAGTAAAGCCCGAGAAAAAAAAAATCATATTTATAATCAAGTAACAGATTATAATAGATGTAATTACACCAAAAATCGGTTATTATTGAAGATAGAGGAAAGTCGAAAAAAAAAATTCGTGATGAAGACAACGCGATGAACAAAGTGCAAAAAAAAAAAAAAAAAATTAAAATTAAAAAAATCATCTTATATGGTCAAGCTACAACTTATTAGAGATGTGATTCCCTAATAATTCGGTTATTATTTATGATAAAGATAAAAGGTTTTCTGGAATCAGGAAATTTTATTTGAATGAAAATCGAAAGAAAAGAAAAGAGAATAGTTACGCAGTCCTGTATAAATGCTTTTGGTTTATTATTTTCAATAATCAATTGACCAAAAAAAAAAAAAAAAAAAATCTATTTCTTCTAATAAATAAATGAATAAATACAAAAAAAGTGCTATTAGTGCTATTTGATAGAGAATTAAATTTTGGACAAATGAAAAGAGTCATTGAATTTGGTTTACAACTAGCTTAGATATTGCGTTTTTTAGAAATCTGTGGTAGTGTTATGATATAATGCTTTGAATTAGTGCTTTTAATATTACTTAATTGCCTCTCAACAGCCTTATAAACATTTATACCCTAATATTGTTATTTATTTATTTATAATAAACCATTGTGTAATAATTTGCAGCGTTTTTATTTTTAGAGCCTTGTAACTAACTTAAATTCTACACAGTAATTTACGATGGTTATTAAATCGTAGAGGCATTAACCCTTGCATCTATTTAGTTGCCACCAACCTGCTGGCGAACCGAACGTAAAATAATCGGAGTGGCGGTGATCGGATCCTCGTTTAATTTAGCGCTCGAAAAAGTCTGGCGGGAGGGGGATTCGAACTCACGTCCTTTGACTTGGCCCACAGTCTAGGCCCCTCTCCGGTACGGAGACCGCCGGCCGGTTTGTGGATGATCATCCTAATCATTCACTACCGTTACCCGAAACCGTGGAGGGATTCCTTTCTGGGAATTCTTTCGGGCCTGCGACCATTCTAGGCTTCGGCCAAAAATGGTACTACGGGCAGCAGTACTTGTACTGCTAGGTGGTGGCACGGACCTTCGGGTGCCGTGCTGTTGACGTAGTGCCGGTGGTGACTGGGTCGAAACGACCTTAGCCTGCAAGGGAGTGGGTATTTTTCGAGTCAGAGCATGGTAGTAGAGGTCCTTTGTCCTTTCCTTTAGCACGGCGGGCACCGTATCTGGTTATAACACTTCGTGTTGGTACAGGCCGCTCCTCTACATGTGCTCGACGAGTTGCTCTCTTAACTCATAGGAATCTTCAAAGTCTAGACCCCTCTCCTATATAGGATTTTTTTTATTACTCATTTGTAGTGATTTACGACTGTAATACAATCAGTAAATGAGTACTAAGAATAAAAATATTGAAAATGTTTTATTAAAGAACTACCCATTGGAAGCTCTAGAATAACTATTTTATGGGATTAGTTAACTAGGCCACCTTATTTTCAATCGCCTAGGGGTGTTGTCAGGAATACCTAAGAAAGCTAAGTTACGGACGAGTAATTTTAGGTAGAGATTATGGAATGAAAATAGACATATCTATTTCTAGCTAGACCAGCGACAGTGGGGGTTTGAGGTCATTATAGATTATTTGATTTCTTACAAAATAAGGGGTATTCTAGATTTTACGAAGGATTTTGGATTGTAAGGATTGAATGCCTGTGGCATTAGATGATTTAGTAGAGCTTCTAAGTTCGATTCCATATGTCCAAGTAGGTCTAATAATAGTAACATAGACGAGTATTTTGCAATAGACTGAAAGTTTCGAACGTGTGGTAATCAGCATCTTTGAGCAGTTTCTTTTCTTTTGTTAAAGGATTCCATATTGTTTGTTTAATAAAAATTGTTTGTTTGTTTATTTAACGTCACTTAATGTTACTCTGGCTAATCGGGCGATGCTACAGTGGGAGTCCTAAATTTTGCCTATCCTGGATTAATTATGATAGGAATCTTTAACAAGCACCTGGCATCGCACAGGCTCGGGAACACCTTTTTAAGTCTCCACCAAAGTTTAGCATAACTAAGGATTTTTTAGGACCACCTGCGGGTTTGAATCTAGGACCTTTGATATAGAAAGCTGTTATGCTAGTCACTCTGCTACAGGTGATCCTGGATTTAAAATTGTTGATTGCGTTGTATATTTTTTTGGGATAAAAAGCTATCTTCAGTTCTCAATTAGTATTATTATGACTGACATCGTCTAAGATAGATTAGAGGATTTCTGTTTAGCATATGCGTTTCTGTTTCAAGGGGAGCTTTTTTAAAATTATTAATCGTCGGTTTCAACTTAAGGTTGACCTTCAAATCTAAGTGATATTTGGCTTATTAAGCGAGAAAAGTTCGTAGATGATGTCGTGTCCCTAAGGATTCACACTTATTGTTCAGGAATTCTAAAGCTTATTCATAGTTGCAGAAATATTATCACCTTATTGTAAAAGTTGCTTGATGGCCTCGTAAACCTATCTGAGGTAGAAAAGGGCCTTTCGCTCGGTGGTCGAATGGTTATTTTCATCCCCATGATCTCTCCTCCTCAAGTTGTTCCTTAACCGGTGGCTACACGGGCTGGCCGCCCGCCAACCTCTGGAATAAAATATATTGTTTTGGGAAGAAGTGACCTGAGGACTAGACAAAGAGAGGAGGTGGGGAGGTCCTGCGTGAAGTCCCGATCTCCGGAGCCACCCTCCCAGTCGCCACCACGTGGGCTCCCTATCCAAGGCTCTCTCCCCTTTCTCAGGTTCGTATATAACTTAGCTACGTATGTACCTTTATATATACGCTAGTAAATATATATTATTCTATATATTAATTAATGTCGACCACTAAATGGATAGCTACTTCCTTATGTTATATGTATTTATTATTTATTATTATGTATACAAATTAATTATGTATACAAAAATTACTCAAGATTAGAGTTCTATAAGAAGATAAACTGATATTTTTCCTAATGCGACAATTTATTATAAATAGTCTCCTACTGTTTAATTAATAAAAAAATTACTCATTTTCCTTATTTGTGTCGTTGTATATAATATTTACTTGCGATCTGCCCTTGTTCGCATTTATGTTTAAAAAAGTTCAGTGTGACCAATTGAAAGCGTATTGCTTTGAGATAATGAATTTATCTTAAGTAAAAGTGCAATTACCATGAGAATATTATTTTATTTGTAGGATATAGTTTTGGCTGTTTACAAAAGAAAGGTTTACAACGTTTCGTCCTCTAGGTCCATTTTCCATTCGTATAGGACGGCCGATGAGATGTTCACAAGCTAATTTAGACGACACTGCTGAAGCAGCGGTGTAAGAGTATATATAGATAAATATGCATGATGGATACTTGAAAATGGCTCAAGCATAAGGTAAGAAAAGAAGGCTGAAACGTTGTAAGGTGTGAAAGTGAACTTAAAAATTAACTTCTTTTGGAAACGGCCAAAAATACATCTTACAAAAATTGCACTAAAAGAAAACTTGAAAAAATTATGTTTATTATATATCGTCTATTCATAATTATATTTAGTCGTCGGCAGATATTAGAATCATAAATTGGTAAAAAAATCAAAATGGTTCAGTTTATTTGCTTGTTATTTTCAACGGTTCTAATTGTATTCGATTTATTTCTATTGCATATTTTTTAAGAACTTTCACTTAGTACATATTAAAAGTTTAATTTATTTTCATGGGAATCCTATATAGTTTACAATTGAGAATCTGTTCTAATGAAATGATCTAAAAGTAGAAATAACTGCTAACAATGTTAGTTTATCTATAACAACTTTCTATTTATTTTAATTTGGCATATAATACATAGTACATTTTTCTAAAATCACGAATAGAACACTGTATGGGAGAATATAACCTGTACGATACTGTACGGTGCCAACACTGGGTCAGCATAACCTTCCTCATCACAACATTACAAATAACATATGCTCACAAGATTATGCGTATGTAACGACTTTTTTTTTAGCTTTAATAAAATATTTACTTTTTTAAAATCTTGAGCTTTCCCACTGTTTATTATACTTCTATGTTATTACTCATAATTCAGGAATAATTTTTGTAATGACTCGTTTACAGAAAAGTTATTTTTTCCCTTCGAAATAAAAACTTTCAATGTATTTTACTTTGGAGCCTTCTGAAAAGAAAGCCGTAAATGATACTAAAAACTGTATCAAAAGCGGTCTTCTGATTTAGGAGGAGTTTGCGGAAACATAAAGCGCGACATAATTTTATATATAGAGAAAAGTGAAGAAATAACTACAAAAAATCTACTACTTACTATTAGGGAAAAAAATGTTTTTTACAGACTCCAGTCTTTGTTGGACATTGAAACATTCAGTAGAAGAAGAAATCTCCCCGACCTACCAGACCTCCTACTTAACAACGTCCCTTTACCCTACGTAAATAGTTGTAGATTCTTGGGATTGGAATTTGATAGACGCCTTACGTGGGAAAATCACATAAAATCTCTGAAAAAAAAATGTGTAAAAAAACTTAATATACTTAAAGTCTTTACTGGAACAAGTTGGGGTGCAGATCGCATCACTTTACTCAAGATATACTTATCAATAATATGTACAAAGATGGAGTATAGCTGATTTGTCTTTGGCTCGGCAAAAAGGGACAATCTGGCTAAACTCGATGTAGTACACCATGCAGGCATACGAATTGCTACAGGAGCTTTCAGGACCAGCCACCATCCACTGGCTCAGCTTTCGTAGCATCAGAATGCACCTACAAGTCGAAACTACATCAATATTGTTCCGTATATACAGCTGAAGTGAATGCGATCGCAATGGCCCTTGATTATTCCAAAACACTCCCAATAGAGAACTTCACCATAGCCTCAGATTCATTGATCGCTCTAAAAGCGCTACAGAATATGCATTCCAGTCATCCAGGAATTTTAAGAATCCTGGAATTAACCAAAGTAATGGCTGAAAATGGGAAAAGAATCAATTATGTGTGGATACCAGGTCACATGGGGATAAGAGGGAATGAATTGGCAGATAAGGCTGCTAAAGAGGCTCTCACTCTCCCTGGTCGTGGTAGGGCACTGCTCACACCATCAGAGCTAGCACGCCCTCTTATAGAAAATTTATGGAAGGAATTGGATGAAGCATGGAAAAACAGTTATCCAAGCAAATTGAAAACCATTAAGAAAGAAGTAAAGTATTGGAAAACCTCAAGTCGCAGCAACCGCAGGGAGGAGGTGGTCTTGGCCCGCTTGAGAATAGGGCACACAAGGTTAACACATGGGCATTTAATATGTAAAGAGTTGCCCCCAAGATGTCAGCATTGTAGGGAAATCCTAACAATTACTCATGTGTTCGAGGAATGTCCCTTCTACACTAGACAACTGGACCAAAAGGGAATACCTCACAATGTCGCGGTTGCATTAGGAAACGATGGGAATAGAATTGAACAATCCTTTTAAATCCTTTTAAATAAATCCTTTCCCAAATGGACTTTTATAAGAGGATTTGAGGACTTACTTTATGTTTATTTATTTCTATTTATCTTTATTATTATTTTTTTTTTTTTCCTTGAATATTGTCTACTAATATAACTTGATTTATGTTTATTTTTTACTAACGCTGTCGTATTTATTTTTATTATAGATTATTCTTATTCTTATTATCTGTTTTAATCAATATTATTATTTAATACTGAAAAAAAAAAAAAAAAAAAAAAGTTCGTCTTAATTAATTTTCTAAAATGAGCTTATCCGGCACTATTTATGAGTGTATTATTTGTAAATTATGTATTATCTGTATGTATGTATTCATGTATTATGGATGTATTACTTATTATGTATATGATTATTGTCTATTATGTATTATTATTTGTTCATAATGTATTCGTTCATTTTGTATTATTATTATTTGTTTTAGTGTATTATTATTTAGTGTATTATTATCATTTGTTATATTGGTTCATTATTTATTTTAATTAATATTATTATTTAATATTTCAACTAAAACCATAATTGTCTGTTTTTAAAAAAAACGTGTATCTTATAGTGAGTTAGGTATTATATATCTAAGTATATCTTATACTGAGTGTATCTGGCACTGATGACCAAGATGTTTTGTGCCAATAAATAAAACAAAAACCAAAAAAAACCAACCAATAGAGGGTGAGAGAGAAATGTACCAAATAACTGATTATATAGATTTTTTTTATTAATATCGTATAAATAAATATTCAAATAAATTATATATATATATATATATTTTTTTTATTAGAACATACATATATCTTTATTACATTAGTGTTTTTACAAACCATTTAAAGTATAAAATTAAAATCATGTATTTACTTATATAAAATGTTTTTTGGTAATAAGTTTACATCATCATCCTCCGATCTGATCCGTCTAAGGGAATGAACTTTCTCAACTATTTGTTTATAATATCTGAATAAATTTATAAATTTCATTATACTATGATGATTTATCGAAGCAATCTATGTAATTTATTTACATACGATGTTAATATATACATATATTATCTATTGATTACCTAATTTGTGGTTATGTATATTCTGTGTTAATTACGAAAACTATCATTTGTACAGATAATTGAATTGAATTATTGTCATTGACAACTTCATTTAATTAAACAAAAAATTCTATCTTATGGCATTAATATTGAATTACATTTTCTTCATATTCATTTTATCATATATTTTTTTATTACTTCTATTATTTTTTATTTTTCTTGCTTTTGGTGTTCATTCATTTATGCTATGTACGAGTATTTTTTGATAGGAGTCCGTCTAAATGTTTTTATTGCCCAAAATCTTAGTTTTGTTACAAAAGCCCAGAACGTTTTAAAAGAGCCAGAACGTCTTGGCAATATTATTTTAAAACCTATTATTGAGCAACTGACTGAAAATAAATAGCTTATTATTACTATCATTTTTATATATTCGTATTAATATGTATAGAATATTATCAATGATCTATTGGACTTTGTATGGACTGTAAAATAACTAGGATTGATAATAAAATTGCGGTCTAGCCGTAATCCAAGCAACTTTATAAGTTTTCAAACAGACTAGACAATATGGTTTATATTGTGTTTGTCACAAATTATTTTATTTTTAATTTGAAGTTTTGATTTAATAACTTCTCATTGTAATTAGACGATTGTATACATTTTACGAATCCTTTTATTGTATAACATTGTTTGTTTATTATTTTCAATATTTTAACCTTTGTAATCGGCCAACAAAAAAAAAATTACCCTCTCCCCGCCTTAAAATTTGAAGGCTTACGTTTCAATATATGTAGAACCCGAATGCCTTAATAACAAAAAAATCTGTTTATCCGCTATACGCTGTCCACTACATCTCTCCAAAACTACTGGTCACAAAACACCTAGACGTTCATATTAGCTAGTTATTTTTAAAATGGCGGCCGATTAATAATAATTTTATTCAATAACTCATTTATTAAAGATTAAAAATTACAATATTTGTTTTTTACCCCATCCAGAAAAAAACCCGTAAATAATTATTAAAAGAAGGAAAAAAAATTGATCTATATTTTTTTACAAAATTAAAAAATAATTATTTAAATTGGTTCAGAACTAGCTAGGATATTCTGAGATAGCGTTTTGAAGTTAGCAATGGTGATATACCATTTTCCTTTTATATTAACAGTTACACCCTAATATAGTTATTTAGAAATAATAAACCATTGCGTAATTATTTGCAGCTTTTTTTTTTTTTTTTTTTAATAAATTAATCTATTTATGAATACCGAACCTTCACACACTTTCACAGATTTGACTTGTTTTTTTAAAAAATGAATGAAAATTCGTAAAATTAAATCTTAATTCCAAATAATTAATACCACTAAAACCGTTATAATAGTTTTCAAAATCATTATAAACCAAGTATGTATTTAAATGATAAAAGAGCTATTATAATGGATACAATAGGATGTAATAACAATTGTAAGCAGTGTATATAGGTGTAGTTAGTTTAATTATCATCAAATCCTATCATAGATTTAAAATTAATGCGGTCCTTATCTATACTAATATTACAAAGCCGAAGAGTTTGTTTGTTTGTTTAAACGCGCTAATCTCAGAAACTACTGGTTTTAATTGGAAAATTCTTTTTGTGTTGGATAGTCCATTGATCGAGGAAGGCTGTAAGCTATATAATATCAAGCTGCGACCAATAGGACCGAAGAATCAGTAGAAAATCTGGGGAAAAACGGGGAAAATTCGGGGAAAAAAACCTCGCATCCCAATTAATCCAAATGATTTACCTTTTAAATTTAAAATAATTCAATTTCCCGTTAATTTATCTTTTGCCGTAGCAATTAATAAATCACAGGGGTAAAAATTTAAACACGTAGGAGGTCAAGATCGGGTTGCGGAGAAAATCAGTTTATTCTTCTGCCACAAAAATATAAAACTAAAAATATCATTTACGCAGAAGTACTTTAAAATATATTCTTTTAAAAACATCTTATTAGCGATCATAATAACAGAAATTGACGCCGACGAAGTCGCGGGCGACAGCAAGTTAAAAATAAATTGACTATATCTAAAAATATTTGTATTAACCGTTAAAATATATCAAGATCCATTTATGGATATTACATACCATATTCGGATTTAACTTGCCATAAAAATTGACGTTAAATTTTAGTAGGAAGGGATGAAAGTTTTCCTAGAAGAATCAAAAAGGTTGCTTATTAGTAGGATTAATAAAATGAAATGCCCTTTTATGTTCGTGCATTGGATTCTAGTGATCAATTAATCTTAATTACCAGGTCGTATCCCGAACTCCTGATGGTTTCAGTTCAGATACACACATAAAATATTGTATTTTTTGTCGCTGGAACCGCAGACAAAATTAAATTAGCAAGGTAAAGAAAAACTAACTAATAAAAGATGAAATACTGGTTCTTTATATGTCAAGAAATTATCTAATTTGATTCCAAAGAATTGATAGAAAGTTTGTTCTGATTAAAGATGCGTCGGAACCGATCGATTTTAATTGTTTTACCACGCGTACTAGAAAATATGGTAGTGTTTGGAAGATCAGCATTTAAAGATGCCCGTTGAAGAAACGTAAGCATACTAATTAGAGAATTAAAGGTTTTCGATTTAATATTCGGCTTTTATTTAATATGAAGTGAACAAATTTAAATGTGAATCGCCTATTACTTCTGGTAACATTTATAAAATTTGGGGGCCCGGTAAGTGTTTTACCACCGGGAGCCCTTTATTGTGCCTTAACTGAAAAAATTACTGAGTTCGTTTTAAAGTATTTATTAATTAACAATATATAATTAATGGGTCAGGTCCCTGTTAATGTTTACGGCGGGCGGGCGGCGTGCTCAATCTCGTTCTCCCGGAAGTCTTCGGTCCTCGCTCCGGTCTCTTCCTGTTCTGGATACAGCGGCTCGGGATTAAGGTTCGTTCAGGGCGGCTGCTGTGTCTGGCCCGGGATGAAGATCCGTTCACAGCGGCTGTTAGACGAGGAAGAGACAAACACCGGGGGAGGGGGGAGCCACAGAAGTAAATTCTATAAATGGTGGGGCTAATGCCGCCTGGAGCATGCATGCTCGCATTTCCTGTATGGAAACAGAGACAGGTAGCATTAGTATAGCAAAATATTATGTATATATGTATGTAAATATTATATATATATATATATATATATATATATATATATATATATATATATATATATATATATATATATAATCCCGGAGGAGGTTTAAATCCGAAATACCGCCCACCTAAATTTGGCTTAGCCAGATTTACAAGCATAAAACCGAGAGTGGCAAGGCGGGAGTCTCATGCAAGCAAATTTAAAGAACAGTTCTCCATCATTCATAATTGTTAAATTCTTATAACTAAACTTAAATTAAATAATTCTACCTCCTTGAATGTGCAGCCAGTATGTTCTTAAAAGACATCGGGTTAATTGATGGCCATTTTTCAAAGGCCGCCCACCATGAAGAACCCAAAATGCGAAAAGAAGAATTAAGTATTTGGAATTGAAAACGACAAACGAAAGTGAAGAGACAGAAAACGAAAGCGAAAACGAAATTGAGAAAGAAGAAATTGCGATAATTATTTGATCGATATTCTCACGATCACGAATGATGGGAAAGACCAACGGGAGTGTCAACGGTAAGATTCGTCCCCATGACCACGTTACCAAAAACCGTGGGCAAAAGGTGAAGGTGGTCGAACGCCCTGGTGGGTGCCCCAGTAATTAACCGTGAATATAGATCGACACCGATCAACAAGTCGATGGTCCCTGGGACACCAAGAGAAGGGTCGGCCAGTACGATCTTTGAAAGCCGATTGACCATCCTAGCAGGTATAGGTCGTCTAGGGATCTCAGAGGTGATGCGATCGACCACCAGGGCGTGCACCCTAAAGTTGGTATCAACGTCCAACATCGAGCGAAGACGGAAAGTGACCCATCCCTTGACATCGGTCACGGCGGTATCACCTAAACCGATTATTTGCCCGTCGAAGGGCTTTAGCGGACTGTGGATTTTTATAAGTTTCGAAGTTATAAAGGAATATTGACTTCTTGAGTCTAGTAATAGCCGTGCGGGCGCGGATTTTTTAAAACCATTTACCACCGCGCTTGCGCTAGGGCCGGATACGTCACGCGCGGGACCAACAAATTTGCCTCCGTCTTTCGAGTTAGAAGTGGGGGAGCCCGCGTCGGAAGTCTTTGCCACATGCAACACGCTGTGGTGGTTCGAGCTGCAAAAGGTGCAAGACGTCGACCTGCACTGCGATACGATGTGTCCTGGCTTTAGGCTATTTTCACAAAGATCCAAAACACTCACGAATTCGGAACGCTCCCTAGTCGTCATATTTAAAAATCGGCAACACCGGGCTAAAGAATGGCGCCGGTCGCAGTGGGGACAGGTATCCTTACTAGAAGAAACCATAGTGTTACTGGGAGAAACCCTACGAGTTTGACGAATTACTGAATTATTCAGTGGGTACTTAGCCGGAGGTTTGCGTCTCTGGGCCGAACGCGAAGAATCCGAAGATGAAGAATATTTCCCGTTTTTCTCGCCGAGGAGTAACGAGACGCCGCGTTTAGTCCTGCGGATTTAATCTGACCATCGGATTGGGGCTGCATTTGCAGTTCGTGTGATAATTTTCACGCTATCAACCTACGTTTAACGAACGAGATTACCTCATCCGAACTCGGGAAGTCGTTACTGTTACGCGAAATCTCGAAATTACGCCTCGTAATCGGGTCCATAGCTCTGAGAGCCAGCGTGGACAGGATAACCTCGGCATCATCCTCGATGCCTAAAGTGCGAAAAGACTCCACAGACCCGGGTAGCATTAGTATTGCAAAATATTATGTGCACAATATAAATATATATATACATATATAATCATCCCGGAGGAGGTTTAAATCCGACACATGTTCAAATTCACATATATTTCTTTTAATATATGACTACAAATTAATTATCCTGATTCAGGGCTTAGTTTTTTATCAAGAAATCGTGTATGTGAAGTAAAATGACGTTCGCAATGTAGTGTTCACATTATCCCTATATATATATATATATATATATTTATATATATGAAGTAAAATTAAATTTATTAATTAAAATATAGCTTTTCTTTATATGGGAAACAAAGTTTCTGTAACCAAGTCATCAAAAAATATTCCTAAAATATAATTTGTAGTATAGGCGTATAATATACCATTGGAAAGCACATTAATTTGGACAAGTTAACTTGCCATATAATAAATCATACGAGGTAGTATAAAGTTGTTGAAAACCGAATAAAATGGAAACCGTTGTTTTTGTAGTTTTTGAATACATACTAGCAATCAAGTTTTCTTTATATCGGAAAATTTAAGTTTCCGTTATCTGTTGTTCACATTAATATAAAAAACAAATAAAGTTAACTAATTTTGATTAACGTTTTTTATTTCTGCCGATGATCAAATATAATAATGGATAGCCTTTAACAAAACAGACATATTTTCTTGCTAATTGCACTTTTCGTAACGATAAACTTAAACTCCTAAAGCGATAAACTCTAAATAGGTCAGCCAGAGATCTTTAAACATAAATGACACATCATTCAAATTGCACCCATGCGAAGCAGGGGAAGTTCGCTAGTTATAAATAAAATTAAACATATTAAATAATTATTGGTTATGTGTCAAGGCGTCGAGTCCAGATGTGCTTGCGAAGTACAGTTTCTAGAGTAGTAAACTTTTTCTAGGAGTACTCCGACAGATTTCTGATGATAAAATACCAGCGTTGGAATATACCTAACATTAGGTTGGTTTTACTCGAGACTTTCACACCCCCTTCGCGACTGTTATTTTGACGGATTAATAGTAGTTAAAGATATTCATATAAGAACAACTTTTATTTCGGACACTATTAATAAATCATAAATCTTGTTATCTTTGATTTTTTTGGTAGTATAAATGTGGTTCGTGAACCTAGAATTTCATCATAAAAGACCAGACAAGAGGCAAGTTTATGCTTAACGTAATCCTAAATCTGATACAGAAAATAAAATATTCGTAGACATTCATTTTAGCTTAGGTTAAAATATTTAGTACCTAGCACCTTTACCTCCACTAGATAAATTGTTTTTGATTTGAAGGCATGTTTTAAGTCAATAACAGCCACTGTAGAACCTTCCGATCTATTTTTCAAACATCGGGTTGATTTAACACCCATAGCATGATATCGAAATATTGAACATGAAGTGCGCTTGTAATAACAAATAATGTTTAATCCATCATAAATGTATTATAGATGAATGCTCAGTTTATCTACTATCCGCAGACCATAATATCTATTGCGATATTCCTAACCATGTGTTTGAAATTGCGTCTGTTCATTTTAGTTGAGGCAATCAAGCAATGAGAACAATAAATTCTAAAGTCTCTATCAAAATAAATTAAATATGTTTCCATGATTGTATTGACTTATAAAACAGAATAGACTAAGGTATACAAAAGAATTTTAACATCGTCTTCAATAAAAAGGATCCATTTATAATATTTTTTAAGAGTACTCTAGAATTAGAAGTAAGTTATAAATAATTTTTCCAATAAGAATTCAGTTTGGTGATAATTGGTCGAAACAATGAACAATAGAAAAAAACAAAACATTTTATACAGATTACCGGGCTTTTTATAAGAAACAGTAAGTTCTATGTAATAAAAAAGGAAAAGCACACACACGTATAGTATACATGTTATTGTGTACCAACTCAATAATAATATAATGTACAATTATATTATTAGTTATTGTTCAACAAGATGATGAAAGAAAGTTTTGTTGGACTGTAAACATATCCTTTTATATTAGATATAAAAAATAATGAGAGCAGACTGTAAGGGTTAAGTCTTTTAATTAAAAAAGCTCTATTATTCAGATTTTGCAGTTTTCTCATTCACAAAAGCTTCCTTTTATACCCTTTAGGTTTTCCCTGAAGAAAATCTCATAAGTATGAGTTGAGATTGGAATGATTTATAATCCGGAAATCATTAACGCTTTACGTGGGTATAATTACTTGTAATAATCAAATTAATCTAAAGCTATGTTTTTTAAACGTTTGCATACACCTTTTAAAAATATTTAAAAACCTACATGCTTTCCTTTTGATCTTTGATTCTCCTTATTTTAGCGTGGTTTTCTTAATTGAAGGACATCGCTAAAAATTATGCTCTTGTCATCTGTATCAACTTCGAATTTAGATGCCTCATAACAGGTTATATTATATTGAAAAGACGGATTTAATTGTCTTCTGATAAAGGGTTATTGATACATCCAGTTTGAAGTGGAATATGGCGATTTACACTCACTCAAAAAGTTTCCATGCAGCATGCTTTTATTTTGCATAGTTGTTTATTTTCAATTTCATAATGTACAAATTGTTCTTACTAATATTAGATAAAAAAAATATTTATTTATTTTCATTTCATCATTATCATAAAACGAAGCAGAATGTTATTTGTTAATGGTGTGTCAAACAAGTTTCCATACACTTTCAATATTAATCCTATTTGTTGTACTCTGACGGTCTTTCCAGTGTTGTGTGTATGAATCTTATCTCGATAATCAAATCTTAGTCCAGTATTAACTTTACTTGGGCTTGGGAAACTGATTCTCTTTTTACTACGTGAGTTTCTCGTGATTTGAGAGAGCTCGTGGTTTGCAGGGCTTATCTATAAGAAAAATTGCATATCTGTTGAATAAGTCACATGCTACTGTACAGTATGGACTAAAAATAAATAGAGAGTTAAAATCTTTAGAGGATAGAACACATGCTGGAAGACAGGAGACTGAAGAATCGCTAGAGGCGAACCATCCTTCCTGAAGTCCATGCAAATCCTCCTCACATTACCGCAACTTCAATGACCATCAGAATAGATAGGTGCTATGGGATTCAAGTTCACCCAGAAACAGTAAAAAAATTCTAAGATGGTATTGATATAGTGGTTGAGTCGCAAGAAGAAAGCCCTTCTTCAGTACGTTAAACCAGATGAATCGGCTGTAATTTGCTAGGGAGTTTGAAAATAAACTCAAAAACTTCTGAGAACGGGTAATATTCTCTTAGGAATCAAAATTTAATATTTTTGGGCCAGATGGAAGGTCAAAAGTGGTGAGGAAATCCATCAACCTCAGCTTTCAAAACTAAGAATTTATTTATGAGTGTATAGAAATTTTTTTGAGTAAGTGTATATAAAATTATTATTGTAATGTTTCTGTTAAAATACTAGTGTGTTTTTGTCCTTTGTTAAGTGATTAGATATAAGCAAGTAGAGACCTTTATCAATATATCCAAATTTTTCGAAAATTGTGGTTCGATTCACTACAGAATTTATCTTCCTATTTTTTTTTTTTTTTTAATTTATTTAAGCATCAACTAAACAACAGGTTTTCATTTTACCTATTTTCATTTTACAGACTATTTTAGAGGCTTAGCTATGCTCTTATCTTATTTAACTGTCACCCTGATCATCTAGATTTTATTATAGTGTTAACTTAATGTATTTATTATAGTGCTAATTTAATATTGAAAAATATCATTCAATTTGAAAGCTTTAAGCTGTATAAATGATTAAAAACAGGCTTAGATTTTTTGAAGCCATCCCTTTTAACCTTCACTAACTTATATATGAAATAGTCAGGGAAGATATTTTGAAAGTCAAATTAATCGAATTTGATTTTTCATCTGAAATGCACGTGTCTTCCGCACAACTTCCGACAACTTCCGCAGAAAGCTATTATATTCCTTACTTATATTTATAACTGCATCCTCCGCACCACCTATTTTCCTCTGTTATGGAAACATTCCACCATCATCCTCTTTTTAAAACCAGGTAAACCTTCCAACAACACTTCATCCTACAGGCCTATTAGTCTACTCCTCATCCTCTCAAAAATCTTCGAAAGGCTTCTTCTTAAACGTATCCTACCCATATTAGAATCTCAAAATCTTCCTTCCCATCAGTTTGGATTCCGTCCTCAGCATTCCACAGTTCAACAGGGGCTCCGAGTTGTAGACCATATTTCCTCAGCTCTTGAATGCAAAGAGTATTGTTCTGGTGCGTTTCTGGACATTGCGCAAGCTTTTGACCGGGTATGGCACACTGGATTACTCTTCAAGCTGAAAACCCATTTACCCCAGTCCCTATACATCATTCTCCGATCCTATCTCTCGAACCGTTCCTTCCGAGTTCGCTGTGGTGAAGAATTTTCTAACCTTTATCCCGTTGAGGCCGGTGTTCCTCAAGGCAGCGTCTTGGGACCCATCCTCTACATCCTTTACACTGCTGATATTCCTACACATCCTGATACCTTTCTGGCAACTTTTGCAGACGACACCGCCATCCTATCATCCAGTTCCAATCCTGAAACAGCATCCTTAAACCTTCAGAGACACCTTTTCCTTATCGAACACTGGTGTAATAACTGGCGTGTAAAGGTGAACGAAGCCAAATGTAAACACATAACCTTTACTCTTAGACGGAAATCCTGTCCGCCAGTTTATTTCAACTCATTACCGATTCCTCTCTCAGATACAGTCCGGTATCTTGGCTTACTGTTAGACAAAAGATTGACTTGGAACCCACATACAAGACTTAAAAGACAAGAACTCAACCGACGATTCGGACAGTTATACCGACTACTCAACAGAAAATCTGAACTTACAGTTGAAAACAAATTATTAATCTACAAGACAATACTGAAGCCCATCTGGACCTACGGACTTGAACTGTGGGGGACAGCTAAACGTTCTAACATCAAACGCATTCAATCCTTTCAATCCAAAGTCCTCCGTACAATAGTAAATGCTCCTTATTATGTCTCCAATTATACCTTGCACCACGACCTTAATGTTCCATTTATTTCAGACCTAATTCCATCCAAATTTTCCAAATTCCACCAGAACCTCATTCATCATCCTAATCCTTTAGCTCAATCTCTATCCAGCTCCACTCATCCATACAACCCACCTAGAAGGTTGAAACGGCAGTGGCCCCGCGACCTTTTGTAAATATATTGGAGTTCTAGCACTGGCTAGATTCTCCACTCAATGTGATGTATGTATGAGTGTGTGTATGTGTATATAGGTATAAGTGAATTATTGACTTTTGTATTGATTCATTATTGTGTATATATTTTATTGTAATTTTATGTTGTGTAAATATTGTATGAATGTAGTATGTTTGATATCATTCAGCAATACTATTAATGTCCAAATTGGGACAGTATGTAAAATTTTCTCAATAAAAATTGTTATTAAAAAAAAAAAAAAATGCAGATAAGCATTACATATGCTCGTGTATCGAGAACCTATGAAAAATATCTTCGTTTCTCTTTAACTATTTCTTGATCATTTTGACAAGAGCTATTTCTGAAATTAATTAAATAAGTTAATCGTTTTTAAATATGCTGGAACCTGAAATCAGGAAATCATTCGGGATGATTGCCAATAAATTAGAGTGCACTAAACGGATATTGGATGTCTTAATATTATTAAAGGCCATAAATTCTAGAATATTAATCACCGGGTCTTCGAATATTACTTGCTTCAATGTTTGATCATCCGATTGATAATTTCTAATCTGAATGTGTACTCGGCAATCGTACACCTGATTTAAGCTACTGATTTCCTTAAAAAGAAATCTATAGTTTCTCATTATTAAATTATTATTTTTACTTTCACTTAACTATATATGAAATACTCGTATATAGTAAGGGTCGTGGAATTGTGATGGTGAAAATTTTCGTATTCCAGTTTTCGACGGAAATACACGTTTTAGGGTCTCCTTAGTCTAACTGACTAAATCCCGAAAAAGGTGTATGTGTGTGGTAACTCCCGGCGAGAACGAAAAGTCATATGAAACCGAAATTTCATATTTAAGACAACTATACGTCCGATAAATTACAGAATCTTTTTCATCAGAATCAGCTGACGGGAAGATCTACTTTACACAATGCATTTAGCACTTTTTTTTACGATTTTCTCAAAAATGGCTCTAACGATTTTGATTAAACTCCCTACATCGTTGTAAAATTTATCATGTAGGTTTCATTCTGATAGAAATAGTACGACAGGGCTGAAATGCCGATAGTTTAAATTTTCTTTCTCTAAAGTACCTTTATTTTATAGATTTCAAAAAATTAGGTACAACAACTTGTCAGCATTGATAAATAACAGCTAAATATGAAAGTTTAGCGAATTTGATAAACAACTAAAGGAGAAAAGTGCAGACACATTTGTTTATGCAATATTTCTGTTTTTTGAACACAAGAATAGTAATGTAGATGTATAATATACCGTTAAATAGCTAAAGATTTTAGAAAAAATATTATCTAATATACGGAATTTAAAGGTTAATGAAGAGTGATGAAAATCCGATAAAACTAACTGATTGTTGTTCATAAAAATATAATAGATTATTTAATAAAACACATGTATCTATTGAAATTAAAAATAATTAATTCCTTAACAATTTATTTTTATCTTTCAATGTATTTAAAAAGTCCTCATTTGATTTTAACAACGGAGGTAAGTGAATGTCGTGTGTTGCGCGCACCAGATTTTTATAAATTATCTTAATACAATCTGGATGTCATAATATAATCATAATTTACATCCTGTACAAGCTAAAATTATTTGATATGATAAAGGATCTGATAACAATAATGAGCTATTTATGAAAACCATCAAACTCATATTCATAGTTAAATTTAACTGGCTTTTGAACTGTAAAACAATAAATGATTTGGAGAGTGAGAGATTTTTAAAAATTATTATGCGGGATAAAGATTTGGTAAAGTAGTTTTAAAATTTTTACCTTCAGTTACATATATATTGCCATGTTTATGACCGGCTGTTTTTTTAAGGCAGCGGTAGCTTAAAAACTGGCTTATTTAATGTATTTAATGTATGCATATAATAATATTTAATGAAGCCATTGAATTTTCTTTTCAAAGGCATCGTGTTTACCCATCCAACAGGTTTAAATAAGAGCAATTATTATTAAATTTAACTATTACATAGGTTCTAACTCTTAAAATCTATTTACATCATTTCCAAACCTATGATGGAGGATACTGAGGTTCATATTACAATTAACCTTGCCATACAATATTAAAAATAACGAGATATCTTTAAAACAATCGGCTGGCGAAGGTGGAATCAGTTTTAGGCGCTCCTTCTAGGCTTCATTTTCCAGCAGCTCTTAAAACCCCGACGGCCATTTCCTCGTCTAGTAGATGGACACCGACTCTCCTCTTGTTGGACTTCCACTCTCGTGGCTGGAATAAGACTGCCTTTAGAATCTTCTTTATCATCGTCCTCACCTCGGGCGGGGCTGATATGGGAAAACCAGCCTTTGTCCAGGATAGTAGCTGGGTTCTAGAATGTACCAAGTGTACCGCGGGGGGCAGCCCAAAGACAGCCCAAGCCCACGGACAATCCAAGGGGGTTTGGGAAATGTCTTTTGACTTTTGCCGACAAAGTTTATTAATATTTATTTAATTAATATAGTAATTATCCAATCCTTACTCCCCTCAGTATCCTGGATACATTACAATATATATATAGTATGGGAACATAATGATGGAATTTAGTTGACCGTTGAGAATATTAGATGAGAATGATAGTTGGGGGTGCGGTATCAGAAAGAAACACAAATAATTAATCCTCCACTCATTTAATGTATGTTTCTGGCAATTGCGCCCTAGCTAGGCTTCCACTGGCTCACACCAGTGATGCGGGTTAGAGCGAGCGAGGCGCTGGGATCTCATGGACTCCGCTTTCCCCTCTACAAGTGGAGGAAAAGGCCCAGTATGGGGTTCCTTTAGCAGATTGTGAATATTCTATATAGTTATGATTGTGTGTATGATGTTAATGTGTTTCTTACTTATTTATTTCATTTATTTTTATTTATCTCAATTAAAGGTTGTTGTTTTTTTTTTGTATAGATATTATATCTTATGTAATTTGACTTTTTCATTGTTTTCTGTATTTATTGTGTAAATATGGTTTTATATCACTATTACTATTGTTCATTTAGAGACAAATTGTTATATATCTCAATAAAAAAAAACAACAAATAATCTCTAAGTGGAATAATTGAAAAAAATAAACCATTAAAGTTTTGTGCTTGGTAATAATCTAAAAATATAAATAATCTCCTCAAAGGAGTATTTTTAATAAGGTTTCTTAAAGAACTTGTTCCTTCCTCCAAAAAAAGGAATCTTAATCTGAGCAAGACTCCTAGGGAGCATTTGCTCCTAATATTTTGCAGTCAAATGATTTAACGTCTTTTTTACCTAAAAAAAACTATAAAAATCGGTGAGACACATTTGGGATTCTCTTCTTGTTAGTTCCTATAATGAAAAAATAAGGAATAGCTCTCAATTATCTTTAATTTATTTCATAATTAAATTTCTTATGCTGAACGAGTTATTTACTCGAAATCAGTACTTCTAGCATATATATCTTTTTTCTGATATTATGTTACCCGTGCTTTTTGTTGATAAGAAATTTAACTTTTTGTTGTTTTAAAATGGAGTTAGTTTCATGTTTCAGTAGCACTACGAAGTTCAGACAAGGCTTTGTTGACAAAGCTCTAGTTTGACAATAAGCGCATAAGAAGAGAAACAAGAGGCGGGTCGTTAGCCTTCTCTTGGAGGAGATAGAATATCGCTAAATGGCAGCGGAAGGTAAAGAAAGGAAAAGAAGTGCGTCTCGGGCCCGTGAGGGAGGGAGGTGGGGCGAGGAGGGGGTGCTAGGTAGTTTTTTTTATCAAAGCCGCCGTAAATAAAGTTTTCCCGAGCCCTGGAAAGGCTGATAAGAAGTTGTCTCCAGAGGATTATGAGGGGAGTTTTGTGAAAGTTCACCCTCTTAGCTCCGCTCAAAAACCTTTTTGCCAACGATTCTTCCCGCCAAACAGGGGAAAAATAACTTATTTGAACAACCTGGGATCATGGCTACCTGGTCTATGTCCTTGTCTCTTCTGGCCAAGTGACTCGTCGGACTTAATTGAAAAATGAATGAGGGCTGATTCGACAGCTGAATGGCGTTTATTTTCCATCCCAACTCCAATTATGAATTCTGGAATCACTCAGCTTTATGATAGCAGAAGAGAAAATGGAGAACCAAATTCTCTAAAATAATAATAATAATAATTACAAGACGTGAATCAAAAGTCTTCCAACGGAAAACGAAACAAAAATAAAAATTATAATTGACAGTGAACCCAACAGTGGCATTAGTCTTGAGAAGCGAATAACTGCCTGACGTTGTATAACACTGAGAGTACACTTATTTCTCATAATTTATATAAATATACCATTCGTTTCATTATACATTCAAATGGCTTGTGATAATGAGTGATGTATTACCTAAATAGTAAATTGTCCATGAACGAGACTCCATCTAAGCAAAAAGTTATTTTATTTTAAATTTATTTAGTGCATTATTCAACATATATTTTGACATTTGTTTCGTTTGGTATAAACGTAAAATGTTTGTAATTGTTATTTTATTTTTAAGTTATTGCTGTATCAGTTCGTTCCGTACGTAATTATATAGCATTAGTCGAAAATGAAATGCATTTTTACGGTCATTGGTAGTCATTGTCTTACAAAACGGGTCTTGCATAATTTCGCATTATTTTAAGGAAATAAATAATCAAATTATTTGTAATTTACGGATTTTATGACGCTTATACAGTTAATTAATATAAAGAAAAACTACTTAACTATGATAAGCTCTAGTGAAACACTAATTTATTATTTATTGTCTCAAAGATTTTACAATATAATTAATTGTTTATGAGATAAATAAATTAAAAAAAAAAGAGAAACATAAATAAATTTGTAATTTAAAATGCCAATGAATAGTGCATATATTGAACCAAACGTGCTTTGAAAAAGTGGAATTCTGCAATCAGGAAGGGACAGCGGGTTTGCTTAATCCAATTAACTGCAGAGGGATGGACTTTTAATTGAGTTAACCCCGGGAGATACAACATTTATATTTACACAGAGGCAGAAAACATTTTAGTATGTCGGAGTATCTATTGTTTAGTTGGGTTGGTATTGGCAGGACTGCTGCAGTTTCAGGCGAATCCCAATTTCTTTCCAAATGATATTGAACAATGCCGGTCAAAATATTTTTTTATATTAAATAGTTCTGTTCTATTGAAACGTTGGAGATTCCATGTGGTTATGAAGGACTACAAGGTTTACCAATGAATTATGTTTGAATCCAGATTGAGGAAGTTGAAATTAATATTTTGGCGGCCCACAGAATAAATCTCCATCTTAGTTTTAATTTGGCAGATACCTTATGGTATTGGTTGGGATTCTATCGAATAATTTAAGTATGGCAATTATTATATATATATGGTTATTATATATATATATATATATATATATATATATATATATATATATATATAATAACGATAAACAATATATATAAATAAATAAATAGAAAGTTATTTAGTAAATGAACATCTTAAACACACTCATACCTTTGTATCATATTTACTATTAGACTGCTGAACCCCAGAACAGACTTCTCCCACTTATGGTGAAGGTAAAAGCTAAACTCGAGAGTCCCAGCACCCTCCACAAGATTTAACATCAACCAGCACATCAAGATTTAAAAGCCAGCTGATACTGAATGAGTGTGCTATACCCTCAAACATACAACATTTCAGAGAAGAATCCACCCAGTGCTAGAACTCCAATACGATATTTACAAGATATCTTGAGGCCTCTGCCATTTCATTCATCGAGGAGTATCATAGGGATTGAGCTGGAGGATTGGGGTGATGGATAAGCTTCTCATCGAATTTAGAGAATTTGGAATAAGGCCTAAAATAAATGGTCTATAGAATTAACAAATATTTTGCTAAGAATTAATTAACTCTTCATCTTCTTCAGTGGCGCGACAGGTCGTGCAGGCCCTGGGCCTCGCTCGCGGTGTAATCCTCCTGGGAGATTACACTCGCGTTTCTCGATGCAATTTGTAGGGTGGGGTCATCACTCCCTACGCCTAATTTTGTGAGATCTTTCAAATCGGCTCTTGGATTTCATGCTTTTTCAGTTTGAATTCTCTTCAGTGCAATCTTGAAAACATCACTACAGGATAACAACAGCAGTAAATATTGGAGCAAACAACAGTAAGTTTTGTTACAATTTACGGTGTAAAGTGAATGCTGGGTAACCTCTTCACATCAGCTGATTGCCAATAGCTCGGCAAGGCCGGGATTGGTTTTCTTTTCTTTAGTTATTGTTTTATTACCAACATCTAGTTATTTTCTTATTATCTTCTTCACATGAAATGCGATATTTTCACCAAGTGATGTCCTCCAAAGCATCAACTAAAAGATCTAGATCTAGTGGTTCAATCACGTCTCCCATAAAACAAAGACCTCGCCGTGATAATAATAAAAAATTAAATCAACAAGCAACCCCTTCAGGTTCTAATACAGAATCTGAACCACAGCCTGGCACATCGTCACAGGGGATGACTGACGAATCTCCGTTTTTCACCCCAAATCCTTTTCAAATCCTACATAATGAAAAAGAAAACATGGAATCTGCTCCTACACCCAGTGAACCACGGCCTCCACCGTAAAAATTTCCAGTTGTTATGTGCGCAATTAAACAAGATTACCGAATCCACCAGCTACTACTGTATGAGTAGAATCAATGACACCAAAATATCACCGACCACCGCCGAGGCATATAGAAAAATTGTTAAATACCTAACTGAAACTAAAGCGGATTTTCACACTTATCAGCTACGGCAAGAGAGAGCTCTTAGAGTTGTGATCAGAAATCTACACCCTTCAACACCAGTTGACGCTATCAAAGAAGAACTCATGGAGATGGGTTACAAAGTGCGACAAGTCACTAATGTCATAAAAGATAGAGTTCAACTGCCTCTATTCTTCGCTGACTTGGAACCATTAGCAGGAGTAGAAAAAATTTATGATCTTAAAAGACAGTATTATACAAGTGTAAGAGTCGAAAAACCTTATACAAAGAGAGAAATTGTTCAGTGTTACAATTGTCAGGCGTATGGTCATACCAGAAGTTACTGTCACCACATACCACGCTGCGTGAAATGCGGTGAACAGCACAAGTCTGTGGAATGTACAAAACCGAAGTCAACACCCGCTGTATGTGCTCATTGCCTCAAGGACCACCCGGCCAACTACAAAGGATGCCAAATCTATAAGGAGCTAAGGACCAGGTATCAAAAACCCCAAGTACTGGATGAAACAACAAGACAGGCTAGAACTAGAAGAGAACCCTCAAAATTAATCGATGCCAATGTATCATTTGCCCACTTACTTGGAGGTGGGAACCAATGTACTGAAGCCGAGGCCTTGCCGGAACTACAAAATGTACCTCAATATCCTCAATCCATTCTACAAATACCTCTTCCTCAAAACGTAATCAGTCCTAAAAATCCTCATCCACAACAAATCTCTCATATTCCCCCTCCTTCAAATGCCACAGATCTTACCAGTTTGATGACATCCTTCATTTCCGAAATCAAATCCCTTGTCATGCCCCTAATAACAACCCTCACGAATCTTGTATCAAATCTTATTCCTAACTTAAAAAATCCATAAATGACCTCACCTAACTCCTTATCTATTCTCCTATGGAATGCGAATGGTGTTAGAACTCACTCTGACGAACTTACAGCCTTACTCCAAGACAAAAAAGTTGACGTTGCACTCATTACTGAAACTAGACTAACCACTAAACAGTACTTCAAAATACCTCAATACGTAACATACCGGACAGACCATCCAGACGGCAAAGCCCATGCCGGTACTGCTGTCATTGTCAACCGATCCCTCTCCCATCACTTACACCCACTTCCCGCCCACGATTTCCTACAAGCCACCTCTATTATAATCAAGACCTTTTCCTTTCCGCTAGTCATCGCATCAGCATATTGCCCTCCTAAAAATTCTATTTCTATAACCCAATTTGGTTCCTTTCTCAACTCATTGGGGAATCACTTTATTCTGGGTGCAGACTTAAACGCGAAGCACCAACAATGGGGTTGCAGAACCACAAATACTTGTGGAAGGACATTGCAGTCTGCACTCAACTCCAGACGCCTTAATCTCCTACCTCCCGATTCCCCCACCTACTGGCCAACAGATCCTAACCGTAATCCAGACATCCTCGACTTCTTCATCCACAGCGGATTAGGCTCCCTGAACTATTCCGTTACTCGCCTTGATGAACTATCCTCTGATCATAGTCCATTAATCCTAAATGTATCCATGACTCCTATTCCGAAACCTTTCCCACCGTCATTTATCAGAGGCCCCATCAACTGGAACCTCTTCCGCGAAATCCTCACCAATGATATCGACCTCAGAGTAACTCTCAAAACCCCTTCTGACCTTGATGATGCCGTATATTCCTTTACAACCTTGATTCAACAAGCTGCCTGGACTGCCTCCTTTCCTAAACAATCCCAAATTATTCCTTACAAATGCCATTTACCACAACACCTGACGGACCTCATCAACACCAAACGCCGAGCCAGAGCATTATGGCAACGCACCCGCCACCCAAAAGATCGCCGCTCTTATAACTTTTATTGTAGAAAATTAAAGCGGGAGTTGGCGACCTTTCGTTCCCAATCCTACAATTCCTACCTCTCCTCTCTCTCGACTCGTGACAATTCCCTGTGGAATGTCACGAAGAGAATCCTGAATACTCACACGATTTCCCATCCTCTCCTGCGCGGTGATAGTTCCTGGGCTGCTTCTGACAAGGATAAGGCCCAGGAATTTGCACAGCACCTTTCCAAAGTTTTCACTCCTCATCCTGAGTTGAATCCAAACCATACTTCAACAGTTGAACAGTTCCTTACTTCGCCAATACCACTCTCCTTACCTCCTAAAGCAGTTAATCCCTCTGAGGTCAAATATCTTCTTAAAAAGCTTCCTCTCCGTAAATCCCCTGGATATGATCTCCTCACGCCTCAGATCTTAAGACAACTTCCACAGAAAGCCATAACATTCCTTACATATCTTTATAACAGTATCCTACGCACTACCTATTTTCCTCTCTTATGGAAACATTCAACTATCATCCTTTTCCTGAAACCAGGCAAACCTTCCAACAGCACGTCATCTTACAGACCTATTAGCCTACTTCCGATCCTCTCAAAAATTTTCGAAAAGCTCCTACTAAAACGAATCCTTGATAAATTTAAAAATTTTCCTTCGCATCAGTTTGGATTTCGTTCTCAACATTCCACAGTTCAGCTAGGACTCCGAGTTGTGGATCACATTTCCTCTGCCCTTGAGTGCAAGGAGTATTGTTCGGGTGCCTTTCTGGACATAGCTCAAGCTTTTGACCGGGTGTGGCACCCGGGATTGCTCTTTAAGCTCAAAACCCATTTACCTCAATCCTTATACCTGATCCTCCGATCCTATTTATCAAACCGCTCCTTCCGAGTTCGCTGTGGTTCCGAATTTTCCAAACATTATACTGTTGAGGCCGGTGTTCCTCAAGGCAGCGTCTTAGGACCCGTCCTCTACATCCTCTACACCGCCGATATCCCTACCGATCCCGATACCTTTCTGGCAACATTTGCTGACGACACAGCCATTTTATCATCCAATTCTGATCCTGAAGTAGCATCTCTAAATCTCCAAAGGCACCTTTCCCTTGTCGAAGACTGGTGTAAGGCTTGGCGCATTAAGGTGAACGAAAGCAAATGCACTCACGTCACATTCACCCTTCGACGTAAATCCTGTCCAACAGTTAAATTCAATTCCATACCGCTTCCTTCCTCAGACACAGTCCGGTACCTTGGCTTTTTACTAGACAAAAGACTGACATGGAACCCACATACCAGACTTAAAAGGATAGAACTCAACCGCAGATTCGGCCGGTTATACAAATTACTAAATAGAAAATCTCATCTTACAGTCGACAACAAATTACTAATATATAAGACAGTACTGAAACCTATATGGACCTACGGACTTGAACTATGGGGGACAACTAAACATTCTAACATCAAACGTATCCAATCCTTCCAATCCAAGGTCCTCGAACAATAGTTAATGCTCCTTATTACGTTACCAACTGTACCCTACACCATGACCTTAATATTCCATTTATTTTAGACCTGGTACCATCCAAATTCTCCTAATTCCATCAGAACCTTCTTCATCATCCTAATCCTCTTGCTCAATCGCTTTCCAGCTTCACCCATCCCTACAATCCTCCTCGAAGATTGAAACGGCAGTGGCCCCGCGACGTTTTGTAAACATTTATCTGGAGTTCTGACACTGGTCAGATCCTCCACTCATGTACTGTATGTTTGTAGCTATTCCGCTCTGGCTCGGCCTCCACTGGCATATCCCAGTGAAGCGCTGAGTGGGAGGCGCTGGGATCTCTTGGATTCCGCTTCTCCCCCCACTTGTGGGGGGAGCAGCTGAGTCTAGGGTTCCTTTGGCTGATTGTATATATTGTATATAGTTAAGTATGCTTGTATGATTTTTATTTATTTCCCAACTTGTATTTATCTCTACTACAGGTTGTTGTTTTGATTTGTTTCTTGTTGCTTTTTTTTGTATATATTTGAATTTATTTATTTCCGATTTTATGTAAATTGACTTTATCATCATTGGCTGTATATATTGTATGAATGGGTACTACATCTCTATTACTACTGTTCATTATGCAACAAATTGTAATATTTCTCAATTAAAAAAAAAAAAAAAAAAAAAAAAAATTTGTGAGTGGCCACCATTTGGCTGACGGGTCTCACTTACCCGGGAGAGCTGCTGTGTGTGAATCCCCATCTAATTGCATCCTTATAAAAGCCGGGACTGGGATTCGAACTCACAACATTAGCATGAGAGACTAGCGCGCTAGCCACTCAGACACGGGCTCCCCTATTAATTAACTCACAAAACTCAAAAAAATACTTTTTCTTTTTCCGCGTTCCAAACATTTCAATATTTTTTTAAAAGATAGAGACTGGTCTTAGTTGTGAGTAAAGAGCGTTGATTTAATTCGTCTATCCTATATTTGCACTAATGATTGTTTGCTTGTCTACGTAGGCGCTCGCAATGCGCTTGCGAAAGAGGAAAAGTGGATTCGAACATATGCTTTAGTGAAAAGCGAATGTATTATTTGTATCGGTGTAATGATTAAATGGAGTGAAAACGGGACGTAGAAATTATGTTGAAGCATGCGAATATTAAAGTATATTTGGAGAATAGGTCCCGTTATCGTTGAAATGTTTACATGTCTTATATTCAAATTTGAATTTTATAAAAAAAAGATATTTATTGTAATTTACAACTGTATTACATAACACAATTAGCAAATATCCAAAGTGAAGAAAAGTCGAGAAAATGTCTTAAGAAAGAACTACCCTGTGGTAGTACTTGACTAACTATTTTAAGGCAGTAGGCTCCGAGGCCACCTTCTTTTCAATCGCGTCGGAGGCCTATCAGGAAGATAGATTTTTTAAAACATGAGCTTAAATTTTACATTGGTCAATTATTTGTACAGTGAAGCTAATCTTCAGAATTATTACCAATGTTAAGAAAACTATGGCGTCTTATTTTTTATAAAAATAATAATATCTTAACCAGGAGCCATAATCGAGTAAAAAAAAAATGACTACTAAGTTCAATAAACCATATATGGGGTAGTAATTATTAGTTCGTAATTAAAATGTATATTATAATTTTGACGATTTTTTTTATCTATGAAGAATGAGGTGATTCTAATATTTTTCCTCGTTTTGTAGTGCATTTGATTGCACTAGTGTGATCTAAAAATGTCTAATATCGAAATAAGCTAGAATTTTCGCTATGTAATTTTCCTTATTCTATATCATAGTTTATTGTATGTGGTCTCATATCACTATTACTACTGTTCATTTAGAAACAAATTGTAATATATCTCAATACAAATTAAATAAAACATAATTAAAATATATTAGTTTACCACCATTCAAAGTAATTCCAGCATTTTCGGCCAAGTAATACCACTGCTCCTTTTTTTCATGCCTAATATTCTAAGCAATTAGATATTTCTTCAAATGCAACAGATGGAGGGTTAAGTTTAACATTAACCTTTGTGGATTACGCTTCACACTCGTGAAGAACTGTAGAAAATATCTGTGGCGGTCGTGAATAAGTGGTTAAGTCAAAATCTTTCATTTTACAGATGAGCGACTTGAACTTACGTAATACCCAAAACATAATAATAACATACAGCTTTCTTTTCACCTGAAATTTCTTTCACCAAGAAATTTCTTTAGCCAATTTAGCACGACGTGGAAGACAGTCGGAGGGAGCTTACTCATTCTTGATATAACTCGAGTTATCCAGTTTTTCACGACCGCCATAGATATATAATCTAATTAATTTTAAGATTGAGATATGCCTGAGAACATGTATTTTTTAAAAAATAATTGATGTTGGGTAAATATAATTATTATTGGGTTTGGCTACTTTAGGAAAGAAAATAAATTATCCAAAGAAATTATCTACTATTTTGAAGTTCATTAAAATATTTGTAATAAATTTGATGATATTTTTGCCTAAAGAACAATCTTAATTCCGAACCAACTCGAATAATTCCTCCTTGTAGTGAATAACCTTCGTTTCGAAGCAGAGGCTTAAGCGCTTTGTGCTTATTGGGGTATGACGCCCATTAGGAGCCACCTAGATCAAAGAATTGAGGCACAAAATTTTTTTTTTGTCCTATAAAGCAGACTATGGTCGTTATATTTTCTTTTCCTTTTTAATTTTCGTTTTTTTCATCGCTACTATGCCGCGGGTGAAAATTATCAAAGAACCGCTTACTTAGTTAAGTTCGATGGGGCATGGCTCCCTCGTAACTCTTTAGCTTTAATATAAGGGTTATTGATCAACTCCATGGTTCATTGTTTTTTATCTAACGGTGGAGATAACCATGAATAACGAAAAAGAAAAACCAATATAATTATTTTTGCAAAATAATAATTCTTATTATTTTTATAATAATAATAATAGGCTTAGCGAACCCGAAGGTTCGATGCCGATACCACCAAATTCCGCCTACACAGACTCGTCCAATGTTCACCATTCAAGCCCAAGCCCCCGAGATCAGCCTTAACGCAATCCTCCCATCTCCGCTTCGGCCTACCTTTCGGACGCCTACCAGTTGGATCAGCAAATACCTATATATTTACTACAAATATATATATTATTTTTATATTTCATTATATTTTAAAAGTTCATTTAACGTTTAAGATGATCATGGTATTTCTGATAATTACGATAAGTTGAGTTGATTGCCACAGGAGTGTTTCTACTAATGTTTTTTTTTTTTTTTAATTAAATTTTACAACTGTAATTCCTACGTGTAATACATCAAGTAAATATTATTTTGTTATTCAGTGGCGCGACAGGCCGTGCAGGCTCTTGGCCTCTCGGTGTAATCTCCTGGGAGTTTACACTCGCGTTTCACGATGCAATTAATAGTGTAAGATCATCACTCCCTACGCCTAATTTTGTGAGTGGCCACCATTTGGCTGACGGGTCTCACATACCCGGGGGAGAGGCTACGAGTGAATCCCCATTATATTACATCCTTATTAAAGCCCTGCCGGGGCTGGGATTCGAACTCGCAACCTGTAACATGAGAGACTAGCGCCCTCCCTTCCCCTCCCCCCCCCCCGTCCCTCCAAAAGAAAGAAAGAGATAAAACAGACTTTTGGAGAAACTACCCAACGATAGCACTCCAGTAACTATTTCATACTAGAAGGTCTTTTGGCCATCTTCTTTTCAGACGCTACGGAAGATTATCATGAATCGAAGAGGAACAAGGGTTGAAACTAGTAGTTTGGGGAGAGAGAGGGATGTAGTTTGTCATAGAAGGATTGATATCTAATTCGAGCCAAATCAGCAACATATGCAAAATTTAGGTCTTTATGAATGATTTTATTTGTGACAAACTAAGGATCGTTGAGGATTTTACAAAGGATTTTGGATTGTAATGATTGGATACGGGAAGATTTGGATGGTCCTACCAATAGTAAAATTATTAAGGTATAGAATTTATTACATAGAGGATAAACTTTTCGTTTAAGGGTATTAAAATAGTAGTAGTTTCTGTACTAAATATAATTTATAAAGGTAAATTATTTATAATATTTTTTGTTTACAAAAGCTGCAAGGCAGGTGTTCTGTTTGCTGACCTATGGTTAGTTTAAGTACTACAACATTTTTGTATTGTATTGTATAGGGTTTTTTCTAATAAAAACAGGTATAAAGGGAGATTGCAAATTATATCAATAAAATAGTTGGTTTCTATTTCTTCCCAAAAAAGTTTATTTCAGTAAACTTTAATCAGTCAACGTTTCGGAGGCCTTTCCCATCATCAATAACTCACTAAATTACATCAATAATTAATAACTAACTTCAAAATACGATTTAATACACTAATTTAAAACCATTATCAAACATTTACATAACAATATTACATAACAAATATTTTATTTACCTAGGTTTTGTAAAAGTTAAAAAATCCATTTTTATAAAAAATAATAACCAACAAGGAACAACCACCATCCCACCTCACATATTCTTTGGCCCCTTATGGATTAGGGTCATCATATTTACTGTAGAAGGCACAACCGAATAATTTAAAATAGGCCAACAATGCAAGTCTTACAGTTTTAACTTTTCTATTGCATTTGCATAGTGAGAACTTAGGTGTTTTGAATTTATTTTGTAATTTTTTTAAAATATTTTTGTTTATATATATATATATATATATATATATATATATATATATATATATATATATACATATATTATATTTTTTTCTATTAAAATTATTTTTTTCTATTTCCAAAATTTTAGGTTTTTCAAAATCAAATTTGTGATTATGCTGAATACTATGTTGTGCCAATGCTGCAGTGTTTATATTTTTTACTATTTTTGCAATTATTGCTGTGCTGTTTCACTCTTGTTGTTATCTCTTCATAGGTTTCTCCTATGTACAATATATCTTATCACAAACTATACAATTTATTTTATAAATAAGATTTAATTTTTCATGTGGTAAAATGGGATCTTAAATGTTTGATAAATGATTACTTGGTCTGTTACGGTTGTATAGTCCTAATTTTATTTTGATTATCGTTATTCAGTGTGATGAAGACAAGCTGAAGTTACACGCTGGCCGCCGAGACGTCAAAGAAGGGCTGGTCTTGATTGGGCTATTAATGGGAAGCTATAAAGGAGATAAGGCTATCAGCCGACACAGGCGATTGCACTGGAATCGGCGGGATTTGCCAAGGCCTTTAATCGAATGAAAACAAGAGCCGACGCTGAGACGGGAGCGAAGAAGGCCCCCGATGACGCCCTTATCTCCCCACGCTTAGCCCTCCACAATAGAACCATCAATTAAACAACCTTACTCAGCGCTAATCTTATACTTCATCTTTAGTAGTCCGACCAATTGCCGCTCTTTCCCCCCACTTTCCTCCTCCTTAAGGGTCCTTGAGGTCTGTTTCGCCTCATTGCTCCTAATGGCCAACTTTCTTCGTTGCATTTCGATTCTCGAATTCAGTTCTCTTTTGAATACTAAAAACCGCTTAAGCTTCCCTCGATTCTAGCGAACTTGGTCCTCAACTTTTCGTAGTAATGATAGAAGTTTTGAAAATTCTTAGGATGACATGAATATATCAGCTGCATGTGCACTTACTGTTTGTTTGCCAAAACCTCTGGTATAAACGGATTGTATTGTTTAGCAACTGGCTGGTAGGATCATAAATAAATAAAGGAATCGAATGGATTAATCCTAAAACTATTTAGAATAAACTCCTTTAACAAAAAAAAGTAACAAAGTGAGAAAAAAAAAATTCTCCTAACACATTTATTTTACTTACCTCAGCTGTTAAAATCAATTAATGAACTATTAAATAAGATCAAAGTAAAAAAAAAGTTTTAAGTTAATTTAACTGGTTCATGCCAGCCGTGACCCACCGTTGGGTTACACTTGACTGTTCCATGGGGCGGTGTTATTCACCGGTGGGGCACGCTTAACTATCCCGTGTGGCTTTAAAAAGGTAAAAGCTGAACAGCTTCACGAAATGTTGGAACTGCCATCAATATCAGGCTATATTAGGCTACGAAATATTAAATTTCTTGATTCGTTAAAATCATTTCAAATCATATTCGATACGATAACTCCAGCAGCGGCTTCAGTACGATGGCCATTTTCAATTTCAACCAACTTTAACACAAAAATATAATAAGTTTTCATTATTGTATGTTATTTCTTGATGATAGCGCTTTAAATCAAATTTTTCTTTTCTCCGATGTCAACAAATACTATATCATAATTATAGTATTGAATAAATAGTTATTGCATAATCATTGCAGTGCATAAATTATATTGATTATTGTAAATAAAATTAATTTTGAACGCTTTACCGTGTGTAGTTATCTTTAGGTCTATGGGAATAGCTTCATTTTCTCGATTAGCATATAGCGAATGAGCAGTTTCCTGCGGTCCCATTCAGAGATAAGATAAGATTTACGAACGAGAACAGGTGTAAATGGTCTGCTTTCGATTGGAGTTATTCATCGGTGGGCAGCGTGGTGTGCGGGCGCTGACAGGGAAGGCATAAACTAAAAGAGACCACAGAGCATGCTGTTTATCAGAACCGGTGTTACCATCGCTTTACAAAGGGCCGGTCGTTAGTAATACCTATCCAAATGAGCTATCACCGCAATTGGTGGAGAGAACATCTTAGCAATGGCCCTGAGTCGGTGGTGGCCAATCAGCTCGATCATTATCCAATAACAGCCAATGGCCGCCCCTTACGCCCTTTGTCTACTCCCACCCTTTTGTTGAGCAGCCAATGCCTTTGTGCTTTTGATCGGAATCTATTAGTCCATTTGGTGCCCTGCCCTCTGGTTATTACCATTTTATAACGTGTTAGTAATCCTTTGAGATCCTCCCTTTACCAGGGCATTGTTGAAATTTTGAAAGCTTTGTGAAATAAATATAACGTCTTCCAAAGGGACTTCCTCTGTATGATAAAATATTCATATATAAAGTTGAAATTTACATTGCCGTTAATAGTCTTTGTAGTTCTTCTCGATTGTCGCATACTATTTGTTATTTATTACTTTCTAAAAAGAGGTATTATAATTGAATTAGCCATGACTCTGTATATGTGTTTAAAATAGAAAGGATTTTTAAATAATTTAGGCGATGATAAAACATTAATAGATTTAGCTTTATCTTTGCACGTTTTTTTTTAAAACATTTCATTGATATTTACAACTCTTATTATAATAAATACAATAAGTAAATAGGCTAATTTACAATTATGGGCTTGAAAATGTTTTGTGAAGAACTACCCAGTGGTAGCACTTCAATGTAAATTTTATTTAGTAGGTCTCGAGGCCGTCGTCTCTCAATCGCCTCGGAGGGTTGTCAGGTATAGATGGGAATGATAAGTTGCGTACAAGAGCATTCGTGTGGGTCGGGAGTTTGAAATTGAAAGAGGCTTATATGTTTTGGGATAGTTCTGCGACAGATGGGATATTTAGGTCATTATGGATTATTTTATTCGTAACGAAATAAGGAGAATTTAGGATTTTGCGAACCATTTTGGATTGCAAGGATTGAATACGAGAGGAATAAGATGGTTTGATAGAGCCCCGCACCTGGATTCTATTTCTAGATGGGTCTGATGATAGTAACCTAAATGAGCTTTTTGTAATAAATTGGATGTTTATCGAGTAAGTGTTGTAGTAATCTGTATCTACGGGCAGTATCTTGTAGTTTAAGTCTCATATGAGGATTTCATGTAAGACGTTTGTCAAGAGTCCTTGGTATCGGATTTCTTCAACAGGTATGTATGAGTAGGTTATTATTAAAGGATACAGTAGGGCAGGAATTCATCGATTTGCACGAGAGGGATTTTAAACTTTTACAGTCAATGTGAATTTAATGAATCCTGAAAGAGCATTTCTTCCCCGTATGAATAACTGGCATTAGCAATTATTCCTGCTCAACCTAACATTAAGTCTCCCTGTCGATACAGTCCTTTATTCTATGAATTTATTTTTATTTTTTTATGCAAGGAAACATTCCATAAAGTTAGAATCGGTCATAATTACTCCGAGAGATTTGAGGTGCGATCGGGTTTGAAACAGGGTGACTCCCTTTCACCTGTGTTATTTAATATAGCTTTAGAATATGTCATAGAAAAGGTGATGTGTACCGAGAAAGGCATAAATATGGGTGACAAGATTCCAGTTTTGGGGTATGCCGATGATCTGGTACTGCTAGGTGAAGACACGGAAACCATACAACTAAATACAAGTGTGTTAATAAAAACCGGTAAAGAAATAGGACTCGAATTAAATACCGATAAGACGAAGTATATGATTAGTAGCAGAAACGGTGTCGATCTTGGTGATATTGATGTATCAGGTCATACTTTTGAACACGAAGAGAAATTCAAGTATTTAGATTCAATTATAACTAGAAAAAATGAAATCCAGGAAGAAATAAAGTCCCGGTTAAAGGTGGGAAATGCGTGTTATTATTCAGTTGCTAAGTTACTTAGTTCGCGGCTTCTATCTAAAAACTTAAAGATTAGAATTTATAAAACTATTATTCTTCCAACGGTTCTTTACGGATGTGAAACGTGGCCGCTTACTTTGAAGGATGAACAACGGCTTAAGGTTTTCGAAAATAAGGTATTTGGTCCGAAGAGAGATGAGGCCACTGGGGATTTTAGAAGGTTGCATAACGCGGAATTGCGGAACTTGCATCCTGTGAATATAATTGAGCTGATTGCATCGCGGAGACTCAAATGGGCGAGTAAAGTTGTTGGGCTCGATGACGAGCGGAATCCGAGAAAGTTGGTATTTGCTGATCCGACTGGTAGGCGTCCGAAAGGTAGGCCGAAGCGAATATGGGAGGATTGCGTTAAGGCTGATCTCGGGAGCTTGGGCTTGAATGGTGAGCATTGGACGAGTCTGTGTAGGCAGAATTTGGTGATATCGGCATCGAACCTTCGGGTTCGCTAAGCCTATCATTATTATTATTTTTTATGCAAGGAGGTATTTAAGCGCTTGGATTTAAGGATTGCTGATGTACCTCCCAGTCATAACAGAAATATGGCTCTATTTTTTTTTTTTTTCTACTTACTTGAATATGTCTATTTACTATTAGTTTTAGTCAACTTGTTTATATTTATTTAATTACTCTAAGACTCTGAAGCCCAATTGATATATTCTGTTAATTTTATTCTGAAGGGACTTGTCCCAGGATAATAAAGTATCTATTATTTACTATACCATACCCATTGTACTATTTATTTTAACAATACTTCCATTACTTTAATTTATACTGGTATAATTGATTCCCATAACGCTTATTCCTGCTGAAAGCAAAGACATTTTTACCGATCAGTCTTCATAACAGGATATATGGATTATCAAAATAATTAAGTTTTTCTATTAATAAAATTGTTCATATCACTTTGGTTTCAAAATTTGTTAGTTCTATTTTTGTTATGTACTTAGATGTGTTGCCATTAAATAATTTCTAGATGACTATGTGGAATGTTCAGAAACATGTTACAGATCATATTAAAAAAATATATAATAATTTTTTTTTTTTTTCATTCTTACAATCCTTGGTTTACTCTTTCAAAAACACATCGCCATCATCCACCGAACCTAGTCAAAAACGTCAATTCCTTACAAGAACTTCTTTGTCTTCAAAGCTAAAGCATCTTCCTGAAATTTTTTGAACCACCGTTAAACAGTGCACTCATTAATGCTGACTTTGGCAGATTCGATTGATGTTTCAGGCCGTCTTTTTAGCCGCGTTTGAACTCATAAAATTATACGAATATGACGATAGTAAAGACTGAATTATTCGTAAGCTGCGACATATAAAAAAATTCAGCATAAATGAGTGCGAAGTAATAATACAAACAACTAAAAATTTAGTTAAGGAAGTTACCTATCAAACTGATAACTGATAACAAATTAGAAGTGCGCATTTATAGAAAAATATGTATTGGAACTTCTTTAAGTCGAGAGAATGGAAAAAAAATGTACATATCAGGTTATGAAATGCCAGGCTCAATGCTGCTTCAATTAAAGGGGGCTGGAGTTGAGACAAGACATTCCGCGAGCGGTTCACTCACATCTCTTTTTATCTGGTCTTTTTCTCTTTCATGGCCGCTTTAAATTTAGGAGAGGAATTTCGGAGGAGCCACGAGGAAGAGTGGCCCGGGGGAGGAAGAGATTAGATTTGGCTGCGGCTTCGGGCTCCTTCCCACTTCTCGTCGGGAAAGGAATGTAAATAACTAAACGAATACGTCCGCATCTTCCCAGCGGCCATATTTTTGAGGAGATTCAAAGCCGGGTCTTCATTTAGTTAACTTCTCCCGGGGAGTCAATACACCGGGTCGGGGTTCGTTCTTCGTGGAAAACAATTTTTTTTTTGTCAAGAGCAAAACAAAAAAAAAAGTATTAAGAGGTTTTCCAAGAAAACCGGGAAATAGAGTAGGAAAAGGGAGAGATGCGTTTCGGTAATAGAAAATTTATCTTGTTTGTTCCGCATTGTTCTTGATGTCGTATGAAATCATTTCATGTTGAGGGTAGCGAATTTTCATTTTTATTTAAATAATTAGATATCTTTTTAATTTATTATTTTCAATAATGAACCTTTATAATCGACTGAAAATTTCATACTTTAAGAGCGTCTATGCTTGAGATGTTACAGCAACTTTTCCATTAATACCAGCCAACCACATTATACCATGTATTTTTCACCTCTTTACGATTTTCTCAAAAACTCATCAAGCTTGGATATTTCGATGTAAAATTTATTGGGCTTGGATATCGTGTAGCTTTCATTCTGATTGAAATATTCTAATAGAGCTTAAATGCCTTCATTTTAAAATTTCTTCCTATAAACTACCTTTAATTTTGTAGATTAAAAAAAAACATATCATCTTGTTAGCATTGATAAAACACAGGTAAATATGGAAGTGGGACGAATTTGATAACCAAATAAAGGAAAAAAGAGCAAACATATTTTTCTTTACTTTTTTTTCAGAAAACATGAATTGTAATGTTTAGGTATAATATACCTTTGCAAAACTAAAGATTTAAAAAAAAAAAAATTAACTTATGTACAGAACTGTAAAACATAATGCAGAAATACGAAAAAAAAAATAAACCTAACCCTAAAACTGTTGACATAATGATGGAGTTTAGTGGACTGTTGAGAAATTAGATGAGGAAGATGGATGGGGGTGCAGTCATAAGATAGAAACACACGTTGAAACATTGGGCTTATTTTAATTGTGTGCCGACTTTTCGGCCTACATCGTGGGCGTTCATCAGGGCTAAGAGAAATAAGATAACAACCAATGTAATTATTAACTTAATAATATGTTAGGTATATAATAATAATATGGTGACAGTACTAGAATATGGAAACAAACATAAAATTAAATGTAAAATGATAATACAATATTTAAAAATTTATTTTATATAAATATGAATATTATATAAATATTAAATATTCAAATATAAATATTAAATATTCAAATATAAATATTAAATATTCAAATATTTATTTTAAATATTCTTGTTGAAATATTGTCTTTTTATTTTATTCACTTCCATACTTTATAACTGTCATCTTATAATTTTACATTTAATTTTATGTTTGTTTACTGTTATATTATATTACTGCCACTATATTATTTTTATATTTCTAACATATTATTAAGTTTATAATTACCTTGGTATCTTATTTCTCTTAGCCCTAATGAAGGCCTACAATTTAGGCCGAAACGTCGGCACACAATTTAAGGAAGCACTATGTTTTAATGTTTGTTTCTCTCTAATGAAAACACCCCCAACCATCTTTCTCATCTAAAACTGTTGACTAGTGCTGTATCCACTAGACCACGTCGCTCCGTAAAATATAAATACGAAATGGTAAAAAAAAAGGTGATTATTGTCGAGAATAATCTGCATTATTAGATTTTTTAATCTGAAACACACGTTTCTATCGAAACTCAATTTAACTGTTTTACGTTGTTTTTTTTTTAAAGCCTTTTTATAGTTTTCTAGTCAAGAGTTCTCACTCGAAGTGAAGTTCAATTATGATTGAATTTTTTTTTTCTTTTCGAACACATGAATTGTAATGTTTAGGTATTATATACCTCTGGAAAGCTAAAGATTTCAGAAATTTTGTTTAACTTATATACAAAGCTATATAACGTAATGACGAAATACGCAAACAAAATAATCCTAACCGTAAAACTGTTGACTAGTGCTCTATCCACTAGACCATGCCGCTCCGTAAAATATAAATACGAAACGGTAAAATAGAAAGTGATTATTGTCGAAAAAACTCTCAATTGTTAAATTTTTTTCATCTGAAACACACGTTTCTATCGAAGCTCAATTTAACTCATTTACGTCTTCTTCTAGTTTTCTAGTCAAGAGTTCTCAAATTGATTGTTATGGATTTGTTCACAGAGGTAAGTTGAAGTCTTGTGTTTGTAACACATGTTTTTTTTTTTTTTTTTTTTTTTTTTTTTTTTTTGTTTTTTTTTGCTCATTTGATTTTCGCACTCGAAGTGAATTTCTATAATGACTGAAGTATTTTGTTCCTATAAATAGTCGTACAGTTACCAGTATATATAGCTGAGGAGTTTCGAGCATGTATGTGATGTACTGTAGTGGTGCCAGTATTGATCGCTGAGGAACAAGGGCCAGGATCGGCCTAATTGAAGGAACCCCCAAGGCATGTCGAAGAGACGGGCATCTGCCTTAGAGGGAAGCCTCAAGGCTGAGATGTAGCTAGGTGGAGGGACAGTCTTGAACTTCAAGACAAATCTATCTTAGTAGCATCCAGAAACTTTCAAATTGCATATTAAAAAGGATTTTCGAAAATAGTGTCCAAATTACATTATTTTTTAAAACTTAAACTAACGAAACTTTAAATAAATACTGATTATATCATTAAATACTATATACTACAGTAATAAATTAAATAAATGGGCTTTAGCATAGTGGATTGCATAACAGCTTTCACACCAGCAGGTGTCCCTAGGATTTGTTAATAGGAGTAAAAAATCCTTAGTTATGCCGTCCTTCGAAGGGAACGTAAAAAGTGTGATGTCAGGTACTCGTTAAAGATCCCATATATCCATATCGAAATAATACCTGTATAGGCAAAATTTACGACTCCCACTGAAGCATCGTCCGATTAGCCACAGTAGGATAAAGCGAAGTTAAATGAATAAACAAATGGGAATTCACTGACAACCTTCCCCTTTAGCCAACTGGTGGCCACTCACAAAGATTGTCGCACGAAGAGATGACAGTACCCTCTTATAACTGTCATCTTCTATTATAAAATAACTATTCATTGGTCGCATTCCAAATTTAGCTAAGCGAAACATTCAAGAACAGTCTTTCAGAACTTGTACACTTTTGAAAAACAATTTTAAATTATGAATATAATTGATGACGGTTAACAGTTCTGGACCAATAGTGTCCAAACCAACAGTGTTTTGCTTGCCAAAAACGAAAGAGAAAAAAAAAATATTTTCGTCATTTAAAGATTTAAAACGAACATTCGCTGCACAAATGGTTATTTTCATTGTGTATGGCGATGATTCCTTAGGAAAAAGCACCGTCCGTAAGTAGTTTCTCGGTGAAGAACCTGAAATTTTGACTTGGGAGGCACAAAACACTCGTATTATAAGCATTTTATATATGAAGCATTTACATTAAAATTAGTTGTTTTCAATGACTATTTAGTGGTGTGTTGATATAATTTGTAGGTTCCCGAGGATGGGAGAAATAACCTGAAACCTTGAGTAATGTTTTTCTTGTTAATAATTATTTTCTACATCAAAAACATTCGATTATTATTTATTAATTGTAAGGGATAAATATTAATTAAATTGAAAATTGTATTACTATTTTAACCATTTATAAGCATAAAAAAGTTGCAAATCATAGAAATCAATCCATTTAGAGTATTCCTTTTTTTCTATTATTATAATTACTAATAATCGTTAATTTGACAATGTATTTTTAGACAATATAGTAGTCATACTGATTAGTCTGTTAATATTGAGCACTTATTTTTCAAATAATATTGAAATGAAGAGTTAGTAATTGATGAGTTGATTTCCAAAATGTGCTAAAGAATATTTTTTGCCTTATGTATATTGATTTGTATTGTAGTCAGTCACTGTTATTGAAACCAGCAATATAATTTTTTTTTTTTTCTTAAGAACACTCTACCCCTTGAAATGAAAAATAAAGAAATTAAATTATTTTCCAAAGATACTAATTACAGGTTTCATTTCGTTGCGAATCATACTAACTTTTCCTTCCATCACATAAAAATATTTTTTTCAATATAGTAAAAAAATAATTATAGATATGTTGGCGAAAAAAAATTGTTTAATAATACATTGATAAGAAATTTTCTCGTTCAATTCTAGATTAACCTGTCAATTGAGCCGTTGATTTCCAATTTCAAATTCTCATTACTATATTATTAAACTAGTTAATTTGATTCTTTTCGCATTAAAATCTAAAATTGTTTTTTCACGATATTATTAAGATATGAAATGAAATATTTTACTTTACAACCTTAAGAAAATAATTTAATTTCGAAATGGCATTCTTAAAGCACTCGAGTGTTCATTAAAAAACCCAAATAGAAGATTTAGATACAAATAAATAATGAAAATACAAATATGTAAAAAAATTAATTTCGTTAAAAATTTAATTTAGTACCTTTTGGAAATCAACGTCTCAATATTTGAGTAGAGTTCTTAAAACTTTGTCGATATCTATATTCACATATTTTTAGTTTAAAATGTTGAGAATAAATTTTACGAAACGGGTAACATAAACAGGAAATGGCAATTTACACGAAACAGATAACAGAACAAGCTGTAAATATTCCTAGATTTCGTAAGGCTTAATTCGAAACGGCATTAATAAAAAAATGATCTCCTCTCAACTATATTTTTTTCAATGCTCATTACTGCATGTGATACAAGAAATTTTTTGACTGCTCCTTTTTTTTTTCTTTTTTTTTAAATTATATTTTATTGAAATTTACAACTGTATACTACAATACATCAAGTAAATATGCTTATAAGGATATGTACATGAATAACGTGAAGAGAAACTGCCCATTGGCAGCACTCTAGTAATCATTTTAAACAAGAAGGTCTCGAGGCCATCTTCTCTTCAGACGCCTCGGTGGGTTATCAGGGATTGTAGAGGAAGCAAGGATTGAAACTTGTGGATTAGAGTGGGAATGGAGTTTGTCATGGAAGTAATGATACCTGGTACGGGCCAAATCGGCTACATACGAAACTTGGAGGTCTTTATGAATGATTTTGTTGGTGACAAAGTAAGGAGCGTTGAGGATTTTAAAAAGGATTTTGGATTGTAGGGATTGGATACGGGAAGAATTGGATGGTTTAGTAGAGCCACATAGCTCAACTCCGTAGGTTCAGTTAGGCCTTATGATTGTCATGTAAATGAGTCTTTTGTAGTTAAGTGAAAGGTTAGAGCGTCTGTCTAGTAAGTAAGTGTTGGAGTAGCCGAAAACGTCGAACTGCTCCTTTTAAAATAATATTTTTAGAAATTTTACATAGCTAATTTTTCCCAGCTATTTTAAGAATAAAGTGATTGTATTAAAATGTAAGTGTCAAAAGCAAACCTAAAAGCTTTGTAATACTTTAAAATGTTACTGATACAAGCCTGGATTGATTCTTTTCGTCACCCTTTGTGGTTGGTTTTTTTTTACAATTTTTTTTTTTTTTGGTTTAAAAGATGCTTTGGCGATTCATCTTGAAGAAGAGGGGTATGGAGGCCGATAAGCCATCAAAGCTTGATCGACTACAGTTGAAGATAAACGATGAGTAGGAACATTCATCACATTTGACCTTTAACAATTCATCATAGGCTTATGTTGATTTTTAGATTAGCTTTGAATAATGGTAAAGATTAACTATGTTCTGATAATTATTAATATACATTTTATTTAATTATTAATGTAGACTTTATTATAATTCAAATGTTCAATATGCTGCCATCTGCAAAAAAATTCTATATGCAATAAGCAAACACGTTCTCATTCTTTATTCATTAAGGTCGAAGAAGAAGAATTTAATTCAAGTAAACCTTTTTACTGTCCATTAATGATCTAGAATTTTCCGTTTTGATTTTTAATCATCCCATATTTTGGATTCCAAAATTTATATTTATTAAGTTTTTATGTATCTTATAGGCCAATATTAATTTATAGACATACAAATTGTCGCTTTAATCTTGTTTGTTAATTTTTTTTTTTTGGTGCTGTTATTGTATACTGATATCCATTTATCATTTGACATTTGAACACAAATTCACTTTTCATTTTTTCAGTAGTTTTTGGATCCTTATGGAAAACAAGAAAATGGAATATGGAACTAATTATATTTATCTTCGACTTTCTTCTCTTTTTTATTTTGTATGAAATACCGTAACCAGCTTAAAGACAAACAAAAACTCCTGCTTTATCGGCACGGAAAGTTAGGTGATAAATCTCGGAGGTTACACCTGTTTTCTTTAGAATTCTCTTCGAGAGTACATGACTAACTGCGACCTTATGGGCGACCAAAAGTTAAAATATCTTATCTTAAAAATTAAACTCGTTCCTCTCTAATTTTAGTTAAACATTAATAAATTAAGTTATTTTTTATCTTTTTTTTCTAGTCGATTTTTGCCAACACTTTTTTTTTTTTTTTTTATTTTTTTTTTTTTTTTTTTTTTTTTTTTTTTTTTTTTTTATTTTATTTCGAAATATTACAGTTTGTTACATAATGAACAGTAGTAATAGAGATGTAGTACACATTCATACAATATATACAGAATAATGATGATAAACTCAAATTACATAAAATCGGAAATAAATAAATTCAAATATATACAAGAAAATGACAATTAATAAAAACAACAAACAAATCTAAACAACAACCTGTAGTAGAGATAAATACAAGTTGGGAAATAAATAAAAATCATACAAGCAAACTTAACTATATACAATATATATAATCTGCTAAAGGGACCCTAGACTCCGCTGCTCCCTCCACAAGTGGGGGAAGAAGCCGAATCCAAGAGATCCCAGCGCCTCTCACCCGGCGCTTCACTGGTGTAAGCCAGTGGAGGCCGAGCTAGTTTGCCAACACTAAAGAAATTACCATATATATTGATATCATATGGCCAGAACTTTTGGTACTTCATTTAAAGTATATGTGTCTATATATATATATATATATATATATATATATATATATATATATATATAGACATAATTTTTTTTCTTCATTATTCGTAAACTATACTAATGTTAATAGAGAAGCAGAATAATCATTCTAATTCCATTTCAGTCAAGCGGACTTACCTGTATTATAAAACCTCCTGTATTTCTATTTTGGAAGGATTTCAATGTGTTTAAACACATGTATTGTTTAAGGAAAAAAAAATATTCTCCACGTATTTATGTTTGTTTGATTAATAAAGATTAAAAAAAAAAAACAACAAAAAAAAACGCAAAAACATTATATTATTTTACAAAGACATATTATTTTTAAATATTTACACCAAGGTATTTATAACAGTTTATAGGCAATTAAATAATATGGAAAGCAATAAATAATTCAAGGGAGATGGGCATATCACCTCTGTTAATTTCAAAACATATCTCTGCTAGTTATGAAACAATTTCAATAATTCTTTTTTTCATTTTGTTAGAAATTTAATTTTATATGACATAGCATATTTTGGTTATCAATTAGGAAAAACGGGTTTGTTTAAATTCTTTATTCGGGTTCTACGTATCTTGAAACGTTTACTCTCAAATTTTGAGGGAGAGGGGGAGTAATATTTTTTATTTGTTTGGACGATTAAAAAGGTTCATAATTGAAAATGAAAAAAAAACATTTTTACTTGACTTCGTTTCTATTCCCTTTTCTTTTCTTTCGATTCAAATAAATTCAAATACAATTTCTTGATTCCAGAAAACCTTTCATTTTCTAGCTCTGATTAATATTAATCGGATTATCAGGGAATCTCATCTCTTATAGGTTGTTGCTTGACCATATAAGTTTTTGTTTATCGCGGTGTCTTGATCTCGAAAGTATTTTCGATTTTTCTTTATCTTTTATTTTGTTTATATTTTATTTATTTATTGGCTTATAAACAACATAGCCAGGGAGTCTGGTCCATTTGATGTTAGTTATTGTTAGTTTATAAATAATTGATACAATATTAGATATGATATAACACATGAGAGCAGCATAAATAAAAAAAACATCAATATAAAACAAATTATTCTAACCGTTATAAATCAAATTTCACTTCATATTAACTAATATAATTAACATAAAAACTAATTAATGCAAAAAAAATTTATATATATACACAGATTTATAATAAACATTGAATAAATAAACTTAACTATAATCCTTTGAGTCGTAATAGTATACTAGTTGTCATACGGTTAACAAAATATGCGTTATAATTATATATGTAAACAATTTGTTTGTTTATGCTACATTTATTACGAATTACCCGAGTAATTAATATTGTCATGAATTCTATAAAATACACAATAAAAAAATCACATCAATAGGTGCTCAAGATTTTTAATATCTAACACTGTTTCCAGCGATAAGTCATCCGTGGTCGCATTGATATATTTATTGAGACATCTCTTTCTATGAATCTCAAGGAACTGACATTCAAGTATTAAATGCAGTATAGGGTTAGTAATAAGGTGACCGCACCACTTACAGACTTTTTCAGCCGTTAAAACATGAGCGATATTCCCGTGATTCAGCGCCAGGCGGTCATTACTCGAAACTCCCAGACGGCTCACAGTTCACAGCTTTCGTAAAGGATCAATTAACTTGATAGTTTTTCGGCTCCGGATGATTGTAACAACAACGTTGCCTGTAGGTAAGACTATAGTTGGGACTAAAGGCACGTTAAATGTCTTTAGAGTATAAGTTATTGGATACGCCTTGCAAAATAGTTTTCATTAAAATTCTTGGATCCGAAAAATCGTTGAAGTACTCTTGAACGAAATTAGAAGCGGTCATATTTTTTATTTGTAAAATTCAGTTGAATTCAAGGTTAGGTTGTCTAGAGACCATAGCCACAAGTTAATGCAAACACTTTCGTGGAATTCGATTATCTGGCAATGAGGATATTTTTATGCAAAAATTTATTGTCTTTTTCCAAACTTCCATAAGAAACGGTGTCCAATCGTGCTATATAATTCGGAGTGATTTTCTCAATCTTCAATAAATACCAGGTTTTGGTGGAATGACTACTATTGGTTCAGTAGTCATTCCACCAAATGTCTCTTTTTTTCAGTTTGTAGAAAATTTAATTATCTATGATATAGCACTTAGAGCGAACAGTTTATTTATTTATTAATTTGGAGTAACTGATTTTTTTTTTAAATTTGATATTCGGATTCTACGCATCTTGAATTTCTTTCTTTTTTTTTTTTGGTCGATTACAAAGATTCATTATTCAAAAAGTATTTTAAAATTAAGCAATTCACAGCACAATCTATTACACTCCTACCGAGTTCAAAAAGCTATTAGGTGGAATAGTTACGACTGAGAACCCTTAAAGAGCACACCTATATGAGCGCCGGCTCTAGTAATAGTTTAGCGGGAAGGTAAGAAGAGGAGGGAGCCTAATTTAGTGGACTGTTCCTGGCAGGGGTGGTTTTGCTACCTAGCAGCAATCTCCTTATTTTTTACGAACCACGCGGCTACACGCTTATTACGTCATTGTTGGCAATGGTGCCATCTATCTCAGGCCTGGTTGCTCCTATGGGAGCCTCCCCTCCCTTCAAGTTAGGGGAGGGGGGATATCCATGTTTCCGGATCACTGCTGGCCCGATAAAGGCATATATCGCATCTTATGTATAATGCAATCCCGATATTATATCTATATCGTTACTTTCCGAAAAAAGTGTACTCTTCTATAAACTTATAAAAATGATGAGACATAAGTAATTATCGTAGATAATTTGTTCTTTCTGGGATCTTTCGTAACACTTAGAACATTCTTGTTAAGTAAAATTTACTCAACGTTGAGTGAGGGTGTTCGAATGCATACTGTTAGGGACGAAAAAGGCGTATTATATGAAGAAAATTTTTAATGTTATTTTCACATTATTTTAGCCAACTTTTACAACATTTTTTTTATCTGCCACCTCAAGCTGGTCGGAATCAAGAATAGCGGCCATCCAAAACGTTCCAATTCAATTCCTAGACCTAATTTTAAGTTATAAATAAATCAAGCATTGAACGAAAATACTCATTATGAAAAAAAAAAAAATTAAGCTTCGATTCGGGAGCTGATAGATGTTTGCAGGTCTTATAGGTATTAAGATATCTTTGTCCATATAATGCATTGTGCTTTAAGTACGAAAATTGATGTTTATAAAATTTTTATGTTATAAAGGTAAATATTACACCAAGCATTATACAAAATACTCATCATAATATAAATTAATGGACATTTAATAAGCTTTATAATAAAATACATGAGAGCTGGGCCGGGAACAGAGACTGCAGACCGACATCCTGTTATAATGGGCCCATTTGCGTTCCAGAGCGTTGACCAATTTGTGTACCTCGGATCAGTGGTAAATTGTGGAAATAGGATCTCCGGGGAAACAAGTCAGCGTCTCCTCAAAGCCAACAGGTGCTATTTTGGTCTCAGAAAGCACCTGAGAAGTGCCTACCTCACCCGTCGCACAAAGTGCCTTTTGTATAAGACCCTCATTAGGCCCGTTTTAACTTGTGGATCAGAGACGTGGGCCCTCACTGGTAAAGAGGAGAGGGATATCCTCATATTTGAAAGAAAAATCTTAAGAAGGATATTTGGGCCAGTTAAGATCGGGGAAAGCTGGAGGCGGAGGACAAACTTGGAGATCTACCGGATCTATGGCGAAGCTGATGTGATGAGGTTAATCAGCTTAGGAAGACTGCGATGGGCTGGCCACGCAGTACGGATGCCAGACGATGAAATTCCCAAAAAGCTGCTGGATGGGAGGCTCCACCGGACAAGGGGAAGAGGAAGACCTCGGCTTAGATGGGAGGACACCGTTGCCAGGGATGCTCTTCGCCTACTTGACGCCCGCAACTGGCGAGCGGCTGCTCAAGACCGAACCATCTGGCGAAGACTTATTGAGGAGGCCAAGGACCACATCGGTCTGTAGCGCCACGGATGATGATGATGTCCATATAATGCATTGTGCTTTAAGTACGAAAATTGATGTTTATAAAATTTTTATGTTATAAAGGTAAATATTACACCAAGCATTATACAAAATACTCATCATAATATAAATTAATGGACATTTAATAAGCTTTATTTTCAGACCTGACAGATGTCTTTTGGTCTTACAGGTACCGAGATATCTTTGTCCATAAAATACTTAGTGTCTTTTAGAGAGGAATTTATCGATTTTTAACAGTGTTCAGCCCGATATAATGGAAACTGCCAATTTTACCAAACCACTCAAAATAATAAAAATTAACAATCGTCTATCAAGTTTTAATATGAGACTTACTTTATGAAATTCAGTCGGTTTTTTATATCATTATTACTTCCAGTTATCAAAATTAACTAAAGTAAAGGAATTCGGTCGAATAAACGTTAAATCTATATTATTTTACCTTGATCATTTATTAATTATCGTATCCTATATTTTATATACCTTATATTTTATTTTTTATGTTGGTCCACTCCGATCCTGTAAGAATTCTTCGATAGAACATAAATCTATTACTGCATGGACTGGCTTTGAAATGGACCACGCCTACGCCCTGCCACATTGCATTGACTCCATTCCTCGAAAGACTTTCCCCTTACGAACTGTCTTACTTACTTAACCGTGAGAGGGGCCTACATAGTATTACCTTTAATCTGCAATAGTTAGGTGCACTCGTGGATCTCCTCCTTTAAGTTCAAAATAGTTTGAAACAGGGCATCAGTTATTCCGGCCAATCTTTGGAAACTCGCTCAATGCTGAAGAGGAGCTTCCCACTGACACCGAAAAAGCCCCAGATCCCTGTAAAGTCACGGCGAGTATAGCCTAGAGGAGGAGGAGTTGGCTGGCAATCCTATGATAGCCTTAATGCATCTTCTAATTAAGACGTCGATCACTTCAAGTAAAGATTGGCGCAGTCTATATACGATGTTGATCTTTTGGTACTAACGAGCTTTTCCATGTCCCGATTCAGCCTACAGACAGATTCCTCGTCAAATTCCAATTCACCCGTAAAACGACATCCTAGATATTTGATGTACCCATTATCGAGAATAGAATCAATTTCCTCCTCCGTATCCTAACTAAACTTTGATTCCGCTAACTTCCCCTTCTTCAAGATTATACCTGAACTTTTTTTTGCGTTTACAGACAATCCTAACTCCCCTAGTATTCTACAGACGCAGTTTATTGGTCTCTCCCCAGATTCGATGTTATGACTTGTCACTGCTTGATCATCAGCAAAACCTGTAAGTAGAACCGAGTCGTGGTTAGGAGATAATTTATAGCCATACTCCTGCGTAACTCTTGGATCACAAAATTCTGTATATAGATAATCTATACTTAAATTAAAAAGTGGTAGAGAAAGTACCGCCCTGTGGCACTCCCCTCAGAACTTGGATACAATTGGTTTTCCTCATCCCATGATCAATCTTTATCGTGTTGTTACACAATAGGCCTTCTATAGCATTTCTCAAATCGTTCGAAAAACGTCTGGCGTCCAAAGGTTGCTCCTCATTGCTTTATTCTCTATTTCGTCCCGAATACGTGACATTTATAAGCATGTTAATATCATTTGTAGTTTGGTTTTTACTGGCGTTTTTCTAAATCGTTGCATATATGTCAAATTCGGCCAGTTATCTTCGCATAGGAACTCGTTTTTCGTCCGGCACTAAAAGGGTAAACCATTCTCTAATTCTGCATGAATGTTCTTTGTAAGTTATTAGTCCACAATTCTAACGTATCAATAGTTAGAGACTTGTTTCTTTCATCCCGCAGCACCCAACATGGGCAATACTTACCTGCGAAAATATTTCACAACGTAAAAGTATCTACTATATTGGCATCTTCTTATCATTAAGATTAATCAAAACAGCATAGAATTGTTTGAGTTAATTTATTTAGTTTCGTTTGAATGGACAACGGGTGACACCTTCCAACGTAAAAATAATTTTCTGATGAAAAGTGAAAAGATGAGGTAACGTTCTCCAGAGCAACTAAGGAAAGAGGTTGACAAGGAAGAAGAGAAGATTTCAAAAATATCGCGTATAAGTATGAAATATCCGAGGTAGGAAGTAGGGACCGAGACTTTTAGTAGGCCTGAAAACAGAAAAAATGGTGACCCTAGGAGGAACGTTATGAATACAGGAAGGAGTTTTTGCTGTGGTTGAGATATTGAGGTCGGGAGCGAGTTTGTAAGTAGGCACTTCTCTCTCCAATCTCCTCCATTATAGAAGAGAATGGCTACAGTTCTCTAGTTCATGACCTCTCTAGTACCTTCATCAATAATAAACAATAATGAAAATAAATTATTATACATATACATTTAATAACTATCTTGTTGTAACATTTACTAACTTTCCTACTGGAAACAAATTTCTACATTGAATTTGTATGTGTTTATTATCATAAGGGCTCTTCAACCAGTAGGGTTATTTTAGCCCTTAATTCAAAATACAAAAATTGTAGTAAAATTTACAAAAAAAAATCAAAACAAGATTTAGACAATTAATTAAAAATTAAGAAAATAAAAAAAATATGAAAAAAATCTAAAACCTCAATATTTTTGTTAAATTTTCTAAAGGATGGGAATTTAGTTTAGGTAAGATATTACCGCCTCCTGATTTTTTTTGCAGTATAATCGCAATGTCATTAACAAATTTTCTTCACTCCACTTGGTACGCAAAAACAGTTCAAAGTAAACTTAGCTAATTAAATAAATAACTCTAAATGATCAAAACTAAAAATTAGGCAGAAACTCGATACATACACATACTAAAACCTACATGGACTTACAGTTCACAGAATTATGGTTCAGCACAGAAGACACCTTCAGAAACTGCCGTCATTTCAATGCGAACTCTATATTCTCTTTTCTTATAGTAAAGTACACGGACTTATAAACGGCATGTCACTAACTGAAATACCTGTTAGAAAAGGGCTGAAGAGAAGCTGGATGAGAGACCTCCTCGACCTTCTCTGCTAAAAAGCCTAGGAAGGAGTTCTGCTTACGTTTTATATAGCACATATACTTATTGTCTTCTGACAAGTGCGAATGGAAAACATGAAGAGAAAAAAAAATATTTGTAGTCATATAGTACAATAACATAATTTTTAATGTGATAAATAGAAAGTAGAAATTATTAATAACTTATATTTATATGATTTTAGTCACTCTTTATTAACCTCTACGAGTTAATATAATGATTTAAAATAAGATTTTGTTAAGGTTATTGTGCCTCAAAAGGAATTCTATTACTGTTAACTTATCACCCAAAATTAAGGTGTCCAGTAATTTTCGCATCAATATTCTTTTTCATATTTTTTATGAATGTGCTCTTAAAGCACTATTATGATTAAAATTATTTTTTTATTTTAGAAATTGATTAAAAAAGTGATAAAAAGGAAATAAATATACCTTTTAATAAGCTGATAGAGAATACATGTTTTCGGAATAGGAAGGAATAGTTTATTGATAAGTGAGTACAACGAAAAACAATGCTTTTAATTCACCATCACTAAATACTCTCATATAATTTTTTATCATACTAACTGGGATTATTTTTTAAATACATTAGAGTTAGTTAGAGGTCTTTAGTCATTTCCTTTTTATCTTGGTGTATGCACCTTGTGTTATTGCTACTATATGGCATTAAAACGTAAATTTTGCCTTGAAAAATACTACTGCTATTGAATGTACTTTAAACTTTATTTATTTTCTAGTTTACACTTTCCAACTGGGACTAGCAGTATAGTTAAAAGTGTTCCGGAGGAAAAAGGGAGTGCATAAAAACCTGGCAACTGCAGCGTAATTTACTTTTTACGAGACACGATGACAGGTGGTGCCCCGTTGCGTGCGTAATAAAGAAAATTCCTGACATGAGACCTTCCCTCTGTTTATTATACTATTTTCCCAGAGCCTATATTAAACGTCACATTTTCCGTTCTTCTCTGACAGGCACAACCTCCGTGGGTAATCTAAATCGACAACACGTCCAGACGTAGATACTCACTTCGTCCTATGTAGACTTATCAGAACGTACTGCATTTTTCATGGTGTATTGCTAGGTTCAGCCATTTTGTTCTAATTATTTAGCATTCTTTAATTAATAATCACCGATTACGTGTCCTAAGCAAATAATTTCTATTTCGTTTTAGATTAACATTTTTTATTAAGCATTTATCTCTTCATAATTTAAATGCAGAAATTATTCATTATTTTCATGTTCAAGTACTATGGTTATCTAAATGATGAAATAAATGTAGGTTATTGATAGGTGTCAACCGCCCATGTCGTTTAAATAGCTTATTAAATGACAATAATTCATATATTTCAACTTCATTTAATCATTTAAAATAATTTAAATTGTATGAAAAGAGCTAAGCATCCCCCTTCTATTATTATTATGACCAATTGATTCTTATTAATCTTTTTTTTTAATTTTTTTATTTTTGTATCTTATATATCAATATTAAATTTGGGATCACTTGTAGCTGAGTGGCTAGCGTAACAGCCTCCCATGCTAAAGGTCACGGGTTCAAACCCGCAGGTGGTCCTAGGATTTTTTAATGGGAGTAAAAAATCCTTAGTTACGCCGTCCTTCGGAGGGGACGTTAAAAGGTGGTCCCGAGCCTGTGCGATGTCAGGTACTCGTTAAAGATCCCTATCCTAATAAAACCTGGATAGGCAAAATTTAGGACTCCCACTGTAGCATCGTCCGATTAGCCATAGTAGCATAAAGTGACGTTAAATAAATAAACAATATTAAATTTTGTTTGCCTTAGCCTCCATTGTTTTATTAGCCTTTTCTATTCATAAAATATGAACTGTTATTACTAATGTCTTTGAAATAGCTATATTGTACGTCGGAAACCATCATCTTTGTCGTGGGTTGCCAGGATTAATAAACTAAATAAATAAATTTATTTAAAATACCAAGGAAACAAAATTAAAAATCTTGAACAATGTCGTATTTTTCTCCTGAGCTAAATTCCGGCAATATGTACTCTAAGAATATTATTGATTCATTAATTTATAAGCACTGAAGAGTTCCTCAAAAGATAGCAATGAAACAACTACAATTTACTCAATTTAAGGCGCTGTGTCTACCCTACCCGCAACACTTAACTTATGTGCGGGCTTAACATCTAGTTTGCTAACACTAAAGTGTAAGGGGTAATTTTCATAAGGTTTGACGTCGCATTTATAGTATATATAATATCATAGCATATATTTTCGCATTATTCAGTTTATTAATAATAAACACAATTTCAAGGATCTACATTTAGAAGAAATTCTTAATATGTACATATAGTTGAGTTGGTCAATAAGTATACTCATATGTCTACATATGGTAGTATTGAGTAGGAAAGAACTTAATCGTCATCAAATATTATGTTTGAGAAAAAAGAGAAGAAAAAATTAAAATTTTATTATCATTAATATGCCCATAAATCAGTTATTTTCGAAGATAGAAAAAAATATGTATAGAGTTTTAGAATCAGTAAAGCGAGTTAAAACAAAAAAATAATAATAAAATAAAATCTTGCCTACATATATGCTTATGACTTTGTAAAAAAAAAGTATTAGTGTTTTTTTACTTTAATAATTATAAACATCACAACTCATAAGATATGTGATCCTCTGATAACTTGGTTGTTATTGATGACAGAGAAAAAATGTAAGGTGTTCTGGAATCAAAAAATTATATTTGAATGAATATCGAAAGAAACATTTATCTATATATTTAAGCCGCACATTATAAATAGATGTTATAATTCCACCAAAACTCGGTTATTATTGAAGATAGAGAAAAATTGAAAATATTTTCGAGATAAAGACACCGTGATGCACAAAGAGAAAATAAAATAATCTACCTAATAATAATAATGAACCTTTGTGGTGGACCAAAGAAATAAAAAATATATCTTTGATCGTTTACGTTTCAAGATACGTAAAAAGCCTATTAAAGAATACAAAGAAATTTGTTTTTCCTAATGAAGGAATAAGTATCAATGCTTTTAGTTCTTAGTGATGTGTCATATAGAATTAAACTGTTTACAAAATGAAAAAAAGAATTATTGAAATTGGTTCAGAACTAGGAAAAGAGATATTGCTTTTTGAAATTAATAGTGGGGATATACTATTTTCCTTTGGATTATTTACCGCTTTTTTTTTAGTTAATTGCTTATTAATAGCTTTATAAACAGTTATATCTTAATGTAGTTATTTGGAAATAATAAACCATTGTGTAATAATTTGCAGCGTTTTTTACTTCAACTTTCCATACATTTGTTAATATAAATATTTATGTCTAAAAAACTGCCATTGTAATTATATACTGGATTATTTTGATTATATAGAAAACAATTTTAATTAGTTAATTTTTAGGATTCAAAGTTGACAGTAAGCTATAGCTTAGACAATTTTCAAGAAAATGACAATAATTAAAAAGGTAATAGTTCTCTGTATTTTGTGATAAAAAAAAATGTATAAAATTGATGTTTTTTTCTCTTTACATCTTTTTTAGAAAACATATGAATATGGCGCTGTGACGCGAAAAGCTTTATAATAACATTTCAATAAAGAGATGTGTAGTAGGGACGGTCTTTTGTGTAATTCACCTTACTAAATGTAAATTATTTTAATCTTTATTATTATTTTAATCTTTATTATTAGTTATTTAATCTTATTATTGTTTTTAGTTTTATCAAATTTATGAAAATTACAAAAAAAAAAAACGTCAAAAATTATGTGAAAATGTAATAATTCTAATAAATAATTATTTGGTTTAAGATAATAAGTATATCAAAAGTTATATATAATTGGAATTAATATTAAGACCGCTTCCTTAATTCCTAAGGAATTTAATTTTAGCTGATTTCTTTTAAATGAAGTCTTAAGTAGATATTTAGGAGAAAAGATGTTAAATAACACAGTAGAATTAAAGAAAAGTTGAAAGCACTTCTTTACAAGGGGAAAGCATATTTATATATATATATATTCAAAGTGCACTCCAAAATGTTCCATCGTATAATCGATATTGCTGCCAATCCAGACAGACACTGTTGTGACTAAAGTAAACACGGAGCGGATGCTGTTAAAGATCCGACTGTTTGTAGATGTTGATGATGATGAGAATAGATGGGACAGGTAGGAGCAATCTGGGCTGAAAGCATGGCGAGTACCCACTTAATATCAATACCGCCGCCGACAAAAACCTGCCTATCAATCTTTAGAGGAGCTAAAACCAGTCCCGGATCCTAACACCTCCGGCCGTATACATTAAAATGGCCCCCTGTCGTTTTTATTTATGCCGAGTGGGTTGCTGTGTTCCTCTCTGTAGCTGATATTAGTCCACCGTTTTTGTCAATAGGGTAGGTATTGGTTTGCTTTTATGGTGGCACGTATCCGAGGTGAATATTGGTCTGGCAAATATTTAAATATACCTGCACTCTCGGAACGGAGACGTATGGATGAGTCCATTTGTTTTTTATTATATTTCAAATCTTTTTTTCTTTTTTTTTTTTATTGATAAATGTGAGAGGAATTAATTATTCGTTGAATTATTCAAATCTTTCAGAATCGGAAACAGTCCCCGATTTTATTTTTAAAATTAAAAGAATAAAAATGAAGCGCACACAAACTTTTACTTACCTTTTTCTACTTAAAATGAATTTTTAGTGTTAAAAAATGCTGTTTTTTTTTTTATAAAGCTATTTGATTGATCAATTTCGTGTGATTATCGTCACTTTCCATTATCTTAGACGACAATGCGTATTGGATAATACTTTCTTTAAACACTCACACTTACTTCTACCTAAGCGCCACAGATATACTGGAGAACCAAAAAGAATCATACGTAAAATTTAAATTTTCCAATCGGAACAGTATAAATAAAAAAGCAACAAGAACATTCAGAACTATGACACGCAAATTAGCAAAGATACTCTACATACAGCCCTTCATATACCAATAGTCAACGAACAGATTTGTATCCTCTACAAACGTTTTCACAAATTAAATGAACACAGTAATACAAAACATGACCACTTAACATGCCGGATAATACTCACAAAAGGCTGAAAAGAAGTTGGTTGAGAGACCTTCTATCCTAAACGAGTAATGGGAACACACCAGGAGGAGATGCAGCTAGACATCTTCTCTCCATCATGCCTATGACGCCTGAATATTAAAATCTTCCTCAGCTTCGTTCCCTGTAAGGAAATTTAAACAGTGAGACAAAAATTAAGAAAACGATCATTTACTCTATTCTTCAAACTTTAGCCTTCAACTATAGTCATTAACCTATAAATCTAACATACGTCCTAGTTTATTATATAACGCTCCATTATTTAACACGTTGCAGAAATTATTATAAGTCAACCAGAAATCGATTAAGAAAAATCCTGTAAAGCACGTGCCAAACGGCAATGGTCTATGAGGAATAGAAAACGGCAAAAATTGCTGATTACTTAAATGGGAAAAGTAACTAGTTTATTTATTTTGTTTTTTCTTTTCAAATATCTTTATACACTCCTGTTAGAAGGTATCTGACAATCAGCAAATGTGGGATCAAATACATGGAGAAGCAAAGTGTCACAGCAACACCCTTCTATGATTTAATTTAGTAGAGGGATCTCTCATTCAGCTTCTCTTTAGCCTTATTCTGACTGGCATTCGGCTATTGTATGTTTATCAGTCTATGATTAATCCTTTAAGTTTACTTAATAACCTACCTACTGGAAAACTAGTTATTTCAATTGTGAAACTCATTGACATACCACATACAGCAAGCTCATCTCTTCTGCAATACTCAATGGTGTCAAAACATTTGAAGTTAATTCTATGTTCACTTTTTGTTTTAAAAGTCCAACTCAAACATAGCGAACCCATCACTTATAATAATTTATAATTGGATAAATTTAGAAATTATCATAATGTAAAAGCTTCTTAAAATATCCATAAAAAAAAAACCCTCAAGACATAGATATACGGAAATTGATTACATGCTTAAGAACTATCATAAATGTATTTTGTTAAAAACATATAAAACCAAATTCCATAAGGAAATGAGAAAACAAAAGTAAAATCGTGCAAGAGAATATTCGAGGAAATATTATAATTTATTGGAAAACCCTTTCTAAAGTGCCACTAGAACTGACGCTATAAGTCATTCATTTCTTCCTTATTAAACTTAAAAACCATTATTCATGAATGCGCACATTGCTTTTCAAATAAGTTTGGTCAACTTTTTTAATATTTGGAATAGTTGAAGAAAACCAGAAGAGTCTGTTCAACTTCAGCATTTAATAATAATTGACAAAAATCATTAGTATTTACGATCGTTAGCTCCTGACTGGCAATTGGATCTACTAATTGGTTTGGCATTAAATAAAAGTACAAAATATTTTTGTGAAGAAATATTATCTAATCTTAGTAATCTATACTATGTGGAGTTTCCTCATAGATCCACCAAGTTTATTGCCATTTGGGATTTTATATAAATTAACAATACCTCTTTCTAGGCCTTGGGTTTCTAATACTAGTACTAAAATGAGTTCTGTTTGTGTTTATAACAATCATCGTTAGTTTCTTCTTTACATGGAATATATAGTAAAGAATAGTATTGTGATCGTTAAAATGTTTGAATTCCAGTTTTCAACGGAAATACTCATTTTAAGGTCCCGTGAGTCCAACTATCCAAGTCGCGTAAAAAGGTCGGTATGTGTCTATCTGTATGTGCGTGTGTAGTTTATGAAGAAAACGAAATGTCGCATGAAAATCAAATTGCCTATTTATGACTATGCGCCTGAGATATTACAAGCACTTACAACTTAGAAGTGCTTGCTACTTTATACCATGCATTTCGCACCTTTTTGCTAATCTCTTAAAATAGCTCTAATGATTTTTATTAGACATGCTATATCGATGTAAAATTTAATGGGCTCTTATATCTTGTATGTTTTGTAGTCTTACAGGGCTTGCATGACGTTATTTTAATTTTTCTAAAGTATCTTAATTGTGTAGTTTCGCAAACATTAACCCATATCATCATATGAGCATTGATGGAAAACGGCTAAGTATACAAGTAGAACAAATTAGATAACCAACTAAAGAAGCTAAATAAAGCTCTAGACACAAAAGCCACATTGCTCATTTTTATTTAATTTTTATCACGTTAGTCTCATTAATAATTATATTTAATCAAATAATTTACGATATTGACAAACCTTTCTTACACCTAATTAGCAAATTTGTTTATAAATGAAAATAATAATCAGATATCTATTTTTATTTAGGTATTCTTAGAGGTTATTCATGATTTGTTGTTATTGTTGTTGTTGTAAACCATAGTGGTCTTTAACTTTTGATCGGAAGAGCACGTTTCCATCAAAACTGAATGTAATCATTCGAGCTTTTTTTTAACCCTAACATTATTTATAACTTCTTAAATTCATTTTAAAATCCCTGGTAAGTAAAAAATTGTGTGTTGCCCGCACCAGATTTATATTGTATATATGTTGTATCATTATTTATTCATTTATTATTTTTTATATCTTGTATGAATGAGGTAATTTATCACTATTATCATTTTGCTGAATGAGACCAGTTTTATTATTACCGAATAAAGCTGTTTCAATATAATAGAACTCAAATGAGTTTTTTTCTTGTTTTTCCCAATATGGTTTTAATTTGTATGAAATATTTTGATGTTTAATGAAAAAGCCGTCTTTCAGCCGCTTAATATTCTCATTGATACGGGAGGTACGGCATATTTCGGGTCTTCCCTGAGCAGCAAACGCTACGCAGCCGATCTCCAACTGATACAAGTTATATTCCAGTTAATGTTTACCAGCCGAGGAATATCACGGAACGTGGCCCATTAGCCAGGATAAATATGAGCGCTGTATGGTGTTTTGGCAGACGGGCTAACCATAGAGAGGTAAACACATATTTAGCCAGGGTCATTTGCAACGGTGGCTTAATTCCTTCGCAATTAAGATAGCGCCCTTGTAGTAGTTGTCCCTGATGAGCTCTTCCTTTTGGCATAATTGGCAAAATTAGTCAGGATGTGAGGTCGTTATGAAGGTGTGGCTCACGACTCTCTTGGTGCCCTCTGCTTATTTCGGGATTCAGCTATTTTCTTTTCTTTTCTTGATCGATATCCGCTATTAGAGGTTAGGGTATTGGAATATTTGCTTAATCTCTTGGTTATTAGAACCAAATATATTTATATTAACACCTATTTTTTTTTTCTTCTCACTTTTATTCCTTCTTTTTTTTTTCCTCTTTTTCCCTTTTTCCTTTTTTTTTTTGTTCATTTTTTTTCTTCTTTCATGTTTATAATAACGCACACCTTTTTATTTATCTATCCTTCCTCTATTTAAAAAAAATATTTTTTATTTTATATTATATATATATATATATATATATATATATTATATAATATTATATATATTGTTAAGAATTGAAATAGTCTTATGTTTATATATCTTCATTAGCAATTTTATTTGTTTATTTTGTGATTAATTATGTGCATCCAAAGTATTCACTCCTCACCTGGAATCCCAAAGCAATCATACCGCAACAGTACAAGACTTCCTTTTGTCACCAATACCTCTTTCCCTACCTCCTAAAGCTATTAATCCCTCTGAAGTTAAATATCTTCTCCAGAAACTGACTCCGTAAATCTCCTGGAAACGATCTCCTTACCCCCTCCCCCCTCCAGATCCTTCGCCAACTTCCGCAGAAATCTATTATATTCCTTACCTATATCTACAACTGCATCCTACGCACGACCTATTTTCCTCTCTTGTGGAAACATTCCACAATCATTCTCTTCCTTAAACCACGTAAACCTTCCAGCAACACTTCATCCTACAGACCTATTAGTCTACACTCTATCCTCTCAAAAATCTTTGAATAACTCCTTCTAAAACAAATCCTGCCTATATTAGAATCTCAAAATCATCCTTCCCATCAGTTTGGTTTCCGTGCTCATCATTCCACTGTTCAACAAGGACTCCGAGTTGTAGACCATATTTCCTCAGCCCTTGAATGCAAAGAGTATTGTTCTAGTGCGTTTCTGGACATAGCGCAAGCTTTTGACCGGGTATGGCACACCGGATTACTCTTCAAGCTTAAAACGCATTTACCCCAGTCTCTATACCTCATTCTACGATCCTATCTCTCAAACTGCTCCTTCCGAGTTCGCTGTGGTGTAGAATTTTCTAACTTTTATCCCATTGAGACCGGTGTTCCTCAAGGCAGCGTCTTGGGACCCGTCCTCTACATCCTTTACACTGCTGATATTCCTAATCATCCTGAAACCTTTCTGGCAACATTTGCAGAAGACACCGCTATCCCATCATCCAATTCCGATCCTGAAATAGCATCCTTAATCCTGCATAGACACCTTTGTCTTATTGAGGACTGGTGTAATGCTTGGCGTATAAAGGTAAACGAAGCCAAATGCAAACAAGTAAACTTCACTCTTCGACGAAAATCCTGTCCACCAGTTTACTTTAATTCTATTCCAATTCCTCTTTCAGATACAGTCCGGTATCTTGGCTTACTACTAGACAAAAGATTGACGTGGAACCCACATACAAGACTTAAACGAAAAGAACTCAACAGACAATTCGGACAGTTATACAGACTGCTAAACAGAAAATCTAAGCTTACAGTTGACAACAAATTATTACTTGACAAGACAATACAAGCCAATCTGGACCTACGGACTTGAACTGTGGGGGGCAGCTAAACGTTTTAACATCAAACGCATTCAATCCAAAGTCCTCCGAACAATAGTAAATGCTCCTTATTATGTCTCCAACTATACCTTACACCACGACCTTAATGTTCCATTTATTTCAGACCTGATTCCATCCAAATTTTCCAAATTCCACCAGAACCTCATTCATCATCCTAATCCTCTAGCACAATCCCTATCCAGCTCCACTCATCCATACAACCCTCTCCATAAAACCCTAGAAGGTTGAAACGGCAGTGGCCCCGAGACATATTGTAAACATCTATTCTGGAGTTCTGACGCTGGTCAGATTCTCCTCTCATGTGCGGTGTGATTGTGGCTGTGGCGCTGGCTCTCACCAGTGATGCGGCTGAGAGGGAGGCGCTGGGATCCTTTGGACTCCGCTTGTCCCTCCACAAGTGGGAGGACAAGCCCCGTCCGGGGTTCCCGAGCTGATTGTAAATATTGTACATAGGTATAAATGTGACATGTTTTGTTTATTTATTTGTTAACTTCATTTATTTGTATTTATTTTGTCTACAAATTTTGTTATTGTATACGTTTATTTATATTATATTGTAGATGTTTATATTGTAAATATTGTATGAATGAGATCCTGTAGCACTATTATTATTGTCTATTATGACAAATTGTAATATATACGAATAAAAAAAAAAAAAAATTATCTTTAAGCGCGACAGTCAATTATTTTATGCTATTAATAGCTGTTAAGTGACCGCGGGGCAGAGTGCATTCTGGGATTGTAAAAGAGAGTTAATGGAGTCACTCGCAAAAAAATCATTTAGAAATAAAAATAAATTGTTTAAGAATCAATTATCTTGAATTGCAATAGAAACATGTGTTTTCTTAAATAATCTATTATATTTTTATCAACTACAATTTTCATCGGCTTTTTATCACTCTCCATTAAATTTTACAATTCCGTGTATTAGATAATTTTTATTCTAAAATGTTTAGTTATCCAACGGTATATTATACATCTATACTACTATTTTTGTGTTCAAAAACTCCGAAATTGCATTAAAATTTTTTTTTTTCACTTTTCTCCTTTAGTCGTTTATTGAATTTGCATAACTTGCATATTTAGCTGTTATTTATCAATGCTAACAAGTTGATGTGCCTAATTTTTTGAAATCCTCAAAACTAAAGGTACTTTAGAAGAAGAAAGTTTAAAAGATCGGTATTTAAGCCTTGTCAGACTATTTCAATCAGAACGAAACCTACACCTTATTAAAGCCCATCAAATTTTACATTGATATAGCGAGTTTAATTTAAATCGTTAGAACTGTTTTTGAGGAAATGATTCGTAAAAAGGTGCAAAATACATGAGATAAAGTAGAACTTCCGGTCAGCCGATTATAGTAAATTGGCTGCCTTAATATCTCGGGCGTATAGCTTTCTTAAATATAAAATTTATATTTCATAAAACTTTTAGTTTTTTCTCTAGATCTGCCACACACACACTCACAGTTCTTTTTGCGGGACTTGGTCATTTGGACTCAGGAGACCCTTAAACGTGAATTTCCGTTGAAAACTGAAATTTTAAAATTTTCACGATAGCAATACTTTCCCATACTACATATTTCATATATAAGTAGGTGAAAGTAAAAACGAAATTAAGTTTTTCAAGCTATGTAAATCATTAAATAATCCTGTGGATAGTAAGTTGATTTCGGTTTTAACATTTAACCTTTTTATTACATTAATGATATATTTAATTAACTTGAATGGTTTAGTTATTAATACTATTTTAAATCCAAAACGGTCTTAGTGAGCAGACTAAGTGAAGAAAGGAAAACTTGGAAGCATAGAAAAAAATTATCTTCTTGCAAGGAGAAAGGTTTGTTGTTGAAATTTAAAAGTCGGCTTTATAAAAGGAAGGTAGCTATTAAGAGACGAACTGAGAACATAACAAGCTACATTTTTGACAAATTGAAATAGTTTGGGCCATTAAGATGGAGTTAGGAAGAAATGAAGAGAAATACATAAATTCTTTAGAATAGTAAAAGTTGGAGCTGGCGGAGCAGGTGCGGCTAAGTGGCCTACATTTTGACACCGCGTCCTCACTTCTTTATTTTATTTCTTTTCCCTCTTCCGATTCTTTCTCTCCGCTTTGTTTAGTTCCTTCGTAAGCTCACCGCCCATTCTCCCTCCTCCACTCTAGATTTGGGAAAGTTAGACCTACCATTTTGTCAGCTATTCTATCCTCCTTATTTTGTAGCTCTAATTTTCCTTATTTTTGTTTTCATTTTTATTTACAAATTATATTAGATTGGCATATTTTTGCTAATATGTGCCCTTCCTCCTCCTCTTATAAGTCATTACCTCAAAAAATGTGAAAGAGAAGTTGCGACTTACCATAGATCGTTGATAAATTAAGGTGAAGGTCAGAATTCAATATTAAAATAAATGGTTATCTTACTAAACCACTACTTTATTTAAACGTTCAACGTTTCACTACATATCGGCTGGTACTCGATCTTCAGGTACTAGCATTTTTTGACTATATGGCAATTCTACAATGAAAGCTCGTGACTGATTCGAGTGATGTTGTATTTTCTTTGATTTTTATTCATTTAACGTCACATTTTTCGTAGTATGGCTAATCGCATGATGCAACAGTGGTAGTCCTAAATTTTGGCTACCTAGGTTTTTTTAGGATAGGGATCCTTAACGAATGCCTGACGCAGTGCAGGCTAAGTCCACTCCAAAGGACGGCATAACCCAGGATGTTTTTCTTCTTTGAAGATCCGTTGAATACTTGATAAACCTTCCAGTTTTGAATCCTTGACCTTGGACAGTAGGTTGTTTTGTTAGCCACTACATCTTATAAGGATGATGTGTGCCCCAACTTTCACCTTTTTGAAATATTAAATAATTTTGCAAAAAGACGAAAAAGTTGACACACATTTTACAAGCAGATTCATCTTTGATTTATTTTTTTTACGGTTGTAAAAAATCCTTGGTTGGTTCTTTCTTTTCAGTGGACGTAGAATGTTGGTCCAGAGACTTTGCGATATCAGTTACTCGTTAAAGATCCCTATTGTTATAAATCCTATACAGGCAAATTTTGGGTCTCCCACTGTAGCATAATGTTATGTACCATATCCAAGTCTTTTCTGACTATTAAAGGCCAAATACAGGAGAAGGAATGTAACTCTGATCAGGATTTATCTTGAAATATTTTTAAGTTATAAAGAAAATCATCAGCATGCATTCCTTTATAACTTGTCATCCGAGGAAAATGTGTAGGATATAATGTTAAAAATAGTAATAAAGTTAAAAATAGTAAGTGGTAAAAATTAAGTAGTAAGTAGTACCCTAAATTAACCCTTTACTGGGCCGTGAAGAGTCATATATTGTACGCAACTTTTAATTGACAGGTTTTTCACAGATTTACCTAATTTAAATGTTAAGATCGGCGTTTATATATATAATATATATATATATATATATATATATATATATATATATATATATATATATATATATATTTTTTTTTTTTTTTTTTTTTTTAAACGTTGTTTTTAATTCGTTCTTTGAAATTTTATTGTTGTTGTCTCAGAATATATAAAGATGTTCATCACCTTTAATGTCAAACGAAAAACAAAATTTCTTAATAATTTGGGTTAAGCATTCGAAAGTTTTAATAACTTTCTGTATTCTCCAGTCATCGGGGCTATATCATTAAGGTCCATGTCTGACATAGAAACTAGGCTATATGTTCTTCTCTAATACAGTGTTCTCTAATTAGCATGCCAAAGTAGGTCAGCATAGGATCCGAGCGTTGTTTTCAAATGTGCGTCCCGTGTTTGCCTCATATCAGTGATATGTCAGGAATTATATTATGACTTCGGGCTATGTTGAGTTCGTTATAGATCCTGAGGTCAACTCAAGTTTGTATAGAACCTCATCATGTAGTCCACAAACTTGTAGATGAAAAGTTTGGAGGATGAACTTTGTATAAAGAATTATTTATTATGTCGTATTATTTCTTTTTGGGGAATTTAAAAAAAAAAAATCAACAGTCATTGGTCATTGATTATAATACGTAGTTAAACATCATGTTATTAAGGTTGAAGGGCTGAGAAAATATATTTGTACAAATGACTAAAAATATATAAAGTTCCTTTTATATTTAACTGTAAAAAAAAACTATTTTGTAAGAGACACGTGCTTCTGCCATTGCTAATAAAAATGTAAAACAACATGATATTTCATAAGAATAATAAGACAAAATTAAAATAAAAACAATATAAATATACACACGGATAATTCTTTTTTATGGATATTGAGATGGAAAAGAATGACTAAGAGCTACACAGCAATCAAGGTCCAATAATTAAGGGAGGGAAAAAATGAATATAAATACATTGGTCACTGTTTTTTGTTGTTTATTAATTTAACAGGAGGCTACAGAGGGAGTCCTAAATTTTGCTTATCCGGGTTTTATGAGGATAGAAATCTTTAATGAGTACCTGACATCGTACAGGTATTCTTCATCACTCATCCAAACTGTATGTATTAATCAATTTTTGTTTGTTTTACATAATTTATTGAAATTTACAACTGTACTAAAAAATACAACAAGTAAATATGATAAACGAAAATTGACATGAAAAGGACTTGTAGAAGAACTACCCAATGGTAGCACTCCTGTAACTATTTTAAACTAGAAGGGCTCAAAGCCATCTTCTTTTCAGACGCCTCGGAGGATCAGAATCGAAGAGGAAGCAAGGATTGAAACTAGTCGGTTAGGGTGGGAGTGGAGTTTTTCATGGAAGGAGTGATATCTGGCTCGGGCCAGATCAGCAACAAATAGAACATTTAGGTCTTTATGGTTTATTTGTAATAAAGTAAGGAGCGTTGAGGATTTTACGGTTGATTTTGGACTGTAAGGATTGGATCGGGAAGAATTTGATGGTTTAGTCGAGCCCAAAAGCTCAAATCCGTAAACCCATATAGGCCTTATGATAGTCATGTAGAGGAGTCTTTTGTAGTTAAGTGGGAGGTTAGAGCGTTTGTCAAGTAAGTGTTGAAGTAATCGAAATCAGCGAGCAGTTTCTCGTCGTTTCAGTCTGGTGTGCGGATTCCATGTGAGACGTTTGTCAAGGAGGATACCTAGGTAGCGGATCTGTTCGACCGGAACAAGTGGAATATTATTAAAGGATACTGTAGGACAGGATGTCATTGGTTTATTACGGAGGGTAAAGGTGATTTGGTGGGATTCGTCTGAATTTATTTTCATTCTCCAATTCTAACACCATATCTGGAGGTCTCTGCTGTGGGATTGTAGGGTTTGAGAGGCAATAAAAAGATCGTTATCGACCGATGACACACAAATGTCATCAGCATACGTGGAAAGGAAAGTGTTAGGATTGGTTGGGATGTCAGCTGTATAGACTGTGAAGAGGATACTGCCTTGTGGGACGCCAGCGGACTGAACAAAACGGGATGAGTAGGAACTAATTAATAAATTTTATTCAATAATGAATCAAATTTCCCACTAAAAGCTAAAGTAGTACGAAACTTAAAATTTCATATTAGCAGGTTTTTACAAAAACGCATTACAAGAAAATAATCGATTTTCGTTATATTAAAACGTTATATAATTGTGTTTAATGACTTTCAATAACACATTGGTTTCGTCCTCATGGAAATAGTTTTTCACTTCCTAAACTTATATAATACTAAGTTATAGTTTTACAATAACTCTAAAAAAATAATGCTTGATAATATTTCTATGGAAAACCTCTATTAAGCTTTTTTTTTTTCAAGTTAAGAAATAACAGAGTTTTCCTACTTTACACGCACCAGAGATTTTGTCTGTATACTTATCGATATTTATAATTTTCATGCTAACTGAAATTAAACTTGCTATCGTAACCTTTACTAGAACACCGTTTCTATAAACACGCCTGATGAAAGTGAAAGGAGAAATCATTTATAAAATTTTCTCTTACACGCCTACCTCTATACTTGTTGGACTCAAAAGAGAGACGCCATTTGAGTGGAAAATGCGAGCAATTAAGTTAATGGAAGTAAGGTTTTTGAGAAGGATGCCGCTCTTCTCGCCTGTTACACATAATTACTTAATTAGATCTTTGATCGCCCCATCCTTCCTCCTCCTCTGCAGAGGAACGAATCACTTTTTCGCAAAATAAATTCGCTCTTGCATTAAGGTATCTTGCAATGATCTGCAATCGGAAACCGTGTAATTGATTTGATGACATCGGAGTGCTATGTCTATAACCGGCTGCTTTTCTAAGGCAGCGGTAACTTTAGCGGTATATTTCCTGCAATGTTCCGTCAGTGGTACTTGATAAAAACTTTTAGTCAGGTCTATGGTCGTGAAAATTTTCTTACCATTACAGTATTTTAAGATGTCATCAATGCTTTCCGATTGCTCGTAATCTGCATACAGTTTGTTATTCAGCTTACGAGCGTCTAGACAAATCCTTACGCGACCATCATTTTTATTAACGACTACAATCGGGTTAAGATAGTGACTACTACTAGGTTGAATAATATCATCTTTAATCATCCTTCGGATTTCTTCCCTAACAGCTTCCCTTTTGTGAAATGGGATAGGGTAAGGTTTTACTCTGACGGGTTCTTCGTCGGTAAGCTTTAGCTCGTATACGTACCCCTTAATCTTTCCCGGGCTTTCGGAAAAAACATCGGAGTTTTTAACCAGAATTTGTTCGAGTCCTTGTATAATATGACTGGGGACGTGGGCTTGGCCTGCCTTAACCTGCTTTATTTTTTCCTCTATACCGAATATCTTATCTTCTATATTAGCCCTTGAGATTTCTTGAACGCTAACCTCCTCACTGGGCTTTGTTTTCACTTTGTTTCCATCTTCAGAGAAAGTAACCCTTCTTAAACAGCCGGATTCGGCCTTCATCGTAAAATAATTTTTCTCTATGTTAATTTCTTTTATGCGCGCTTTCATGAAATCGTACCCTAAAATACAATCCTGACTGAGGTTAGGTATTATAAGGAAGTTTAGTTTTAAAGTATAATTTTGAAAAGATGTACTAATGAAGACTTGGCTCTTGACCGATGTAGACTTCTTTCTGAGCGCGGAGTAAATTTTGAAGTTGGAAACAGGCAGTTTTTCGTGTAGAAACTTCTCTTTATTTCTTTCATAAAACGCATCATTTAGACAAGTTACTTGGCTTCCAGTATCCAGTAGTGCATCCACTTGAATTTCTCCTAGAGTTAAGGTAACATATGGGCAAATGACATTTTGGAATTGATTTTGAAAGTCCATAGGTTCAAGAGTCAAAAGATCAGTAAACTCTTGGTATAAGGAAGAAATGCCCAGATCCGAATCCCCAGTCTCTATTTCTCATTGGTGGTCTCGCTCTTCATCACTTTGTCCAGTATCTCCCGAAGACTCTATTTCTTCTTCTTCTACATAGTGTTTCATATTATTTCGGTTAAACGTTGGTTGGTGCTTCCTTCCTGTCCAAATTCTACGTGGTGATCCTACCTTGTCTTTACTAATAGAACTGTCATTTCTTTTCTCCCCTTTAACCTGTAATTCATTTACCGCGAGTTTTTTTCGGGTTTGTTGTGGCCTATACGATCTTTTATACCCTCTATCCTCATTGTTGTAATAATGTTGAGTTCTCTGATAGTTCCTTTGTGGCCATTTACCTGGTCGCTCTGCATCTTCTCGGGTTCTTAAATAATTCCGGGGCCTATTATCAACATAGGTTCTCTTCATGCCTGAGTCACCTGAAGTATATTTTGTCCTGTTCGATTCCTTGGATCTCAAAATATTTTCTCGACCAACGTCCTCCAAGAGCTGCATAAATCTATCTATATTTTCGATTCCTTGATAGATGACAACCTCTTCAACTTTTGGACCGAAGTGACGTCCTAATGTCCTGCATATGTAATGGTCATCCAGGCTGCTTTTGCATGCCCTAGCCCGAATTACCATCCTACTAAAATATTCAGTGGAGAAAGGTGAGTATTATTAAAATAATTTCCACGGTTAAGTTCTTCATATACCAAGTGGTCATACCGAGAGCCATGAAACCTCAAGAGAAATTTTTCCTGAAAATCATCAAAGGTTCCCATTGTGTCTTGGCTGGTAGCATACCATGCCAGGGCGTCATCCAACAGATGGTCTTTCACGAAGTGTTCTAACGGCACATACTTTCCATACATTTCATATTCGATTCGGAGGCGGTTGATGAACTCCGTTGGTATGTCTTTCTTACTGTTGGAAAATCTACATTTTTCTGGAAGCTGCCTTCCTAGTATTGCCATTGGATTCGTATTCCAGATATCTGGTAAGGCCCTATCAGGAGTAGGTGGGTTTCTGGCTATCGATGGTGCTTGACCTGGCGAAGCTTCATGGGTTTCTACTTCGGCTTGGAGCGGTGGCCTCATTGACGTGATAAGGTCCATACACCGTTCGATCTTGGCCTCCATCGCCTTAAACTTATTATTCACCTGAATCTTTAGCTCAATCTTCAGCCCTTCAATCTTATCGTCTAAGTCTTTCAGTTGTTGATCGATTCGCGAATTTAACTGGTCACTTCTCTCTTCGCACGCATAGCTATGCTGTTGGCACCCAAATCTGACCTCGTCTATCTCTCTATAAAGTCCTACCATCCTCTTCGTCATGTTTTCTTCCAATTCTTTTGATTTATCACTAGCAATTTCTTTCATTTGTTGAAGCATTATTCGAACATCATTCTCCTCTGTATCAGCATTTCCCTTATTACTATTAATTAACTGAATTCCCCTTTCTCGTTCATTTTGATTATGTCGCTGACTAGTTCCTGGGACTGAAGAATCCGTCTGTAGAGCTCTCTCTGGATCTATTTGTCCGTGTTCCGAATCCGACATTAGTTCTTCTTCCGAACATTCAATTTCGGAAAATACCCTTTTATCCTCCTTTAAGGCCCTACTCACCGAACGAGTATTTTTACTTGCCATTTTTATTTGAGCGGTAAGAGAGAAGAGAAAAAAAAAAAAAAATAATAATCTTGGGCAATCTAACACTTTGTCAACTAACCGTGAACTGTGGAATGTTTTTAACTTATTATCCTAACCCCAATAGCTGAAATACACAGAGACGCCACGGATCCTTACAGATGCTGAAAACTGAGTTCTAGTGCACTTAATAAAATCTTAGGACAACCCTCATGCCACCTATATTACAATAGTGAATTGGTAGAAACGTCCCCACAAGGGATGCCATTTAAATGCTATGTCTATATCCGGCTGCTTTTCTAAGGCAGCGGTAACTTTAAATCAGTAATTAATCTATTTAATTTAATTATATATTATACCTTTCGGAACCATCGGATTTCCTTTCCAAAGGTTTCGTGTTTATCAATTCCAATGAGTGGCATGCAGGGGAAGATCAAATTACTGACAGAGTTAAATTAGAGCAATTATTATTAAATATAACTATAACATAGATTTCCGGCTTACACTCTATTTACACAATCTCCAGACCTATGATTGAGAATACTGAGGGGTTCGTGGTTATTATCTTTGCCATACAATATAACATTAAAAGGTTACCTTAAAAACACAGCTACCGAAGATGGTGGAATTGGTCACTACTAAGTTTCGTACCCCAGCGACTCGGCTCTGCTCTCTGGTCTCCGACGGACTTCTTTTCGACCTCTGACTCTTTCGTGGCTCGACTCCACTGCTGTTCTCGATGGTAGTACCCGTCTTGTCTCTCACTTCACTTCCACTCCCTCTTCTTGTGGATCGAACACCCTCGTCACTTCTATCCCCTCTTCTTTTCCAAAAAAGTCCCATATTTTGGAATTTGCCGATCTTTTATCGAACAAAGGAAGGCAGGGCTGATATGGGAGTGCCCAGTCCAGTCTTTGTCCAGCCTAGCGGCTGGGGTCTAGAATGTTCTTGGGGTATCACGCTGTCCATGGGAAATCTCATGGGAGGGATGTCCAATCCTTTTAACTTTTACCGACAAAGGGTTATAAACCTTTCACTTGACTAATTTCAAACTTATTTAATACTGAACTTATTCCCTTAGTATTCTCAATACATAACAGGAGTTACCATCGGTCAGAGTGCCATTTAGAAGAAGAAAGAAAATAAGCTTTACATATTTACAAAATGACAAATAATTTTAGAGGAGACATCCTTACAATCAGAAAAATGTTGTTCTTTTTTTTTCGAAATTATAATTCATCAACCTAAATGACTTTTATGTAATAAATTTAATTTAAACCTACAGTAAAGATGAAGGAACAATTATTAAAAAAATCTGGAGCGCTTAACACACGACTTTCACTTACCTTCGTTGTTGAAACTATTGAAGAATTTTTAAACACTTCTAGAGATAAAAATATATTTTTAAAGAATTAATTATATTTAATTTCAATAGAAACATGTTTTTTCTTAAATAATCTATTATATTTTTATCTACAAAAATCAGTTAGTTTTATCCGTTTTTCATTACTCTCCATTACCCTTTACAATTCCGTGCATCTGATAATATTTTTTCTTAAACCTTTAGCTATCTAACGGTATATTATACATCTATATTACTATTCTCGTGTTCGAAAACACAAAAATTGTATAAAAATTATATGTTTGCACTTTTCTCCTTTAGTTGTTTATCAAATTCGCTTAACTTTCATATTTAGACATTATTTACCTGTGCTGATGGATCACTTGTAGCTGGGTGGCTAGCATAATAGCCTCCTACGCCAAAGGTCACAAGTTCAAACCCGCAGGTGGTCCCAGGAATTTTTAATGGGAGTAAAAAATCTTTAGTTATTAGTTACGCCGCCCTTCGGAGGGGACGTTATAAGGTGGTCCCGAGCCTGTGCGATGTCAGGTACTCGTTAAAGATCCCTATCCTAATAAAACCTGGATAGGCAAAATTTAGGACTCCCACTGTAGCATCCTCCGATTAGCCATAGTAGCATAAAGTGACGTTAAATAAATAAGCAAACCTATGCTGATAAGATGATTATATAATTTTTGCTGATGATTATATAATTGGAAAATATACAAAATTAAATGTACTTTAGACGAAGAAATTTTAAAATATCTGCATTTAAGCCCTGCCAGAATATTTAAATAAGAATGAAACATGATATTAAAGCCCATTAAATTTTACATCAATATATATAATTTAATCAAAATCGTTAGCGCCGTTTTTGAGGAAATCGTAAAAAGGTGCAAAATGCATAGTATAAAGTGGCTCTTCTGGTTAGCTGAGTTCGATGAAAAAGCTGCTAGAACATCTCAGGAGTACAGTTGTCTTAAATATGAAATTTCAGTGTCATAAGAAGTTTTCGTTTTCGTCCGGGAGTTACCACACACAGACCTTTTTGCGGGACTTGGTTATTTGGACTCAGGGGACCCTAAAACGTGTATTTCCATTGAAAACTGGAATTCGAAAATTTTAACGATCGCAATACTTTCCCTTACTATATATTTTATATATAGGTAAGTGAAAGTAAAACAATTAAAAAGAAAAAAAAATCCTACATGTAAAAACGAATAAAATAATTTGAAATTTAAAAATTAAACAATTCAGTTGAAGCAAGAAGTAGTTTGAGTATACGCAAATAGTTTTAGTGTAGGAAGCTGCAAGTCTTAAAGCATAGAGGATATTTTTAATTTCTTCCTCTAAGGTACTTTTAATTTTATAGATTCAGAAGAATTACCCATACCATCTTATCATGATTGATAAAAAGCGGCTAAATATAAATGTTGAACGAATTTGATAACGAAATAAAGGAGAAATAAGCAAAAACATATTTTTATTTAATGTAATTTTTGGTTTTTGGATTATAACAACAGTAACATAGATGTATAATATACCGTTAGAAAGCTAGAGATTTTAGAAAAATATAAGCTTGGCACTTACTTGCCTTCTTCATGCCCATCATGACCGCTGCTTATGTTTCTATAGCACATTTGCTTATTGTCAATTATTGTTTTTGACAGGTGCGAATAATAATTATGAAGATAGAAAAAAAATGCTTTTGTGCACAAGATTAAATGAGTAAGAGATTACCTAATATGGTAGCAATGAATAAAAGATATGATGACGTTAATTAAAAACTGAGAATATTCTATTATAAAATCCTTACAGCTACTGTCTGAAATATTTCCTGAAAAAAAAAAAAAACATTATGAAATGATTTGCCTCGATTTTATTCACAAGCTCATATTAATGGGTAAATTAAGTGATCCATCAATCAAATATGATATTTTGCAACAAATTATAGTTAATTATGTGATCTGTTGATTAAAAATAATTCTCATATTTTTTATTGACTGTATTTTTATGACAATGTTTGTTGAATACGTAACAACATGTGAATACTAGAAAGGTTGGTAAGGAAATAGCTTCACGTTTTATTAAATGACATCATAGTTAATTCATTGAATATCGTACTGTTAATAATTTCATAACATCTAGAACTTTTTTAATAATAATTCAAATGTATCATAATAACTTGTATGTTTTTATTTAACACTTAATTTTCTATTCGCTCTTGTCATGAACTAGGTGTGTAGTGAATTTTATGGATGAATTTTTTATAGTGTAATGTAGTAAAAATACATGTACTGCTGAGCTCATAATATTTTTTTTATATCATACTTTGTTTTCTATTTACTCCTGTCATGAACTAGACATGTATTGAATTTTATGGATACATATTTGATAGTTATGTGGTTAAAATAAAGTATATGTTCTGCTGAGCTCAGAAGTGATAGTAAACGAAAAGGAAGTTCTGTTTGGTAGATACCTTTTAAAGAAATATTGGGTCGTAAAATAGGTTCGTGGCGTTTATGATATTTACAATAAAATATTTAAATTTAATCCTCTCTGTGTTTATAAAATCATGTTTACTTCATCAATAATGTTTACATATTCTAAAAAAGATTAGTTAAGGTGCTTTCATGCATTAATTTTCAGCTTAGATTTCTTATCTTTAAATGGTATTTTGTTTAAATGAATTTATTTATTTCCGAAAAGGAAAATCCGCAGAACAGACGGTTAAAAAAATTAGCAGTGTGGATTGCGATAAAGGGGTACTCACTACGTTTGCTATAGCATATTTTTTGCTAAACCCGTCGAGTTTCTACAGTTATTTCCTGTAAATAACTAAACTAAACTCGACGGGTTTAGTAAAATAGCACAACAATTATGCTATAGCAAACGTAGTGTGTACCCCTAATGTCTTCGGAGAAAGGATCGTCCGTTATTGGTTTGCTCGGCTCAGAACCGAAAATTTTAACTTGGAAAACCCAAAGCGCTCGGGTTGTCCTTCAACTGTTGATGATGAACAAATAATGAAATTAACTGAAAGATGGCAACATGCAATAGATCAAAATGGGTCATATACAATTAATGGAAAAATATTTACAAGAATCTGAAGTTTTTATTGAAATCACCATTAAAAACCGCTATGAACTTAATTTACTACCCAATATATTAGTTTGTATCAGCAAGCTTTTCGGTTTATTAAGTATTTTATTAGTATATTAGTAAAAAAAAAAAAAAAAAAAAAAAAAAATATATAATTATAAAATAACCTCGAATAAATGGAATTTTATTTCATAACAAACTGTTTAGTTTTAAGGATATATATATATTAGGGTTTAATGCTTCATAAGCGAACCGGTGTTTGCTATCTAATTTCAAGAAATCGACTGTAGGAAGAGGATACTGTTATTGTTGCCAAATAGAGGATCATAAAATCGTAGAATAGCACTCCTGCCCTATTCACAGTAAGAAATAATCTTTCGCTGAAAATGGCTGAGAATTCGGGGAGTAAAGCTGATTAAACTGTTCCAAATGTATATTCATTGGGTAGCTGGGGCGTTATCTTGTATGGGAGAGGAAAATGACTATAATACTCGAAGGAGGCCGGTGTTTTCTTATCCTGTGGAAAGGGACATTGTATTGTGAAATAGGATACTGGTGGGGGATAGTAGCACGGCGGTGGAGCTTTCTCTAAGCCCTATTCCAAGCTCATCCACCACTTCTTATCTTTTTACCACCTATTTCCCTCCTCCTTTTATTTAAAATTCATAAAAAAAATTCTGGTAATGGAGTCTTCGCTGATTTTAGTGAGTTATTAGCATAATTTAAAAAAAAAAAATTATATATACATACTTGCATTAATTAATTCTTGCATTTGTCTATTGTTTCCTGATCACAAATATATATATTATCAACAGTCGAGTATTATATATTATATAATTAAAATTAGAACATTTCTCTTCAACAAAACATTTGTATTTATTCGTACAATAACATACTCATATCTGTTTAATGTTTTAAGGTCAAAGGTTTTATTTTAAAAATTGTGTTAAAATTGCTTCTTGATGTCTACCTAAAATTGTTTTTAGTTCAATTTCTAAATTTCTTCTTACACTACACATATGGTTTCTAAATCCATGTTATAGATCATTAATATAAAAATGATTAAAGCAAAGAGTATATATTTTTTATATAATTAAAATTTTTTATTTATTTATTTATTGAGATATATTACAATTAGTTTCTATATAAACATTAGTAATAGTGATATGAGATCACATTCACACAATATATACTGTATACAATGATAAAGTCAAATTACATAAAATATAATATAAATTGTAATGTATTGAGGATACTGAGTTCATAATTAAATAATTTTAATATTAAACAATTAATGATAACGAACCTTTGTCGGCAAAACATCAAAAGGTGTTTACCTAGCCCCCTAGAGTTTCCATCGGTATGGGCCCCCCAGCAGTACCAGAAACCTCTGGTAGTTTCCCCCAGCGGCGGCCAACAAGAATATTAGGAGGGGTGAAATGATAAGAAATTGAGTAGTATAGTATAGCACAAAGGCTATACCGCCAGCCGGGGAACTTCCCATATTGGCCCACCCAAGGTGACGAGAAGGAGAGAGAAGAACCGAAGAGTTAGTCAAGTTCTATCCTCAAGAAGAGTGAGTCGGGTTCCATCTACAAGAAGAGGAGGTGGCCGTCGGGGTTCTGAGAGCAGCTGGAGGATGATGCCAAGAAAGGGGACCTAAGACTGATTTTCACCTTCGCCAGCCGGTTAAGTGTTTCAAAGGTATATTGTTATTTGTAATATTGTATGGCAAAGGTAGTAGAGAAAATCCCTCAGTATTCTCAATCAGAGTTTTAGGCAATATGTGAATATAATGATATGTGTAAATTAATAATTATAGTAATGTATTAATTGAATCTTGTTTACTTTAATCTTACCCTGCATGCCACCTATTGGATTGGTAAACACGATACCTTTGGAAAGGAGATCCATGGTATCATTAAATATAGTTTATATATTGACTAAATATAGTAAGTAAGCTAGTTTTTGAAGCTACCGCTGCCTTAGAAAAGCAGCCGATTAAAAACATAGCAAAATATATTAAAAAAAACAACAACCTATATTTCAGATAAATACAAATTAATGAAATAAAGAAGTAAAAAATACATATGAGTCCAAGAGATCCTAGAGCCTCGCTCTCAGCCGCGTCACTGGTGTGAGCCAGTGGAGGCTGAGTTAGGGCGCAATAGCCACAAACATACATTACATGAGAGGAGGATCTAACCAGTGTCAGAACTCCAATTTAAATGTTTGCAATACGTCCATTTCAATCTTCGAGGAGGATTGTATGGATGGGTGGTGTTGGATCGGGATTGTGCTAGAGGGTTAGGATGATGAGTAAGGTTATGATGAAATTTGGAAAAGTTGGATGGTGCCAGGTCTAAAATAAATGACATTTTAAGGTCGTGGTGTAGGGTATAGTTGGTAACGTAATAAGGAGCATTAACTATAAATCGGAGGACTTTGGATTGGAAGGATTGGATGCGTTTAGTGTTAGAATGTTTAGCTGTTCCCCACAGTTCAAGTCCGTAGGTCCATATAGGTTTCAGTACTGTCTTGTATATTAGTAATTTGTTGTCAACTGTAAGATGAGATTTTCTGTTTGATAGTCAGTATAACTGGCTGAATCTGCAGTTGAGTTCTTAAGTCCTGTATGTGGGTTCTACGTCAGTATTTTTCTAGTAAAAAGCCCATGTACCGGACTGTGTCAGAGGAAGGAAGCGGTATGGAATTAAAATTAACCGTTGGATAGGATTTGCGTCGAAGGGTGAATGTGACGTGTGTGCACTTGCTTTCGTTCTTCTTAATACGCCAAGCATAACTTCCAATTTTCGAGAGGCGCGGAAGTAGGCTAATAGGTCTGTAATATGACTGTTATTAGAATGTTTGCCTGGTTTTAGATAAAGGATGATAGTTGAATGTTTCCATAAGAGAGGGTAATAGGTAGTGCGTAGGATGCATTTATAGAGATATGTAAGGAATGTAATAGCTTTAAATGGAAGTTGTCTTAAGATTTGAGGAGTAAGGAGATCGCATCCAGGGATTTACGGAGCGAAGCGTTTTAAGAAGATATTTGACCTCAGAGTGATTCTCAAAATCCCAAATGACCTTGACGACGCCGTATATTCCTTTACAACCGCTATTCAACGAGCTGCCCGACTGCCTCCTCTCCCAAATATTTCCTTGCAAAAGCGTGTGGAAGAGGTTTCCGGTTGACATGTTTAGGAATAGGTGTTAATGGATACTTTTAGGATTAATGGACTATGATCAGAGGATAGTTCATCAAGGCGAGCTATGGAAAAGTTCAAAGAGTCTAATCCGCTGTGGATGAAGAAGTCGAGGATGTCAGGATTACGGTTAGGATCTGTTGGCCAGTAGGTACGGGAATCGGGAGGTAGGAGATGAAAGCGTCGGGAGTTGAGTAAAGACTGCAATGTCCGTCCAGGAGAATTAGTGGTTCTGGAACCCCATTGTTGATTCTTGGCTTTTAAGTCTGCACCCAAAATGAAGTAATTCCCCAATAAATAAAATTAGAACATTTCTCTTCCACAATTTCTTTTTATTTATTCGCACAAAAACCGGAATGGAATAATTTCGCTTACTATATGTTTCACGAATAGTTATGTAAAATACAAAATATTTTTTAATCGCGTATGTTTTTGAAGTATTTTATATACATTTTTTTAAAATTTAAAACATAAAATTATGTCAAATCGTCCTCTTCAAGTTTTAAAACGAAGCCTGTAGCTTATTTTGTAAATACCCTAACTCCATTCTTTTTTACACATATTTTTTCGCACCATAATTGCCATTATTTTAATAGGAACTATAAATTAATCACCTTTAGATACACTTAACGAGTGTCACTTATTTCTGTTGTATATTTGTTTAATTAAATTAAAACATAAACCCTTAAATATCTGAATTGTATAAATAGTCTTTGGCAGTTTTCCAAATATACTTCTCAACTGACTTAAAATCTTTTTTTCATCCTCATTGTATGTACTATTATTATATTGAGATGGTTAGGGTACAGGTTAAAAAAAAAAAAAATAGATAGTAGTGACAAACTATTTAATACACAACGTTGACTCACGTTGCGGGTCTTCATCAGGGCTAAAAAACAAGATACAATTGTAGGTGTTTGATAATAACAGCAGATAACATAAAAATTAAATGATGAGTAACATTAAAAATTTAAGAATTGAGAAAAAAGTAATAAGAACTAGTAAAAAAATAATTAATATATCAACAAATGTAAATAGAGAAATGAAAGATAAATGTGGTTAACAGAAGTATGTAAGGTAACATGAAGTGAAGCAAAAGCCATAGTCCAAACATAATAACATTGTTATTATAATACTGATGCTTTATTTTAATAATTTTTTGGACTTTCAGTTTAAATTATAATTACACATATTATTATTGCTTTGTTTTAGTCGCTTTTCGTCACTCTCTATTACCCTATATTATTTAACCAAATTTTTTTTTTTTTTTTTTATTCGTATATATTACAATTTGTCATAATAGACAATAATAATAGTGCTACAGGATCTCATTCATACAATATTTACATATAAAACAAAAGGAAAGTCAAATTACATAAATAAAATCAAAATAAATAAACGTATACAATAACAAAATTTATAGACAAAATAAATACAAATAAATGAAGTTAACAAATAAATAAACAAAACATGTCACATCATACCTATGTACAATATTTACATCACTCGGGAACCCCAGAGGGTTGTCCCCCCACTTGTGGAAGGACAAGCAGAGTCAAAAGGATCCCACCTCCCTCTCACGCATCACTGGTAGAGCATGGAGTAAGTGAGGCGCCACACCACATCCCTATATTATTAAATTACTCTTTTTCTCACATTTTGAGCTTTTTAACGATATGTTAAACATCTGTGTTACTATTCCTATGTTTAGAAAAAAAAATGCCTAAGCAAATATTTTTACTCCTTTCTCCTTTAGTTGGTTATCGAATTCGTTTAACTTGTATATTAACCGTTTTTCACCAATGCTAACGAAAAGATATGTTTAATTTTCTTGACAATTTCGTTGTGCCATCTCAGGAATATACGCTTCGAAAATATGAAATTTCGAGCTAGGCTTATCATGAGCACATATTTTTTCGGGAATTGGTAATTTCTACTCAAGGGACCCTAAGACGTGTATTTTCGGTGAAATCTAAAATTTGAAAATTTATCGATCGCAAAACTTTCCCTTCCATATATTTCATATTTAGCTAAGTGAAAGTATAATGTGTATGTGGTATTCATCTGTGAAGGGTTGCCCATGATACGTTGATGCCTATCAGAAATAAAAACGGCTTATTTATGGTAATTAAGTATCAATTGCCATAATAATATATTAATCATTGAATACATAAGCTCTTTGCTTAAGCCTATCGATTGATGCTGGAGAGATGTGTACAGGTAGACATAACGAAAAAGCAACATAACAGTCGACTAATACGGTATATAAATCCAAGGAGAGGGCTCCATACATCAGGAGTATGGGAGCCGCTATTCAATGGGATCCCCTAATACTGTCCTATAATCTATTGATACCTACCGCCTGTCTCCCGTTAAATTTCCCACCCTCCTACATCCTTTACCATCATTTTTCAACATTTACTTGTATAACACTTCTACTAGAATGGAAACGCTATAAATAAACTTTAGTACACTTGTTTTCTCAACCACCTCATCCCTCTGATAATTATTTATATTTTTAATTTTTTTTTTATTTCTTCATTTCCATAACAACAGTGTGATTCATACCTAGTTTTTTTAAAGCAAAATTTGTTACAATTGACAAAATATGGTAAAGTAGCATACAAAAGAAACCGCGAACTGGATTATGTTTATAATTATTCTAAAGATTAAATCGAACACGGTGCTACAACTCGTTGCCGGGCCTTAACCTGAAAAAAAAACCTCGTCCAAGTACCACGACTAGTGCCTCTACCATTCTGTTCTGGACTCCTAGGATACTCCGAGCATCAGCAGTAACTCCATTCATCTATGTTAATCTCGGTCTTCCTTGCCGTTTCTTACCATAAATTGGCTGTTTCAGGACCTTTTTAGGGATCTCACTGTTCTCCATCCTTGCACATGACCTGCTCATCATAGAAGATTCAGTGTATAAAAGAGCACTACATCAGGTTCATTTTATGCTCCTTAAAACTCCCGATTTATGCCTCCTCGCCACTGACCTCCAACTTGCAACCCTAATGTCGTTTCAAAAATGCTGAGGTCCTGGTTCATCGTTTTGGTACTTACTCAGGATTCTAATGCATGCAATAAAATTAGTCTAAGAGTATTTGGTCTAAGAGACCCTTTTCAGTTTTATTAGAGAGAGCTTTACTTCCGAAGTGGCGTAATCATCCAAAATATGTACTATTAGCAGGCTTGATCCTTTTCTTAACCTCTAGTTGTAGTATGTGTTTTATCTTGTGAGATCATTGATCCCAGGTTGACAAAGTCAGAAATTTACTTAAGGTTATTTCTTCAGATTTCTTGATTTGGGAATTCCTCTGCTACTCGCGTTGACCTCAAGTACGAGGTTCCTGGCGGACCCAGTCAGGACTTCTTCATCTTCATGCACATCACCTTAAGAGTGACAAACCATATCTAGGTCATAAGCCTTTGGGAGGATTATAATAAATCTATGAAGGATTAAATAATAAAGATAAATATAAATCACAACAAATAAATTAATGAATATATAAAATTATTAAAATAAAATATGAGGAAATAAAAAAAAAAAAATAAACGTGAATAAGTAAATTAAATAAAAACAATAGTAGTTATTAAATAAATAAATAAAACAAAATAGATTTACTAAAGGCTTAACGCAAATTATTTATGTTCAAGGATATTTATTTGATTGTATTCAGTTGACCGTGCCCAATAGGGTGATTAGCAACAACAATAGTTAAAACTATATTGTATAATTTCATTTTTTTTTTTATTCATAAATAGGATTTCCGTTATAAGTTCTTCTTTTTTATAAATATATTTATTTTCTATTTTTAAATTAATATCATTCTTGTAATATGTATTATAAAGTACTCCGTGATGAATAACACTCAGGCACTATCAACAAAATCTGGTGAGGTCACCACACGACTTTTACTTAAATTCTCTGTTAAAATCAATTTAATAACTATTAAATAGTTACGGTTGAAAAATGTTAATTGGATTATATTGTTTCGATTGAAACATATATGTTCGATTAAGTAATATAATAGTATATAACTGTTGCGTACAATAATCACTTAAGTTTACGCCCTATTTTTGACTTAACATTACTTTCCACAATTATTTAATTTAAATAACTTTTTGTCTAAAATATTCAGCTTTTTAACGGAATATTATACATCTATCTATATTGCTATTTTTATGTTCGCGAAAAAAATACTTAAAAAAATATTTTTTTTTCTTTTCTCTTTCAGTTAGTTATCAAATTTTTATATTATATATTATGGTATATATTCAACTTGCATGTATTTAGCTGTTTTTTATCAATGCTAATAAAATGTAATGGTTAATTTTTAGAAATGTATGCAATTAAAGGTACTTTTGGGTGAAAATTCAAATACAAAAATGTTCATGATCGCAAGAAATTTCCCTTAAAATATAAAAATCGGGCATATCCTTTGAAATAGTAAATTAGTCCTTTTCGGGCGTAAGCCACCTCACCCACCCTAATATAGACAGTTAGACTTAAGTTATTTCGGACCGCTTCTTGCATCGGGAAGAGAGTTTCGATATTAAAAAGTGTCCTTTTTAGTATGGTAATCCTAGTTGCCAGTGATTTATTTCGATTGGTATCCTTTTAAAAGGAGAATCGATTCAAAAATGGAGGTTCCCTTCCATTTTTAACCGTATCCTGGTTACAAAAAATGTCAATTGTTAAGAATCCTTTCAACGAGAATGGCGACTTTAACTTTGAACGAAAAAAAAAAATTAAAAAGTCCTTAAAATATGAAAATCGGGCATATCCTTTGAAATAGTAAATTAGTCCTTTTCGGGCGTTAATTTAATAAATAAAGGTGAGTAAAAATAAAAATGTATCACGAGTTTTCGTTTTTGTAAAAGAGAATAAGAACACTCAGTAGATTAGATAGGATTCGAAATTTCTATTGAATTTGTGTTCTACAAGTCAACTTTTCGTCGAGGATGAATCCTAAGGAATAAGCTGTGTTAGTCTGTAGATTTGAAGAAAAGAAAGAAAAAAAACCCAGATGGAGACTAATAATCAGAGCCTGTTGATTAATAGGATGAAGTGAGTGAAGGCCTTAATCTGAATTGAGAATTGCGGGGCAATGTAAGGTGAAAAGTAGGGAGGTATAATAGATGAGCCAAGTTTTTGAAGTTTTTCCTCGAGATTAGTTAATGGCGCCACGCTGCAAGTAAAAGGTTAAGCCTGAAACTGAAAAGCAATTTTTCATCAGCGGTTCTCACGAAATCCCAAGTAATCAGCAAGTTTTTAACTTGGGAATTTTAGTGCTGGAATGGTATTTTAAATTAATGCAGGCCCCAGTTCCCTATAGCAATTAAAATAACTTTGTAAATTGTTTCTAATTACCGTCGGTTATGGAATAATTGTCTCCCATAAAGGGCTATGAAAGGCAAAGGGATTATCGCCATACTCTTTTCAACTTTATTCTCAGTTTCGTTTCTCTTTTAATGAGTCAATTTAAATACTGCGGTTCAACATAGTAGAATATATCATGAGAGGAAATAATATCTTCATATCTTATATCTATTATGGTTTATTTTTTTCAATAATGAACCTTTGTAATCGACCAAACAAATAAAAAAAAAAAAAATTACCCCTCCAGTCAAAATTTGAGCGCTTACGTTTCAAGATACGTAGAACCCGAATAAGAATAACAAAAAACTCAAAAATCCGTTTCTAAGCCGAACACCGTCCGCGGCATTTCTCCTAAACTACTGGACTTTTTTTTTTTTTTTTTTTTTTTTTTTTTTCTTCTTTTTCAATTCGCCACAAAAATACTAGGGCATGCAACGATGATCCTAACACCTAGACGTTGACATCAGCTGGTTAGTTTTAAAATAGCGGCCGATTAAAAGTTATTTAATTCAATAACTAAATTAACAGTGGTGATATACCATATTCCTTTGGATTATTTATTGCTTTTCATTTTAGCTAATTTCCTACTAACAGCTATATAAACAGTTATACCCTAATTTAGTTATTTGGAAATAATAAACCATTATGTAATAACTTGTAGCGTTTTTAATTAGGTGTATCAATGATGTAGTACCCATAGTGTAGTAGGGTTTTAGAGTAACTTTTAACTTTAACACTAAAGTTATAGTGCTTGGTATAAAAGTACTCTTACTTTCTTTGGACTACGTCACTGATGTACTGGCAAAAGGGCTCAAGTCTTAAAATGTTATGTTTACTCGACCTTTTTCCAAAAAATCGTCTTAAATCCAGTTTATTGTAGAAAACGGTGACAAATATGACATTATGGTTTACTATTTCCAAATGACTGTATTAGGGTACAGCACTTTATGTATTAAATAATTTGAAAATCGATAAATTTATCAAAAGAAAATGACCTATCACCACTGCTAATTCCAAAACACTACATCCCTGTTATTTCTTAATAGATTTCATTGATTCATTTTTTGTTCTGTGGGGAATTAAATTCCCTATTGGATAGTAATAAGGACAGAATACTATTCTGTGATATTAACATTCACTACTTCTTTTCTTTTAATTTTCATTGAAATAATTCAAATAAATATTTCTGATTCCAGAATACATTAATTTTACTTTCACATACCTATATATGAAATATATAGTAAGGGAAATTATTGCAATCGTGAAAATTTTCGAATTCCAGTTTTATAAATATGGAAATACACGTTTTAGGGTCCCCTGAGTCCAAACAACCAAATCCCGTAAAAAGGTCTGTTTGTGGTAACTCCCGGGGGAAAACGAAAAGTCCTATGAAACTGACATTTTATATTTAAGACAACTATACGCACAAAATGTTACAGAATATTTTTCATCAATATCAGCTGACTGGAAAAAGCATTTTGCCATACATTTTGCACCTTTTTACGATTTTCTCAAAAATGGCTCTAACGATTTTGATTAAACTCTATTGATGTAAATTTTAATGGGCTTTAATATAATGTAGGTTTCATTCTGATTGAAATAGTACGACAGGGCTTAAATGCCGATATTTTAAATCTTCTTCCTCTAAAGTACCTTTAATTCAGTAGATTCTATAAAAATATTTATATTATCGTTAGCATTAATAATAAACCGGTAAATATGCTAGTCGGGCAAAGTTGATAAACAACTAAAAGAGAAAACTGAAAAAATATTTTTTTAATGCAATTTTTTGTTTTTGAACATAAGAACAATAATATAGATTTATAATATACCGATGAAAAGCCGATAAAACTAACTGATTATTTTAGATAATAATATAATAGTTTTTTTTTAAGAAAACGCATGTTATTATAGAAAGTTAATTTAAATAATTATTTAATGGTTTCAGTCATTTATATCTCCAACTGTATATCAAAATTCTTTAATTGATTTCAAATACGTAGGTAAGTGAAAGTCGTGTGTTGCTCGCACCACATTTTTTGGTATTCATAAATTCGTAAGGTGGACCGATGGATTTTTTTTTATTCGTCATTTGGGTCCTACGTATCTTGAAGTAGGTTTTTTTATTTATTTAGCTATATGAACAATAATTAATAATAATAATATAGCTGAATCATGTTCGAAAAAAATCTTTAAGGCATCAATTTAAATAATTTTTTTTTATTTTTTTTTTTTATTGAGAAATATTACAATTTGTTGCATAATGAACAGTAGTAATAGAGATGTAGTACACATTCATACAATATATACAGCCAATAATGATAAAGTCAATTTACATAAAATCGGAAATAAATAAATTCAAATATATACAAAAAAAAGCAACAAGAAACAAATCAAAACAACAACCTGTAGTAGAGATAAATACAAGTTGGGAAATAAATAAAAATCATACAAGCATACTTAACTATATACAATATATACAATCAGCCAAAGGAACCCTAGACTCGGCTGCTCCCCCCACAAGTGGGGGGAGAAGCGGAATCCAAGAGATCCCAGCGCCTCCCACTCAGCGCTTCACTGGCGTATGCCAGTGGAGGCCGAGCCAGAGCGGAATAGCCACAAACATACAGTACATGAGTGGAGGATCTGACCAGTGTCAGAACTCCAGATAAATGTTTACAAAACGTCGCGGGGCCACTGCCGTTTCAATCTTCGAGGAGGATTGTAGGGATGGGTGAAGCTGGAAAGCGATTGAGCAAGAGGATTAGGATGATGAAGAAGGTTCTGATGGAATTTGGAGAATTTGGATGGTACCAGATCTAAAATAAATGGAATATTAAGGTCATGGTGTAGGGTACAGTTGGTAACGTAATAAGGAGCATTAACTATTGTTCGGAGGACTTTGGATTGGAAGGATTGGATACGTTTGATGTTAGAATGTTTAGTTGTCCCCCATAGTTCAAGTCCGTAGGTCCATATAGGTTTCAGTACTGTCTTATATATTAGTAATTTGTTGTCGACTGTAAGATGAGATTTTCTGTTTAGTAATTTGTATAACCGGCCGAATCTGCGGTTGAGTTCTATCCTTTTAAGTCTCGTATGTGGGTTCCACGTCAGTCTTTTGTCTAGTAAAAAGCCAAGGTACCGGACTGTGTCTGAGGAAGGAAGCGGTATGGAATTGAATTTAACTGTTGGACAGGATTTACGTCGAAGGGTGAAGGTGACGTGTGTACATTTGCTTTCGTTCACCTTAATTCGCCAAGCCTTACACCAGTCTTCGACAAGGGAAAGGTGCCTTTTGAGATTTAGAGATGCTACTTCAGGATCGGAATTGGATGATAAAATGGCTGTGTCGTCAGCAAATGTTGCCAGAAAGGTATCGGGATCGGTAGGGATATCGGCGGTGTAGAGGATGTAGAGGACGGGTCCTAAGACGCTGCCTTGAGGAACACCGGCCTCAACAGTATAATGTTTGGAAAATTCGGAACCACAGCGAACTCGGAAGGAGCGGTTTGATAAATAGGATCGGAGGATTAGGTATAAGGATTGAGGTAAATGGGTTTTGAGCTTAGAGAGCAATCCCGGGTGCCACACCCGGTCAAAAGCTTGAGCTATGTCCAGAAAGGCACCCGAACAATACTCCTTGCACTCAAGGGCAGAGGAAATGTGATCCACAACTCGGAGTCCTTGCTGAACTGTGGAATGTTGAGAACGAAATCCAAACTGATGCGAAGGAAAATTTTTAAATTTATCTAGGATTCGTTTTAGTAGGAGCTTTTCGAAAATTTTTGAGAGGATCGGAAGTAGGCTAATAGGTCTGTAAGATGAAGTGCTGTTGGAAGGTTTGCCTGGTTTCAGGAAAAGGATGATAGTTGAATGTTTCCATAAGAGAGGAAAATAGGTAGTGCGTAGGATACTGTTATAAAGATATGTAAGGAATGTAATGGCTTTCTGTGGAAGTTGTCTTAAGATCTGAGGCGTGACGAGATCATATCCAGGGGATTTACGGAGAGGAAGCTTTTTAAGAAGATATTTGACCTCAGAGGGATTAACTGCTTTAGGAGGTAAGGAGAGTGGTATTGGCGAATTAAGGAACTGTTCAACTGTTGAAGTATGGTTTGGATTCAACTCAGGATGAGGAGTGAAAACTTTGGAAAGGTGCTGTGCAAATTCCTGGGCCTTATCCTTGTCAGAAGCAGCCCAGGAACTATCACCGCGCAGGAGAGGATGGGAAATCGTGTGAGTATTCAGGATTCTCTTCGTGACATTCCACAGGGAATTGTCACGAGTCGAGAGAGAGGAGAGGTAGGAATTGTAGGATTGGGAACGAAAGGTCGCCAACTCCCGCTTTAATTTTCTACAATAAAAGTTATAAGAGCGGCGATCTTCTGGGTGGCGGGTGCGTTGCCATAATGCTCTGGCTCGGCGTTTGGTGTTGATGAGGTCTGTCAGGTGTTGTGGTAAATGGCATTTGTAAGGAATAATTTGGGATTGTTTAGGAAAGGAGGCAGTCCAGGCAGCTTGTTGAATCAAGGTTGTAAAGGAATATACGGCATCATCAAGGTCAGAAGGGGTTTTGAGAGTTACTCTGAGGTCGATATCATTGGTGAGGATTTCGCGGAAGAGGTTCCAGTTGATGGGGCCTCTGATGAATGACGGTGGGAAAGGTTTCGGAATAGGAGTCATGGATACATTTAGGATTAATGGACTATGATCAGAGGATAGTTCATCAAGGCGAGTTACGGAATAGTTCAGGGAGCCTAATCCGCTGTGGATGAAGAAGTCGAGGATGTCTGGATTACGGTTAGGATCTGTTGGCCAGTAGGTAGGGGAATCGGGAGGTAGGAGATTAAGGCGTCTGGAGTTGAGTGCAGACTGCAATGTCCGTCCACGAGTATTTGTGGTTCTGCAACCCCATTGTTGGTGCTTCGCGTTTAAGTCTGCACCCAGAATAAAGTGATTCCCCAATGAGTTGAGAAAGGAACCAAATTGGGTAATAGAAATAGAATTTTTAGGAGGGCAATATGCTGATACGATGACTAGCGGAAAGGAAAAGGTCTTGATTATAATAGAGGTGGCTTGTAGGAAATCGTGGGCGGGAAGTGGGTGTAAGTGATGGGAGAGGGATCGGTTGACAATGACAGCAGTACCGGCATGGGCTTTGCCGTCTGGATGGTCTGTCCGGTATGTCGTGTATTCAGGTATTTTGAAGTACTGTTTAGTGGTTAGTCTAGTTTCAGTAATGAGTGCAACGTCAACTTTTTTGTCTTGCAGTAAGGCTGTAAGTTCGTCAGTGTGAGTTCTAACACCATTCGCATTCCATAGGAGAATAGATAAGGAGTTAGGTGAGGTCATTTATGGATTTTTTAAGTTAGGAATAAGATTTGATACAAGATTCGTGAGGATTGTTATTAGGGGCATGACAAGGGATTTGATTTCGGAAATGAAGGATGTCATCAAACTGGTAAGATCTGTGGCATTTGTAGGAGGGGGAATATGAGAGATTTGTTGTGGATGAGGATTTTTAGGACTGATTACGTTTTGAGGAAGAGGTATTTGTGGAATGGATTGAGGATATTGAGGTACATTTTGTAGTTCCGGCAGGGCCTCGGCTTCAGTACATTGGTTCCCACCTCCAAGTAAGTGGGCAAATGATACATTGGCATCGATTAATTTTGAGGGTTCTCTTCTAGTTCTAGCCTGTCTTGTTGTTTCATCCAGTACTTGGGGTTTTTGATACCTGGTCCTTAGCTCCTTATAGATTTGGCATCCTTTGTAGTTGGCCGGGTGGTCCTTGAGGCAATGAGCACATACAGCGGGTGTTGACTTCGGTTTTGTACATTCCACAGACTTGTGCTGTTCACCGCATTTCACGCAGCGTGGTATGTGGTGACAGTAACTTCTGGTATGACCATACGCCTGACAATTGTAACACTGAACAATTTCTCTCTTTGTATAAGGTTTTTCGACTCTTACACTTGTATAATACAGTCTTTTTAGATCATAAATTTTTTCTACTCCTGCTAATGGTTCCAAGTCAGCGAAGAATAGAGGCAGTTGAACTCTATCTTTTATGACATTAGTGACTTGTCGCACTTTGTAACCCATCTCCATGAGTTCTTCTTTGATAGCGTCAACTGGTGTTGAAGGGTGTAGATTTCTGATCACAACTCTAAGAGCTCTCTCTTGCCGTAGCTGATAAGTGTGAAAATCCGCTTTAGTTTCAGTTAGGTATTTCACAATTTTTCTATATGCCTCGGCGGTGGTCGGTGATATTTCGGTGTCATTGATTCTACTCATACAGTAGTAGCTGGTGGATTCGGTAATCTTGTTTAATTGCGCACATAACAACTGGAAATTTTTAATATTTTTGACAAATATCGGTGGAGGCCGTGGTTCACTGGGTGTAGGAGCAGATTCCATGTTTTCTTTTTCATTATGTAGGATTTGAAAAGGATTTGGGGTGAAAAACGGAGATTCGTCAGTCATCCCCTGTGACGATGTGCCAGGCTGTGGTTCAGATTCTGTATTAGAACCTGAAGAGGTTGCTTGTTGATTTAATTTTTTATTAGTATCACGGCGGGGTCTTTGTTTTATGGGAGACGTGATTGAACCACTAGATCTAGATCTTTTAGTTGATGCTTTGGAGGACATCACTTGGTGAAAATATCGCATTTCATGTGAAGAAGATAATAAGAAAATAACTAGATGTTGGTAATAAAACAATAACTAAAGAAAAGAAAACCAATCCCGGCCTTGCCGAGCTATTGGCAATCAGCTGATGTGAAGAGGTTACCCAGCATTCACTTTACACCGTAAATTGTAACAAAACTTACTGTTGTTTGCTCCAATATTTACTGCTGTTGTTATCCTGTAGTCTGGTGATGTTTTCAAGATTGCACTGAAGAGAATTCAAACTGAAAAAAGCATGAAATCCAAGAGCCGATTTGAAAGATGACTGCTATACACATGCGCATAATTTAAATAATTAAGTTAAAAATATGGACTTTCAGAAGTTATTAATTAAAGGTATAAAAGGCAAAGAGATTATTGAGGAATGATATTGGGATTAATTAATCCATTACTATGAAACCATTTGAGAAGTAAGATGAACGAAATGATCGTAGTTAGCTTAAATCAGGACAGAAATAATCAAAGGAGGAGAAAGGATAGTAAATCTATTTTTCAAGCATGAAAAATTGTTCAACAAGAGTAATATATCTTTTTTATTTTCTGACATGTGTTTCTATGGCAAATAATAAGGATTAAAAGTAGCCTTACAGCATTTTAAAATAAAATGTCAATTATTTATTTGTTAGAAACGGTTCACGCACCAGTTTTTTTTCAAATATATTTATTTAATAGTCGCTAGAATCAAGATCAATGGAGCATAACAAAGAAGCAAATCCTAATCTGCAAATAAAATAATCTGTTTCCGTGTACTTTATTTTTTATCGTGTTCTATATCTCCTCTATTTTCTTTGGCATTATATGCGGTATTTCAGTCAGAATGACTTTCTAATTTTCTATTTATACTATGTCTGTTGTTTTGTATTCATACTCACAGATAAAGATAGAACTGAATTAAATTTTTTATATATGATGGTTCTTTAGTCAGTTCCTCCCTGTAGGATTTAAGTTTATAATATATATCAATTTATTGTTATGATAATGTAACACATGTTTTCAAAAAATAATAAAAATGGTTTATGTGATGGTTTATCCTAAAATGATGTAATGCAATTCTATATATAGCATTTCCAAGTCAATTGTAACCTTTTCCAAGTCAAATGTAACTTTTTCCAAGTCAAATGTAACCTTTTCCAAGTCAAATGTAACCCTTTCCATTTCAAATGTCACCTTTTCCAAGTCAAATGTAACTTTTTCCATTTCAAATGTCACCTTTTCCATTTCAAATGTTACCTTTTCCAAGTCAAATGTCACCTTTTTCTTCACTTCTAGCCTTAAATATTCCGTTTTATTTATTTATTTATTGAAAAATAATTAGTTTAATTAAAATTATGACTTTTTTAATAATTTTGGCATATCATATCACTGTTTTTTTGTTGTTTTTTTAGATATTTGATATCAAGTTCTGTTTTTTACGAACTAATATTATAAAAATATTTAGTTTTAAAATAGTTGTTGATTTTGAATTTTTAGAGGGGAGGGTTGGTTTTTGGGAATAATTAATGTGTTTTCGGGTATTATAATTACGTTTTTCGAGATGTCTTTTTTATCGCTCGCGTGCATATTAACTCGTATTTACTTTTAATGTTTTTTATTGATATAGGGATTAATTAATGTGTTTTCGGGTATTATAATTACGTTTTTCGAGTTGTATTTTTTATCACTCATGGGTATTTCAACTCGCATTTACTTTTAATGTTTTTTATCGATATAGGGATTAATTAATGTTCTTTCGGATGGTTATGATGAGGTTTTTTGAGCTCTATCTTTTATCGCTCATGCGTATTTCAACTTGCATTTACTTTTAATGTTTTTTATTGATATGGGCATTAATTGTTGTGCTTTCGGGTGGTTATTATTACGTTTTTCGAACTGCATTTTTTATCGCTCATGGGTATTTCAACTCGCATTTACTTTTAATGTTTTTTTATTGATATAGGGATGAATTATTGTGCATTTGGGTGGTTATGATGACGTTTTTTGAGCTCTATCTTTTATCGCTCATGCGTATTTCAACTTGCATTTACTGTAAATGTTTTTTATTGATATATAGGTTATCAATTGTCTTTGCGGGTCTTGTAATTACGTTTTTTCGAACTGTATTTTTTATCGCTCATGGGTATTTCAACTCGCATTTACTTTTAATGTTTTTTATTGATATAGAGATTAATTAATGTGCTTTCGGGTGGTTATTATTACGTTTTCGAGCTGTATTTTTTATCGCTCATGTATATTTCAACTCGTATTTACTTTTTATGTTTTTTATTGATATAGGGATTAATTATTGTGCTTTCGGGTGGTCATGATTAAGTTTTTTATTGATATTAGGATTGATTTTTTTGTTTTTATTTCTCATCATAACGTTGCTGGAATATACATTATTTAGTTTATTTATTTATTTATTTATTTTTATTTAAAATTTTTATTATTATTATTTTATAAAAGGATCAGTTATAGTTTCTTTTTTAGCGTCCTGAGTAAGTTTTTTCTAAATATTTTAGAATGGACTCACTTCCTCACTTGTTCTTACAATTATTTGATAATTTAATTGAGGAATCGTTTATTCTATTTTCGGGTGTTCTTATAACATTATTTGAACCTTATTTGTTTTCGCTTTTACTCATTTTAAGTAACTGTTCCTATTTCATAAATATATAGATGGATCGTTTATAGTATTTTGGGGAATACTAATAGAGTTTATGACATTTTTTTATAGCTAGTGCACATTTTAACTTAAATAAAAAGTGATCTGGAACAATGCGCAATAGCGATGTAACATCCAGTTAAAAAAAGTAATCAGAACGTGCAAAAACACAACAAATAATTTTTACTTCAAATTATAACATAATATCTACGGTATGTAGAAATTTCCAAGCGCATAAAAGATTAATGTTCAAAACACGTAATCAGAATCCCCTAAAACAAAAACAAAGAAAGACCACTCTATCAAAATATTTTTTTTTTTTTTTTTTTTTTTTTATATTTAAAAGAAATTTACAACTGTATTACAATAAAATACAATAAGTAAATGTGCTAATAGATCAAGTGGGCGTGATACAGGCATGTGAAGAAACTACCCAGTGGTAGCACTTCAAAGTTTATTCAGCTAAGTAGGTCTCGAGGCCATCGTCTTTTCAGCCGCCTAGGAAGATGATCAGGAATAGGAGATGAGAGTTTGCGGACGAGTGGGTTGGAGTGGACGGGTAATTTGGAATAAAAGGAGGAATATCTAGTTCGGGCTAGATCTGCGACTAATGGGATATTTAGGTCTTTATGAATTATTTTATTGGTGACAAAGTAAGGGGCGTTTAGGATCTTTCGGAGGATTTTGGATTGCAAGGATTGAATGCGGGAAGAATTGGATGGTTTGGTGGATCCCCATAACTCAATCCCATATGTCCAAATAGGCCTAATGATGGTTATATAAATTAATTTTTTGTAGTATGTGGAAAGTTTTGATCGTTTGTCCAGTAAGTGTTGTAGTAAGCGGTATCTACGAGCTGTTTCTTGTCGTTTCAGTCTAGTGTGAGGATTCCAAGTAAGACGTTTGTCTAGATGGAGTCCTAGGTACCGGATCTGTTCAACTGAGGTGAGTGGAATATTGTTAAAGGAAATAGTGGGACAGGCGGACATAGGTTTTCGACGAAGGGTGAAGGTAATTTGATGGGATTTAGTAGGGTTGATTTTAATTCTCCACTTTTGACACCATTCTTCAATGAAAGAAATGTGGGACTGAAGGGTTTTGGAAGCAACAGATGGGTCATTATTTACGGATAACACACAAGTGTCATCTGCGTAGGTTGTGAGGACAGTACCAGGATGGATTGGAATATCAGCTGTATATATGGTATAAAGGATTGGGCCCAAAATACAACCCTGATGTACACCAGCGGACTGAGGAAATATGGATGAGTAGGAAAGGTTATGACTTACTTTAAAGGTTCTATCAGTGTTATCAAAATATAAAATGATATTACCACTAAGTTTGAAGGCGCGCGCAATATAGAATAAGCAGTCCAAAAAAAGTTTTTTCATAACCACCCAAAAACACAAGTATAGATCCCTATAACAATAAAAAGATTAGAAGTAAATGCAAGTTGAATTGCGAACAAGCGACAATAAATACAGCTAAAAAAACCTAATTACAAGACCAAAAATTAATTAAAAAACTTAATCATAACCACCCGAATGCACAATAATTCATCCCTATATCAATAAGAAACATTAAAGTAACTGCGAGTTGAAATACGCATGAGCGATAAAAAATAAAGCTCGAAAAACGTAAACATAACCACCCGAATGCACAATAATTAATCACTATATCAATAAAAAAAATTAACAGTAAATGCAAGTTGAAACACGCATGAGCGATAAAAGATAGAGCTCAAAAAACGTAATCATAACCACCCAAATGCACAATAATTCATCCCTATATCAATAAAAAAACATTAAAAGTAAATGCGAGTTGAAATACCCATGAGCGATAAAAAATACAGTTCGAAAAACGTAATTACAAGACCCGCAAAGACAATTTATAACCTATATATCAATAAAAAACATTTACAGTAAATGCAAGTTGAAATACGCATGAGCGATAAAAGATAGAGCTCAAAAAACGTCATCATAACCACCCAAATGCACAATAATTCATCCCTATATCAATAAAAAAACATTAAAAGTAAATGCGAGTTGAAATACCCATGAGCGATAAAAAATGCAGTTCGAAAAACGTAATAATAACCAGCCGAAAGCACAACAATTAATGCCCATATCAATAAAAAACATTAAAAGTAAATGCAAGTTGAAATACGCATGAGCGATAAAAGATAGAGCTCAAAAAACCTCATCATAACCATCCGAAAGAACATTAATTAATCCCTATATCGATAAAAAACATTAAAAGTAAATGCGAGTTGAAATACCCATGAGCGATAAAAAATACAACTCGAAAAACGTAATTATAATACCCGAAAACACATTAATTAATCCCTATATCAATAAAAAACATTAAAAGTAAATGCGAGTTAATATGCACGCGAGCGATAAAAAAGACATCTCGAAAAACGTAATTATAATACCCGAAAACACATTAATTATTCCCAAAAACCAACCCTCCCCTCTAAAAATTCAAAATCAACAACTATTTTAAAACTAAATATTTTTATAATATTAGTTCGTAAAAAAACAGAACTTGATATCAAATATCTAAAAAAACAACAAAAAAACAGTGATATGATATGCCAAAATTATTAAAAAAGTCATAATTTTAATTAAACTAATTATTTTTCAATAAATAAATAAATAAAACGGAATATTTAAGGCTAGAAGTGAAGAAAAAGGTGACATTTGACTTGGAAAAGGTAACATTTGAAATGGAAAAGGTGACATTTGAAATGGAAAAAGTTACATTTGACTTGGAAAAGGTGACATTTGAAATGGAAAGGGTTACATTTGACTTGGAAAAGGTTACATTTGACTTGGAAAAAGTTACATTTGACTTGGAAAAGGTTACAATTGACTTGGAAATGCTATATCTACATCTTATAGTGCCGTAGTCTGATTTAACAAAAGAAAAAAAATACATTGCAGAAAAAGTTTGCTATCTTCTATTGCTGTAGTTCTATCTCAGAATCGTAGACAGGTGCTGGTTAATAGAATTCAATTTCCTAATTATTGATCGTAGAGTCTGATTTATTTAAACTTTCATTATTAGTCATTTCCAGTTTTATTATTACTGTATGCATATGTGATTTTATCTAATTAAATGAGCAGAAATAGGACATCTAATTTAGAGATTCTTGATACTTTCTTGCCTCTAAAAACTTAATAGTAATCAGAAAATGAAGCTTTCTAAATATAACAGTACACAGCAATCATATTGTTAGCAAATACTCCTTAAAAAAATAGATGATATATTGAGGCCAACCAACGAGGTGGAATACAAAAATTCTAATATAATTATCTAATATTTATCTAATAGTTCTAATTTGAGATTTATTATTTCAAACTTTTATCCTCCATAAACGAAATATAAAATACAGAAGAATAAGGTTGAAATGTTATCTATTGTCAGCTTCTAACCTAGATTTTCTATAAGGTGGCCTTGTGGATTTATCTTATCTGAATCAATCAACACTAAGCACTGTAACCAAATGTAGTTTCTATTTCAAGGCTGATGGTGTTTCTGTACCTCTATTATTCTGATTAGAAAAGTACTATGACTACAAAAGACACATACTGTATAGTAAATATAATGCTTTGAAGACAACTATAATATAATAATAATGGTGTTTATTTATGAATTTCATACATTCATTGTGTTTGTAAACGTTATTTGGGCCTGATCTGTAATCATCAATGCTTTATACTTTTTTTATTTATTTTTTTTGTTTTATAATTTTTTTTTTACAACATTCATTAAGAAACCAGAAAAAAAACCTTTACTTGAAAGACAATAAAAAAGAAAATTACTGCTCTTACTCGTAAATAAAATGTATTATAAATGAAATAATACTATGCTGAAATATACATTAAAAAAAAAAAAAAAACCTGTAACTTCACAACCCATGACTACGACTGTACGACACAACGTACTGTTTCTAGGCTAACGGCCGTACAATTAAGTGACTAGGCCGGTATCACACTCAGCCGCCAGGTTTTTCCCCAATTTTGGATACCCAATTTAAAGAGGTTGGGTCTACCCCGGGAGGATCGTCCCCTCTCCCCCCGGCATAATGCACTTATGCTTCACAGATTTTTGGTGTTTAGATATATGAAGGGAAACAATAAATAAATCAAACTATATGATTTTTTGTTTCCTGTAAATGGTGTTTCAATAAGTTCATTATTTAATTTAAGTTTTGTAAGTTTCAATACTAATGGATAAAATTTTAGTTTTTAAAACAGGTAATTTTATTTAAAATATCCCCTGCATCATTATTTCATTGTATATATTACGGCTCACATCATAATTTAACTCTATACAAGTGAGGGTAAGATTATAAGGGGTAAGTTAACAACCTTACATAATAAATTGTTTGATGAAGAACGATATTTATTTTGTTTCTTTTTCTTGATTACTTTATCGCACCTTATAGCTTTATATACACTGTGCAGAGCATTAACGGTCCGAGAGGTGGTTAGTAATTAAGCTGATAAGATAGGCGGTGTGAGGTGAGGGAGGGAGAGAGTTGGAAGGAATTGGCCTTTAGAAGTGGGCTTTATGACAGGAGGAAGTGCTAACATGCTGGCAGCTAGTCGGCTTACAGCTAGGGAACAAGTTGGGCTAAGTCCTTCTCAGAGGGAACATACAACTTGCCAAGCCTATCCGGGAACATATTATCAAGTCAGCAGCTCCCTCCCTTGGCTTATTTCATTTGCATAGTATCTGGCTACTATAGTCCCTTTTAATTTCACTTCATATCCAGTTTCAGCTTCATAAGGGTCGTGTCAGTTTCGCCACACGTGCTTCCCAGTTGTTTTTAAGGTAATTTCGAGTTTTAAAACATTCAGAATACAAATTCGGAGTAACCATAAAAACGCAGCATATTACACTATTGTTTATTATTTCCTGTTTTTTGTCCCGGCAATTTATTTTAATTTGTTTCCCATGAATTTTGCCCATGGATCATTGATAGTTTATTAATTTTGAGTGGACTGTATTTCTTGGCATCTTTAATTAATTTAAAACAATTGAACAATGACTAACATTTGGCAATAGAAAGATAAGTTAAATGTGGTATTCAGAATTTTATTCTAATTGTGAATATCTTGCCTCTGGCCCATCATTCTCCCTGCTCAGTCTTCCTGGTGCTTCTACTCACATATTGTAATGTGGATTTTCATTGAGCTTTACCTTCACTCGCACTTCTTATTTTGGCTACATTCATTTCATGACTGGCTCTCACATGCCAATAAAATGGAGGACCCAAAATGGTGGAGCTATGTGTTTCATTGTAATATTTTCTCTTTTTTATGGAGGTTCCTTGAATATTTCCAAATAGCTATTTAATGTCTCTTAGCTCCTAGTTAATGTCTCGGTACCGAGGTCAATTACTGTCATTGGATAATTACTGTCAATGCAGAGAAATTTATTGCTCCTGCAAATAAATATTGTTTCAGCCTGACACCTCATCACAAGAAAAATTATATTTTAGATCCTACTTGATCAATTATTCTAGTATTTAAAATAAATGATTAAAAATAAATATAGAAATATTTTAGAACACAAGGCACTTCATTACAGGAATATCGCAAAATAAATATATTGTTCGTTTGGAAAGAAAAGAATTAAATGATGTGTGAAACAATTACTAGAGAGCAGAGATCCTAACAGGCCAATAGAATCACAATGAGTGTTGCTTCATCTTGATATTGTGGGAATTGTTTAGGAGCTGGGAGAGGGATTGTTGGGGAAATGGAGTATGGTGGTTTAAACAGTGAAAGGCCATTTCGTGTTTTAATTCTTTCTGCCGTGTAACACTGGATATTTTAACTTTCTTCATTACTTACTTTTTTGTAAGCTATATATTTACCATTTTAGATATAATTCTATTTTAATATCATATTAAAACAACTATAATTTGATACAAAATAATAATTGAATACAATACTAAACCATTTGTTTTGCAGGATCGCAATTCATAATTCTAAAAACTATACGATTTGCATATTCAAAACATGCTATTCTAGAAATGTCTAAGATCCCATGGATAGGAAGAGGATATAATTTGAATCATAAAATAAGTGAACGGTCGGTTTGTCATAGTGCGTAATTATTATTATAATTAATCTATTTTAGTACATATAATTTAAATACTTTAATAATAAATACCCAAATAAATTTTAAATAGCTAAAATTTAAAAAAATATTATATTTTTTAATTAATATATTTGATTTGTTATAATCTTTTTGTGATAATTAAAATGACCAGTACCTTCCTTGCTAACTATGAAACTTTATAACTTTAGATAGGAGAGTGATATTTAGGTGTGTGTTTTTAATTGGAATAATAGAAAGAAGAGTGTAGTATTGAGCAGGTTGACACACTATTGTGAATAGAACGGAATAACTCAATGATAGTATAGATAGAATGCTTATCTCGTAAGGTTGGCGTACATATGTTGATAACGAACCATAATAATGAAGCTAAAAGGTATTTGTCTCTATATTCATAATTAATGTATTTATAGTAAGCTGCGAAACGGAGATCTAGCTCTATTTATAGCCCAGTAATTATTGTAAGTGTATTATGTATATTAATTATTGTAAATGTTTTTAAACAACCCTTTTATTCAATCACTAGAATGGCAAGGACCCACTATATATATATAATATATATATATATATATATATATATATATATATATTTTATATATATATATATATATACGTAATATAGGATATATAATCATCTGGATATATCCGATCCTATATCACAATATGTTGGTGTATATATATATATTATAATATATATTATGTGTATATATATATATATATATATATATATATATATATATATATATATATATACAAATATACGTGAAAAATGGAAATGAAGTAAGAGAAAAAAAAACCTGGCTCTATAAGTTTACTTCAAACCACAAAACATTGAATTACTAACATTTGAAACCATTGCAAAATAAATATTTATGCTAATACTCATTGTTCATTATCTAATGCCAAGTTACATCTGTACTTTAAGCTCATTATTTTCAAAATGTTAAAATATTACCAATTTAGTGATTGTGATTGTGTAGTAGCAGGAACATGTCAGTGATCACTATCTGTGATATAACTTAGAATGTTGAATTTGTCTGTGTACATTTTGATTATCATTGCAAGCAAAGGCTTTATAAATACTTTACGTTAAAATAAGTTAAAATAATATCTCATTTACTTATCGCGGACCCCCTGGACTTCATCTGAGTTTTACTATATTGTTAATAACATATTAATCGAGTGTTATTGTAACGAAGATTTTCTAGTAAGATAAAAAGTAAGATACTACTTGTTTTCGTGTTACATCCTTACCTTTTTGTTTTAAAAATACTTCTTAAAATAGAGAGCATCTGTTTTTACTTAGAAGAGATAGAAACAGACTATCATAAATCTAGTTCTGTAGTGATTGTAATTTCCCTCTTTAATTTCTCTAGAGGAATCGAAAAAAGGATAACATTGTAGTGTTATATTTTTTTTACTGGCTAAGAAGTGCTGAAAAATTGATTTTTTATTATTCCACACAGAGCACTATTTCAGTGATTTGAAAATAGTACAGATGTTTTAAGGCAGAACCAAACTATAAGGGAGGCAGTGGAAACAGGAGCAGGTGCAGTGTGCATGGTGCATGGTGCAGTGTACACTCTCGTCACTGAATTGTTAAATTCAATCAACCCTGGCTCCCGCATAGCCTGGTCCTTATCGAGAGCCAATTCCCGATGCTTTCAATAATTGATAACCTGAAACCATCAATTTATTCGAAAAAAATATATATCATTCGAAAATTACTGGAACCGTCTAGAGGGACTGTATTTTCGCTGTAATAAATAAATTGCATTCGTAACTAGGTTGCAACATTGGAAATTCATTATAAAAGCATAATATAAATAAACTAATTTCGTTTAAAATTATTAGATAAAATAATCTACTAATCAATTAATAGTTTAGTTAAATAGAGAAGGTAACCTGCATATGTGTATGATATATGTTCAGCCATCGGATGGATCTTATTAACCGTACTATGGGTCATAAAAACTTTTTTCTTTTATTGAGGTTTAGTATCGGCTTCCAAAATATGACATTTATGAGGCACATATTAAAACCAAATTTTGTTTTAGATCCTTTTTTCGTTTTTTTTTTTTTTTTTTTTATTTATTTTTATTTTTTTTTTTCGCATCCTTAAATAACCCAGGAAGATAAGTTTGTTTTGCACCATTTTAAATCCAATTAAATCAAAACGTTTTTCTGAAATTCCCTAAACATGGAAGAAAGATAAAATTTCTGAATATTCTTTGAAATATTTTTTTTATGTATTTATTTTAAGAAATTTAAAAAACCTGTACCACTACAACCCATGGAGGGTCTTGGGCTCAGTTCAATCGTACTGCTTCAAGGCCAACGGCAGTGCAATGAGGTGATTAGGCCTTAATCGCGCTCAGCCGCCAGGTTTTTCCCCAATTAATGTGGGTACTCACTTTATAGAGGCTGGGTCTGCCCTAGGATACATAAATACTCCATACCCTAGGGTCCTGACTGCATTAACAGAATAAATAATATTCTAACACAGCCGGGATTCGAACCCAGGACCCGCAGCACAGCAGACTAGCGCTATATCCACTAGACCACGCCGCTCCCTTTTAAGAAATTTACAACTGTATTAAATCATTACAATACGTAAATAGGCTTGATATATGGTTAGAACACATGGTAGTCCTGTGAAGAAACTACGCATTCTAATGTCTAATTCATGGTTGGAGGTCTCCTCGGTGGGTTGTCGGGAATAGATATCAAGGAGAGGTCAAGGATAAGCGGGTTTGAGTGGGCAGGGAGTTTGGAATGAAATGAGGTATATCTGTAACGGGCCAAGTCTTCAACAAATGGGATATTTAGGTCTTTATGGATGATTTTATTTGTAACAAAGTGAGGAGCATTGAAGATTTTTCGAAGAATTTTTGACTGCAAGAATTGGATGCGAGAGGAATTTGATGGCTTAGTAGACCCCCATCGCTCAATGCCGTAGGTCCAAATAGGCCTGATAATTGTTATATAAATGAGTTTTTTGTAGTAAGTAGGAAGTTTTGTGCGTTTGTCGAGTAAGTGTTGAAGTAATCTGTATATACGAGCAGTTTTCTGTCGTTTCAGTCTAGTAAGAGGATTCCATGTTAGGCGTTTGTCGAGGTGGAGTCCTAAGTACCGAATCTGTTCAACAGGAGGAAGTAGGATATTGTTAAAGGATACGGTGGGGCAGGAAGTCATAGGGTGAAGGTAATTTGATGGAATTTGTTAGGATTTATTTTAATTATCCAGTTTTGACACCATTCTTCAATGGCTGATAGATGGTTCTGTAGGATTTGTGATGCGGTAACAGAATAATTATTCACATATAATACACATGTGTCATTGGCGTAGGAAGTAAGTATAGTGATTGGATGGAAGGGAACATCAGCTTTTTTTTTATCAATTTCTTTATAACGTTCTCATAGATTATTCATCATATTTTTTTTTCTTTGCTAATAATTTATTAGACATGAAGGAATATTAGCTAGGTAACGTTAACCTTAAGAGGATCATTTGTTTTGAGGTAAAATTTGGAGTTAAATTTTTTTTAATAACCTAGCAAATTGAAAACTCGATAAGAAGGGAAGGGGGTGATGTAGGGCTCAATTTGGGGTTTTAACGTGGCGCATAACAGGGAGCCAATGCGCCGCCCTACCGGACATATTTCCTCCCCCTATTCCCAGGCCACCACTTTTTAATATTCCCATTAGCTCATGATACGCTGCCAAGCTTTCTCGTCTCCCTACATGTAAACGGATTTTAATTTTATCTCCCGTTTCTTATATACGTATCAACACCCGGAAAGCCTTATTACAAATTATGATTTAACTTATGGAATTAAATTCTTTAACTACCGAGACGGTATGATGGGGAAAGAAAAAAACAATTATATATAAAACTGTTGGAATAAAGCTTGCTAAAGTCCCGTTTTTAAAAAAGTGAGATTACTTCTTATTCACAAATGTTATCAAGAGAAGTACGAATTTCATACCACCAACATATATATAGTTATTCGACTGTAATCGCGGGTCTTAATCAGGGCTAAACCTCCAGTTCTCTTTAACTTCATTCCGTTCCCTTTCTTAGACTCAGTCCGGTATCTAGGCTTCCTTCTAGACTAAAGACTAACTTGGTACCCCCATACTAGACTTAAAAGACAAGAACTTAACCTGCAATTTAGCCAATCATACAGACTGTTAAATAGAAAATCTCCTCTTTCAATTGAAAACAAATTGCTAATTTACAAGACAGTACTGAAACCTACTGGACCTATGGACTTGAACTTTGGAGAACAGCCAAATTTTCAACATCAAACGCATTCAATTCTTTCAATCGAAAGTCCTGCGAACAATATTTAATGCTCAATACTATGTCACCAACCATACCTTACACCACGACCTAAATATTCCATTTATTTTAGATCTTATTTCAACCACATTTTCCTAATTCCATCAGAACCTTGTTCATTACCCTAATCTTCTCGCTCAATTCCTATCCAGCGCCCTATCCATAAGACCTCTTGTAAATATGTATATTGGAGTTCTAGTACAGGCTAGACTCTCCACTCAATGTGCTGTATGCATGACGTGTATATAGGTATGAGTGATTATTTGACTTTGTATACATTTTATTGATATCTTATTGTATGTATATTTTATTATTATTTTATAATTTTGTGTAAATATTGTGTGAATGTAGTATGAACGTTTTATTTCATCCCCTATTATTAATGTCAAAGTTAGGACAGATTGTAATATTACTCAATAAAAATTGTTGTTGTTAAAGATGAAAAAAATCAGGGCAAAAGGAAAAAAATACTGATTACATATACATGTGTATCATAAATGCTGAGACATATTGTGGGAGCCTATACTAGACCACAAGAGAAAATTTGAGATTTTTTACCCTAACCCCTGACAATCGAACTTGGGGTCATTAGAACTGTTTTGTTTCATATGAGATCTAGTACTGGCTTCCATAATCTTACCAGAATTTTCTTTTTGGTCTTTTTTTTTTGTCTCCTCGGATCCTTAATAGAGCTATAAAGGCTGATTTCTTTTGCACCATTTTGAAGCTAATTCAATAAAAAAGTTTTTCTGAGCTCCGGAAAATCTAAAACTTAACAAAAAAAAAGAAAAGAGTAATACATTATTATAATAACAGAATATTCATAGAATTTATTTTTATTTTAAAATTATTTGATTGATATTAACAACTTGACTTATAATAAATACAATAAGTAAATGGGCTAATTAACACTTACCATTAATTGATGGACTTGAAAATGTCTTGCAAAGAACTACCCAGTGGTCGCACTTTACAATCGTTTATTATTTTCGTAAGAATGGCGTTTATATGTTGATAACGAACTTTAATAATCAAACTTTGTCTCTTTACTCATAATGAACTATTAAAAATTGAAGTTTGGAACGGAGATGCAGATTTTAATATAGCCTACTAATTAACACACATTACGACAATATTTTGTCTTTAAATTTTATAGAATTAATTAATGCTTATATTATAATAAACATGTAAAACGGATCTTATTGTAGCAAACATTTTTCAGGAATTTTCAAGTAGAAAAAATGTATTACAAAGCAAATTATAGATTAAATAAAATTATAAGTTTTTTAACGAACAATAATTACTCCTTGTTTACCTATGCTAAAGGTCAGGGGTTCAAACCCGCAGGTGGTCCAAGGAGTTTTTAATGGGAGTAAAAAATCCTTAGTTATGCCGTCCTTCGGAGGGGACATTAAAAGGTGGTCCCGAGCCTGTAAAAATTAAAATGTTATTGGTAAATATATTGAATTCAACTTAGGATACCTTCTTTCCAAGTGTATTTCTTCTTGGTTCGTGAACTTTACTGTTTAAGAGTTATTTTTGAAATAGGATTTGATTAAACTTCTTAATTAAGGTGCTGTCCGTGGTTGTTTACAGATGATACTACATCACTAGCATGGCTTAAAGATTTGCAGATTTAAAGATGGCAGGCAGTTACCTATAAAGACTTATATGTATGAGGAAGATGGTATCTGGTGAATTCAGCTGAAATATAACTTATTTTTCTCATATTGATAGTCGAAGTAATATTTTATGTTTTATAAAATGACAAGTTAATCTCAGGTTAGAGTGAAATCTTTATTGTCAATTAACTTCAAGCCATTTTCCTTTATATTGAATCATAAAAAGATTTCACGTATATTTTACTATATAATATCTTTTTAGCTATTCATTTCTTATATTGATGCATCATATATATTATCTAATTTTAGTAGAAAATTAAGTTAACCAGGATTATATGGTTTTTCAAGTAACATTATTGATAAAACATTCGGAATTAGCTTTAGCTTTAATACATTCTTTTTATCCTAATCAGGTTGTGTTATAATCTTCATTAAACAATTTGAATGGTTTCATTAATTGATATTTTATATACCTATTTGTTTTTTTTTTATGCAATACATATTTACTGACTTCTTATTTCTTAATACGGGTAAATATATATTATTATTAATTTATTAAATATTCTTAATAAATTATAATTATTCCGTGGATCACATAAATTTAGAGATTCAATTTCCATTCATCAATGTTCACCGATGAACACAAATCAGTATTATATCCGCAGATGTTCAACAAGTCCTTTAAAATATTCATCTCTTCAAGAAATATAAATTTATTCCTAAAAACTGTTATTTTTGACATACCAGGGCCATTCCAACAAATATTTTGTTTTTTCAAATATTAATAATTAATTTATTTGACCATTATTATTATTTTCTGTATATATAGTATGAATGAGGTCTCTTATCAATATTATTATTGTTCATTTTGTAAACAAATTGTAATATATCTCAATAAAAAAAAAAAAAAAAAAAAAAAAAAAAAAATAATTAATTTAATTCAATTTTTTAGCACTACATTTATCATATTAGTTTAATCAATTAATTAATTAGAATGATTCGTACCTTATGACCTTTGTATATTTTTAATAAGGTTACAACTGCTTCAACTGGAATAATAGCGGTCCATTTTCATCCATTTCTAAGGGCTAAGCTAATAACAGAGACCGACAAAGAAAATAGTTAAAAAATATTGCCTCAGAATAATTACTATTTCTAACTGCGATAATATTATTAATTTTTTCTAATCAATTACATTACTCAATCTAATAAGTTAATGTCAATTTTTCCATAATTATAATATTAATGTTTTTTTTTTTGTTTTTTTCAGTTGATATTTAAGATCGCCGGCCTACACCTACTTCAGGTAAGCTATTTTAATTATAAATAAGTGAAAAACGGCTTTATCGACTTCTGACCCTTTTTTTATTTCTGAGATTAAAAAAAATACACTTTTGAGTGCAAGAATTTCTTTTAAAAAATTTAGAGAAAAAGTTAGGAAGTATATTATATATCCTTTGAAGTATGTTCTCATTGTGTTTTTTTTTTTTTTTTTTTTTTTTTTTTTTTTTCTCAGACTTTCACAGTAACTTTATGCCTATAATTTTTTTCGAGTACCATTATTATTAGCATATGGCTGGTTCAAATCCATATGGGGCAGGTTGAAATTTATTTTGAGGATATCCTGCTAAATTATTATTGAACTTCTCATTGTGGTCCAAATATCTTAGGTAGAACTAGAATAATTTGTTCGGTTTGCAGCAACTGCATCAGAATGGGCGTGGAAAAAATAATATAACATCCACTTTTGAAATATTAACATAATTCCGTTATAAGAAACATCAGTAAAAAAGCAACTCATCTATGGTTTCAAAAACATTTACATTAGTTCGCGGCTTAAGATTTAGTCCATACGATCGAAGAAGCGTCCATTAACGTTAACGTAGAGAGGATGTTATCTTGTCGGAAGGGCTATTAATATGCTATCGTGTGAAGACGATAAGTGTCAGACCGAGGAGTGGAGGAATTATTGATAGAGCATGGAGTTGGTAATTAGCTAAGTCTGGAGGTCTTGGATCCAACATGGCAATCCGAGTCATTCGGCGCTCCTCGCTCCAAACATTTTAAAAATTCACCAGTGCCTCTATACTTGATGACCCCTCGCCCGATCAAATATTAACCGCTTCTCTCCCGTATGTCCTGCAGGGCACGCATATTCCTCTCCTTGGAAATTTTTATTGTCTCCCGGTTTCTTTTTTTTTTTTTTTTAGTTCCGTACCGTACCAAGTCCTGAATATGTCCGGAGTTCGTACCCGTAGTTCCGGTTGGAAAGTAAATAATAAAATCTACCAGTCCCTCTTGCACGAAACAGTAGGAAACATAAATTCGTTTTTATATGTGCAGCATTTCAGGAAACGGTCGTGTTAGAATCGTAAAACAATATTTCCTTATCTTATATTTACAGTAGAATAGTTTATTATTTTGCTACTTTACATATTTTTCCCATTACATTTACATAGGCGTAAAAAAAATCTTTAATTTACATAAACATCCTAATAACATTTAAAGTCACTTGCAGTTATTTGCATTTATGTGAATAGCAATACAGAAATAAATGTAGGTTTAGAGTTATTCTATGAAACTGGGAAAGGTCAACGTATTTAAAATACTTTTAAAAACGTTAAACAATGAAATTTCTCATAAGTAGATATGTTTTGTATTGCTGGTCCGATTTCCAAGATTGTTTTAGGACATTCTATTTCAATTGTTTTATAAAAATCACCCTTCAAATTGTATGTATACTGCAGTTTCAGCTATTGTGGGACTTAGAATAAAAAAAATTAAAAAATGTCTACCTCTTCTAGATGTCTACCTCTTTCTGCACAACACTTTCTGTAAATACTCGGGGAAATTCTGCGGAATCTGAAAATCAAAGATGAGTCAACAACAACAATACAAAATAAATATGAAATGTATAATTTTCGATTTGTACACTAATAAAGTTTTCTGTTCATCGTAACGTTTATAAACTAAATATTATGACAGAACGGTGGCTTCGAAACCTTCTAATGAAATAAACATTGAAGTGCTACCGCATCACAAGAGTTAGTTAGTCAAGCCACTTATTACATTGTTCACATTTAACAGTTTTTTTTTTTTATACTGTAGTAAATAATAATAAATAAATTTTAAAAAATATATATATAATCTCAAATTACAAAAAGGGAACCAGGTACAAATGTCAGGTAAAAATATGAATATTTGAATCAAGAAATTCTTGAACCAATAGATCTGTTAAAAACATGACTTAGATCTTGAAAAAACTTAACGATAAGAATCAAAAGAACAAAAAAAAAGTTTAAATTCGGCTAGAACGGGCAGGTTTTAAAAAACAAGAATCCAATCCGGGGCGAGGGCAGCGTTAACGACTGCACTATTTAACGATGCTATGAAAAAAATTCCGGAGGGAGACTTAGGCCTTGAAGGAAAGGAAACCCGTGGAGACTTCCGCTCTTGATGACGATGTTTTGCGGGCTTTAGCCTAATAACTAAAAAACTAAATCTACCGTTGTTGACTACCAAAAGGCGATTGGAAAGGTACAAAAGGTTGGGTACAAAATGTTCCACATACATTAAACGACCTCCAAATAAACCAGCATTAACCCTTTGTGCTACACTTTTATGTCAAAGCAAACATATTTGTGAATGATTTGTCTAACATATTTACTAATACTTAGAAGTGAATAATTTACAACAGTAAACATTGTGGATAGTAGCTCAACGAAGGAAATACAGCGCAGCATTTTCCAAGCCTTTACTTCATCAAAAAAGGTTATGAGTACATTAAAGGTAGATATTAAGGCTGATTTATTTATTTCGAATTCTTAATTTTTTATTCTATCATTTCAACGTTTCCGGATCTCACTCCCATCATCAGGACTCTAAAAGTAATAATCAATTCCAAATTACATCAAAAACAGCTATAGTGAAGTGAATTATTAAAAAAATTATTTTAAGCTAGGTGCCCCTTTTAACAACATTTAAAATTATGGCATACAAATTTTAAAATGTATAAGAGGTATTTAAAAAACAATTAATAATGTTACATAGTCATAACTTAAGATAATAATATTTTAAATTACCTGGTTTTAACTTTCTGAAATTCATCTGTTTATTTAAACTTTGAATCTAATATAAGCAATTAAAAGACAAATCAATAAAAATAGTCAGTAAGTGAAAAATCATATACGTGTCTTGACACAGTTTTGAAATTAACAGGATTATCTATATTTTTAATAATGGAGTTTTGTTGACCGTTGAGAAATTAGACGAGGAGGATGTTTGGGGGTGCGGTCATAAATTAAAAACACACATTTAAAATAAGTGTTATTTTAATTATGTGCCGACGTTTCGGCCTAGAATGTGGGCCTTCATCAGGGCTAAAAGAAACAATATAACAACCAATGTAACTATAGACTTAATAATGCGTTAGGTATATAATAATAATATGACAGTAATAAATTATGGGAACATAAATAATATTAAATGTAAAATGATAATAAGATGACAATTATAAAGTATGGAAATAAGGTGACAGTTTTAAAGTATGGAAATAAACAAAATTAAGATGATAGTTATAAAGTATGGAAGTAAACATAATTGAGATGATAATATTGTAATGAGAATATATAAAGAGAGACTAAGTAAATGAAAAAAATGATAAAGGAAAAATATGTGAACAATTAAAATTTTAAATATTAACAATTTTGAGTTGATATATGACGGTAATATATTAAAAACATAGTTAAAAGTATAGGTAATATATAAAAAAAGAATATAGTCATTACAATATCTATCATTATCTATATTTTTAATTTATGTATATTGCCTCCATAGTTTTTCTATCCTGGTAATTCTTAATTTATTTATAAAATGTATGGTCTTTTGAGGTCAAACTTGTGATTTAATGTTATGCTATGTTGTGATACTGCTGTTGAATTAACATTTTTGCTATTGTCGCAGTTACTATTGAGTTATTTTGTTCTAGTAATGACTTTTTTAGATGTTTCACCTATGTAGCATTTAATACAGTCCAAACAATTTATTTTGTAAAATTTTAATTTATCTTCATTCATTATAAGGTCTTTAGTGTTAATGAGAAATGTTTGTAGTTTATCATGATTAAAAAGTCCTAATTTGATGTTTAGTAAGTCATATGTTAATAGTGCTTTTTTTATTTGATTTGTAAGTTAGAGTATAAATTGCATTTTGAAAAATTGTTCTATATTTTTAAATAAATCAGCATAAGGCTACCTTTAATATTATGCTAGATCTTCCGTTGATAGGAGTATAATGATGTACAGTTCGGTAGGCTCATTCAGTTTCATTTCCTAAAACTTCGTTAATAAGCCCAGTCGTATTGTAACCAAATGAATGGAATGCGTCTGAATTCGGCCATAATCAAGTCATCTTTGGTCAATGGGAAGGGTATTTTGTGGTACGACAACGCCCGGCCTTAAGTCTCACTTGTGACATCACAAAAAGTTGGAGCTTGGATAATATCCGGATTATTATTATTTTATTTTTTTTGACACCTGGACCGCTATTAAGTGATAAAAAATTCAACGAACAAAGGAGATTAAAAACGCGTTTTTTGTGGATTTTTTTTAAATTCTAAAGATGGGGAATTTCTATACCGAAATAATAGAAAAGTTACCAACACGTTGACAGAAATGTATTGACAGAAGAGGAGACTGCTTTGATTGAACAAAACAGTTGTAAAGCTTTTTTTCTCTGTTTTAACCGAAATCCTGCATTATTTTTCGGACACCCAAATATAATTAATAGGCATTTTTAATACAATTTCTCTCTCATAAATACCAAGCATTTAAGTGAAAAAAAATTGCTTTCGATTATCTTTATCAATGCTATTGGCTGAAAAATGTTACTTGTACAACTATCTTTAGAAGTTATATCCAAAACAAAAATACCATTTAATATCACTAGAGTCCATTTAATGATTAAAGTTTGTATTGGGAAACCAGTCTATGTAAAATCCATCCCTAACATAAAGCCACGATGGTATAATGTTAGCAAGGGGGATGGGGATCCTCAGCCCGAGATGGGGATAAGGGTATTAGAGATATTATTCTGCCAGTATCGGAAAGAAATCCCAGGCACTTTGCATAAATGTAACGAGGAAATAGAACCAGATCCTCTCCGATTTGTTATCCGGCGTAATGTTTGTGTATGGACCCATGGCCTCTGCTGCAATGCGTTCGCTATGTGCAATTGTCTATAGCCTGCGAGTCTGTAATTTTGTATCATTAGTATTTCAAATTAAAAAATCTGGTCCGGGCAACAAACGACTTTCACTTGCCTTGGTTGTTAAAATCAATTTAAGAATTATTAATTTAGCTTTAAGTTGAAAAATCTGGTGGGGGCAACACACAACTTTCACTTAACTCCATTTTTAAAATCGATTGAAGAATTTTTAAATACTGTTAGATATAAAAATGATTAAAACTATTAAATAACTAATCAAATTTTAAAATTAAATTAAGTTTTATTAAAAATCTATAACATTATTATCCAAAATAATCAGTTAGTTTTATTGGCTTTTTATCTCTCTTTATTAACTTTTACAAGCTTGCGTATAAGATAATACTTTGAATAAACCATTAGCTTTCCAACGGTATATTATACATGTATATTACTGTTATTATGCTCAAAAACTAAAAATAGAATGAAAAAAATATTTTTTCTCCTCTATTTGGATATCGAATTCGTTCCACTTATTTATTTACCTGCTTTTTATCAATGGTGACAAGATGATATGGTTATTTAAATAATATCTACAAAATTAAAGGTACTTTAGAGGAAGAAAATTTAAAATATAGGCAGTTAAGCCCTGCCAATCTATTTCAATCAGAATGAAACCTATTTGATATTAAAACCCATTACATTTTACATCGATATAGCGTGTTCAATCAAAATTGTTAAAGGCGTTTTTGAGATAATCGTAAAAAGATGCAAAATGCATGGTATAAAGTGGCTCTTCTGGTTAGCTGATTTTGATAAAAAAAATCTTGGGCGTGTAGTTGTCTTAAATATGAAAGTTCAGTTTCATTGGACATTTCATTTACGTGCGGGAGTTACCACACACACACACACACACACACACACACACACACACACACACACACAACACACACACACACACACACACACACTCACTCACACACAGATCTTTTTGCGGGACTTAGTTATTTGGACTTCGGGGACCCTAAAACGTGTATTTCCGTTGCAAACTGGAATTCGAAAATTTTAAGGATCACAATACTTTCCTTTACTATAGGACCTATTTCATATAATTTGGTAAGTGAAAGTAAAAAAGTTTTAAGTTAATTTAAATAAAAAGTTTACTCACAATTAGTTTCGTTGGAAACAGATGATTTTGGTTGAATAGTATAACAGTATTTAATTGTTACGTATGATAATCAGTAATAAGTGTATGCCCTATTCTTAACTTCGTATATAAGATTTTTTTTTTCTGAAATCTTTTTAGACTTAAATTTTTTGAAATTAGAAAATTACAGGTACTTTAGAGAAAGAAAATTTGAATATCGGCATTTAAACTTAGTCAGACTATTTAAATCTGGATGAAACCTATACGATATTAAAGCCCATTAAACTTTACATTGATATATCGAGTTTGATCAAAATCGTTTGAGCAGTTTTTGAGAAAATCGTAAAATGGTGCAAAATGCATGTTATTAACTAGCACTTACCAACTTGCCGAATACGATGAAAAATTTACTGTAACATCTCAAGGGTATATTTGTTTCAATTATGAAATTTCAGTTTCTTACAGTTTTGTTTTCGTTTTGGACATAGCACACACACACAAACACACTCAGTCCTTTTTTCGGGACTTAGCTATTCGGACTCAGGGGACTCTAAAACACATATTTCCGCTGAAAACTGCAATTGGAAAATTTTCAGGTAAGTGAAAGTGAAAAATATTACTACTAATCTTTTTTGGATCAGCCTTTTGTTTTGTTAGAATATTGAATATTTTAATGACGTGCATTCATTTTTTTACCCGTAGTAATATTACCATATCGGAAGAAATATTGTTTCATCAGCTTTATAGTTACTGTATATCTATAATCTACCTAATGCCTTAATAAGTTTAATAGGTCCCAATAAAATTTCAAAGCAAGCATTTTATAGCAGTGGCATTAAATAGGAAGTGTTAAAAATTTTATTTTTACAAAGAATGCATTCAGTATTTAATGGATAATGTAAATAAAATAAGCCCATTCTTCAGCAAGTGAAAAGTGTACGATAAAGCCATTGTGTTAAAGTTCATTTCTGTATTTATTGCAGAATGGTAGCTTCTCAAAGTAATAATCGAACATTCAATCTAGTATCTAATTAATAATTTCGATTAGATCAGTATGGATTCATTTTTTAACAGGCTTCTCTACATTTTGCAAAAAAAATTACATATGAACAATTTTTACGAAAAAACAGTAAATTCAAGTTTTGTGTCTTATATTTTCGAAACCCTTCTAGGCCATACTCTCTTAACGATTCATAAAACTATTTCAAACTAACAATTTTATAATTTATCGTCCAATTCGGATGATAAATTTTGGGAGAGATTATCTTAGCCCTGACGATGGTATAAATTTTAAAGGTTTGATTAGTAGAAGGTAATACTTTATTTAACACACCTCTCAATTAACCAATACTCTGACAGTGTATATGGATGACATGGTGTATAAACACTTCTCTCAGAGTATGGGTCTGAGGACTATAAAAAAAATTAAGAAGCTTATCACCAAATATTCTTTCCCAATATTCCATAGAAGAATTGTGGGGAGGGTGCTTGTCATTAATTATTCTTGCCCCTTTAAATTGTTTTCCCGTATTAATATTTGCCCATATATTAATTAATTTTAATTTTAAAATAACAATAACTTGCCCAAACCTTACTTACTAGAAAGTCTATGATTATATTTTTATTTATTTGTTTTCTATTTTATTTATATCGTTTTTAACCAACGACTCATGTTAAAATGCGAGTTTTGTTCATCTGTAAAGAGCTCGTATTTTCATTCGCCAGAAGTAAACACTTGCTTTTATATACAGTCGTGATCATAAAAAAAATGTTTCCAAAATTGTGCATAACTGTATGTTTTTACAAAATGCTGATTACACAAAAAAAAAAAAAAATTATAAATTGGAAATTAAAGAAAAATATAAATCAATGAAAAAAAATACAGAAGTTTAAGTTCTCTAGTAAAATGAACTATAATATCAATTTTCAAAACTATGACTAATGTTGATTTGCGTCACTGCTGTTTTCTGCCAAAATTTTTTTACTTCGTATAATTTTACAATGCTAATTGTTCCTGATGACAAAATGCTTAAAATTCGACGTAATTAATCATTTTTTTCTGGTAGTAGTTAAAAATACTAAACTAGAATCGAGAAACGTTATTAATATTTATTTTTTCATGAAGCGTATGATATAAATAAGTAGAGAAAACAAAAAATATTCGATGGATCAAATTCATAACCATAAACAATTAAAGCATAAGTGATGTAGTTTCTTTGACCACTACTGAACATACCACACATCTTTGCTTATGTAGTGATGAATCAAATGTTGGTTTTGGAACTAACTACCCAAAGAAGAGCCTTCAAAAAATGGCAGTGACTTTTTTCACGAGGTACAATGTCGTTAATGGTTTCGTTATCATTAATTATTTATTGTTTAAATGCATCTACCCATTAAGTGTCATTAGCATATTACATAAATTATATGGTCAATACAACATTTGCTTTTTTTTTCATTTTTAACATTATTAATAAACTATACATGATTATACTCCACAGTGTTTTAAAAACTTAAGTAAACTTTTAACACTGTCCTCACTGTCACCAAGATCGACGTCCAGCCTGTTCTTATCTTGCATGTACGTATGTCATGTCCATTATTATAATTAATTATCATTACAATTAAATATTATAATTAATTATCATTGCAATAAATTATTATTATTAATTAATTAATCTATTCATATTTCTGAATTTTTGTCTGAGAGTATATATGTTTAAATATTTATATTTATTGATCATAACTTTTGATACTATTTTTTGCGACGTGCTTACTACATCTGAATGTTGAAAATAAGTATTTTCCTAGAATCAGACTTACTCAGTTACAGATACACTTTATAAATTTAACTACCAGTTTCAAACATCATTCTGAAATCGTCTCCGCATTTCAAGTTTATTCAATATAATAAGTTTAATTTATCCAATTAAAAAAACGGACTGTATTTTTCAATTTATTTACTAATCATGATTTATTTCGTAGCCTTAATTAAATTGACAGTTAAATTACACAATACTTGGAAATAAAAACAACACGTTAAATCCATTTCTATTTTGAGATTTACAGCAGCGGAGTTAATGAGAAATCGTTCCAAAATGGTCAAAGCAATAGTTCTAATTCGAAGCATTGAATATTCAAATGCTGAGTTGAATGTCGCTCGGCTTCTTATTCAAATTTATTGGCATTCTCGGTGCCAAGTCATCTTGAGATCAAGTTGGGCAGGCATTTTCCCATTAGAATTTTCTTTTGTCCCTTCCTCACGTCCACACCTGACTTCTAAATTCCTATTAATTTTATAACCCTTTGATTGTTGGTAAAAATTGATATATATATATAATATATATTTAGTAAAAGAAGTCTAAACTAAACCATCAATTCATCTTCAATTAATTTTTATAATTCTATTTCGATGTTAATCTATCATAGGTGTAATATAAATATTTTCAAATCGTGATGATTGAGTACCAATTAACATATATAGGTTGATAAGAATTACTTTTATGATATTTAAAAACTAAATCCTTAATAAACTGCTTTAATTATTTGTTGTTGTTTTTTGTTTAACGCCTTAAAATTTAATTTCATAGCAAAGATAAATTTAAGATTAATACAATAGAACCAATTTTTTTCATAATTCGTTGTTTACATTTAGACTAGGAGATCCCTCCAGCTTCTCTTCAGCTTGTGGTTTGTAGATTGGTTTATAGTAACTGTGGCTTGTGGTTCTGCCTTGAATAAATTAATTAACGGATTCTTATGGAACTTTGTGCTTAAAATAATCTTTCTTACTTGCCGATGAGCTTTAGTAGTGGTATTCAAACATGTATTTTTTCTTTACGGTTGAACTTAAAAAACTATTAATTTTCAAATTCTGATAATACATTTATATGTGTAAATAATGATCTAAAACACGGTCGTAAATTTTAATTTATTTTACAATTATTATATTGTAAACGAAAAATAGGAAACGCACTCTTCATTCACTCAGCTGTTCCGAGACAAGAGGGCGCCATTTCGAATCGAAAGCCTTTTCGATATCGAAAAAGGTTCCTAGGCCCTCTCTGTTGTTTATGAATTAGTTTAGGTCTTCTGCTTCAATTGTTACCAGATGATCTTCCTTCATTGTCTATACTGAATTTCAGTAGAGGATTATTGCTGTTAAGGAACCATAAGATGCGCTTGTTTACTATTTTTTCCAGAACTTTGCAGACAAACTTGTTAGTGAGATAGGGCTATACGCATATATGTCTAGTCTGTTTTTTCGGGTTTTAGTATAGGCACTTAGATAGCAGTTCGCCAATTTTACTGGGAAGTAACATTTTGTCCATTTATGAAAGAGATGTAGTAGTTATGTAGAGCTGTAGTAATTATCACATGACATCCTATAACAACTATATGAAACTCTGCTCCAATATCAAATCTTAAGCATATACAATAAAAATAATAAAATAAGATAAAATACTTGACTCCAGTTTTAGGTAATTGTTTAAGCATTTTGGCTTTGTGGACAACATTAGGACCTATGGGGTGTTTTATGGAGCGCTACTGTTTTCACTATTTATTACATAATTTATTGGTGTGTAGTCGTTGATAATTCCTGGACTCTAGGTGGTAGCGGGCACTAATATCATGTAGTTTTCATTCTGGTTGAAATAGCATGAGATGGCTTAAATTTCAGTATTTTAAATTTTCATTCTATAAAGTACCTTTGGTTCTGTAAATTCAAAAACATGAAGCATATTTTCTTATTAGCATTGACGAAATACGGCCAAATATACAAGTTGAACAATTTCGGTAATTAACTAATGAGCAAACTGGTTTTTTTCCCGAACATAAGAATAATAATATAAATGTGTAATTTACCTTTGCAAAGCTAAAGGTTTTATAAAAAATATTATCTTATATACAAAGTTGTACATGGTAATACAGGGTGATATAAAGTGGATAAGATAACTGATTGTTTAAGATAATAATGCAATAGAGAGAGATGCACTTTATTGAACAAGTGGTGCTGCCCAACTTAATTGGATTGCTATTTACACAGCTTACTTTTTTTTCCATAATGGATAATTTTTAATATTAACATGCAATACACCCCCAAAAAAATTAATATATTTTTTTTCTTTTTACATTTTTTTTCTTTTATTTTTTTCTTTTCACATTTTTTTCTTAATTTTTTTTTTCTCATTTTACTTGTTTTTTTTCCTTGCTTATTTTTCATATTAATTCATATATATATTATATATATATATATATATATATATATATATATAATATAAATATAAAATAAAATTATATATGATTAATAATTATCACATGACATCCTATAACAACTATATGAAACTCTGCTTCAATATCAAATCTCTTGCATATACGATAAAAATAATACTAAGACAATAAAAAGTTAAAAGATTAAAACATCACCAAAAAAATGCACACCCATGTCCTTCCAGCGATCCCTGTTTTACTCGCTATGTATTTATATAATAAATACACTATGACTGTATAATAAAATACATACACTTATTAATAAAATAATAAATACTAATTAATAAAACCTATTTATTTATTTATTCATGCATACGTTTATTTATTCTTGCATACATTTATGCAATAAGCAAAACCTAAAAATAAATAAATAATATGACTGTAAAAAATAAATATTTAATTAATAAATAGTTAATTAATAAAACTTAATTATAAATCCTATTATTAAACACTAATCAATAAGATAATAATATAAAACAATATATATTAAGACCACATACCCTATATATACACTATAGACCATATAATAAAATACATGCTTCTATCGAAACTCAACGTAATTAATATTTTTACTTGCACTTACCTATATATTTTATTTCTAACTGTATTTATAAATTCTTAAATAAAGTTTATAAACATTAAATATATACGAATAAACATACTTTCGAAGCACCATTCTCCATCAATATGGACGCTACATTCAACACGACACGATATTACTTTTGAAAGGCTTTCAGTGGGCGGATCCTTTTACACTTACCCTATATTTTTTTCTTCTCCCTTGTTGCAATTTTTTTGGTTTATTTTGTTATAAACTAAGTTTAGTTAAGCAGATAAATTTTTAGTTTGTTTTTTATATAATGTGAAAATTAGATTATTAGCATCATTAACATTAACAACTTCCTTCGTAATTAAAAATTAGTATGTTTATTTCCTGAAGGACATTTTTTGCGTAATTGATATTTTCATATACTGTATTCAAATATTTTTATTTTATCGAACTTCTCTATCTGATTACATCTGGAAAAATCTCGTCATCTAAAAACACAATTCAGTAAAAAAATAACATATTATTGTTTTCTAAATTATACCGAAAAACTCTCTTCTTTAACGTAAAAATAATGTAGTTTTTACAGTGAAAAGCAAATCTAGATTTTAATTTTAATCTAGTTATTTAATATCTCCAAACCAAATTTTATGATTAGTACAAACTTCGGAAAGTTTCGACCAAGACAAGTCCTAACGTATTAATTTTACTCTTTGACATGAAATCTGCCCTCCAGTATGTCCTGACAACATATAAATTCTACAGACAGTAACAATAAGATATCTTGGTTTAACAATTCGACAGAAGAATGACTTGGGAAATTAAGACCAGGCAGAAAACGCTAAACAAAAGACTAACTTTTATACTCACTGCTCTCAAGGCGTACATAATTAAAAGATAAACATTAATTGAATCCTTACAGTTATTGAAGCCAATTTGGACTTACGCGTTACAGATATTGATAGTACAACTGAAAAGACATATTCGTAAAATTCAATTTTTTCAAATCAAAACTTTTAAAACAATAATAAATTTTCCATGCTACCTCAGCAACAATACATACCAGACCTTCACATGCCAACGAACAGATTCTATCTCTGTACGAGCGTTTTCACTACAACTTACAATAACATCAACACAATGGTGCAAATCATGGCCACCAATAGCTAGTCCCTCAACACTGACAGATGGCCGAAAAGAAGCTGGATGAGAGACGGTCCTAACATAATTTCGTGTTAGGAATCAGGCCAGGAAGAGAGGCCTCAGGGCATCCTCTCTCCACCATGCCTATCACGCCACAACATCAACCATATTTTCATTCACATTATCTGATTGACCAACCGCATGATAAGTGTGAATAGAAAAATAAAGAGATTTTTAAAAAGTCTAGCTTTTTTACAATGAATTAGTTTTGAGATTTTTACGCTTCCTGTCAAATTTTCTATGAATGAAACCTTTTGGAAATCAAGTCTCTATTTACGGTTTGCAAAGGCACTAATAGATTTTTCACGAATAATATTTATGCACGTTTTATAAATAAAAAAATATTTCATAAATTTAGCTGAGATAACAAACATAAAAAGTGTGTAAACTAGTTAACATAAAAAAAAGGAAAATGACTTTAGTAGCATCTACAAAATGATACTACCTGAGTTTAGACATAAAAATATATCTTGTTATATATTTTTAATTTACATTTCAATAATTATTTTTATAGAATTCTGTAGTTTATAATTTTATGTGCGGAATGGTATTAAAACAATGAGGAAATGATATATTCACCGTGGACCGACGCCATAAATCTGTCCTGCCTCTAAACTCTGACTAGAAAAGTTTGGCCCACTAGAAGATAGCAAAAACATCTCAGTCCCTTAGTTTGGAGTTGTTTTTTTTTTTTTTATAAAAGAGATAAACTACCAACAATAATTACAGTTGTTTTTCCGAATAAAACTTTATGGCTATTTAAATATGTTTACTTAAATATGTTAGGAACTATTGACTATTAGTTAAATAGTATCAAATTCGAGTTTAAGATTCATAATGGCATTTTTGGGTGTGTTTGTGTGAGTCGAGGGAAAAAACGAAAGAGAATTCCTATTATATATTAACCCTACTCGGTTGGGTGATACAAAATACTTAAAATATATTTTTTTAGATAAAACTTTCGACTTTGATTTTTTTTCTCAGAAATTAGAGTAATATGGATTTTACTTTCACTACCCTATATTTATTGATCTCTTGCCACCTTGCCTCCCTACCTAGCTACGCCAAAGGTTTGATCAAGGCGGCTGCTGACAATAGATCCAGGCTAGACTGTAAAGCAGCATCACTCTTTGATATTTTTGGAGTGACCCTGCAAAGAGAGAAGTTGTACACTGCACTCAATGGACAGGATAACTCTGAGGAGAGTGACATGACTATCTACATACAGGACACTTTCAGCTTAACAGGCATCTCCATAATATGGGGTTGGTGGCCTCACCTACTAGCAGATTTTGCAAGAAGGAAGATGAAACTGCCTAGCATGTCATATGTAGTTGTTCAGATATTGCTAAGATACTGTTTACAACTTCGGCAGCGGCTTGATTTTAGATCCTAAGCTGTGTGAACTAATTAACCCCTACTATTTAGTCAGATTTACCATGGTAATAGGCTTGGATTAACTGGAGAATAGACGGTGCACAATAAGCCTGGTTGAGGCTGCAGTGCATATAATAAGTGTGAAATAATTTTTTTAAAAAAGGGGATATTTTTAATATATAATCTATAGTAATATAGATGTATAATATACAGTTGGAAAGCTAAAGATTGTAGAAAAAATATTATCTTATATAAAAAGAAATTAAATTTTTTCTCAACATTACGTTTATTTAATAGTTCATAACTTGATTTTAACAGGTGAGGTAAGTGAAAGTGTGTTTCCCGCAATAAAATTATTATTGTACAATTGGAAAGCTTAAAACAATATAAGACATAATGACAGACGTCCTAAGTCATCGTTAGTATTAAATAGTTACAAAACTGTATAAAGGTAAGCAATCCATTGTGATAATATTTTAATTTATTTTTTTGTTTAATATAGAGCGAACGTTTGAATCGAAGCTACGTATATATTTTTACTCTTTATATTTTAACTTTTACATTTTATGAATTTAATCTCATTAAACAGGGAGGTGAGAAGAAGTGGTTTGATTAAAGCACCACGCTATTTTATATGTGGTTTTGCAAGATTGTTTTTCAAAAATATAGTTTAATAGTAGAGAAATCATAAGTCTTTGTAAAACTTAGGCACCTTGTTTTCTCAGATTGTAAATTTTAAGTCGATATTTATTATTTACAGCTCAATCAGAGCGGAATTTCTTTAAGAATCGATTCTACCTAAGGAATCACATATCTTGAACGCTTTGCATACCAACGTTGTGTGATTGACAGCCAATTATCAATTATATAATTATACAAATACCTCACTAGATCGTCGGATTAGCCATAGCAGCATAAAGCGACGTTAAATAAATAAACAAACAAACCTCACTAGATGTATCGCATTTTGCTTGACATAAACGAAGTCCAAATTTTCTGTAAATTATAATCTCGTAAATTTCCAAAATAACTTACAAAATTTGACACTAACTTCTTTAAAAATTAGTAGTTGAAATGTTATACTAAATTTTTGGTCATTATTGCCAGCAGTCGTATCATTATTACTATTTATTGTTTTGTTAGTAGCCAGAAACTGAAATACATATATACAAACGAGAATTGCATGCCGATTCTTACTGAAGAGAAAAGATGGATTGGAATATATTAATCTAATCTGTTATATTAGTGATTAACTCCTTGGGCACTCCAAGAATGGATTTATAAGCCCTTTTATTGCTTAGCCCTTTTTCATATACAAGTTATGTTCCTCGAGTGTCCGACACATTCAGAAAGTTTAGAAAGAAATATAGAGGTAGTATATCTACAATTGATTTAATTATGAAAGCTGTAAAGCAGGCTAGACGCTCTTTGGTCCTACCCAGACTATAAGTTGGACAATGTCAGAGCTTTTTTTTTTTGTCAGGACACAAAAAAGCAATGATTATTTAGCTAAACAAAAAAGGATAAAACTCAAACATAAAAATATTTTGATATCAATAATATCATATATCTTAACATTGGCTGAATAAATAGTAACGATCAAACGCTGAAAATCAGTACATAATTGTATCTTATTTCCTAATGTATAATAATTATTATTATTATTTGTGATGTCACATTATTAAAAAAAAATAAGTTATTATTTTCTCCTTTTGTATTCGTTATGCTTTAATTATCTAGTGATTTGTATAAACGTTCTCATAATAAGTTTTTTGTTTAATTATCTATCGCCATTTGGAAATCTAACGACTGATGTTATTAAGAAGGATGGAAAAAAACTTTTTTTTTTTTGTCATGTAATAATAAATATGGGAATTATATGTATCCTCAGTCTTAAAACTAAACATATTATGTTGGTTCATTTCATTTATTTTATTTTGATAAAATAAAAATTCAATCACAACAAGTAATTATATATTAATAGGAAATTAACATATATTATACATGTACATGTTAGATGAAATAATGAATAATGTCCTACGTTATCTATTTCAGTGAATAATACTTAATTTCAAATCGCGCTGGTTAATTCGTTAACAACCCATTTACCTCAATCCTTATACCTAATCCTCCAATCCTATTTATCCAACCGCTCCTTCCGAGTTCGCTGTGGTTCCGAATTTTCCGAACAATATACTGTTGAGGCCGGTGTTCCTCAAGGCAGCGTCTTAGGACCCGTCCTCTACATCCTCTTCACCACCGATATCCCTACCGACCCCAATACCTTTCTGGCAACATTTGCTGATGACACAGCCATTTTATCATCCAATTCCGATCCTGAAGCAGCATCGCTAAATCTCCAAAAGCACCTTTCCCTTGTCGAAGACTGGTGCAATGCTTGGCGCATTAAGGTGAACGAAAGCAAATGCACTCACGTCACATTCACCCTTCGACGCAAATCCTGTCCAACGGTTAATTTCAATTCCATACCGCTTCCTTCCTCAGACACAGTCCGGTATCTCGGCTTTTTACTAGACAAAAGACTGACGTGGAACCCACATACAAGACTAAAAAGAAAAGAACTCAACCGCAGATTCGGCCAGTTATACAGACTACTAAACAGAAAATCTCATCTTACAGTTGACAACAAATTACTAATATACAAGACAGTACTGAAACCTATATGGACCTACGGACTTGAACTGTGGGGGACAGCTAAACATTCTAACATTAAACGCATCCAATCCTTCCAATCCAAAGTCCTCCGAACAATAGCTAATGCTCCTTATTACGTTACCAACTGTACCCTACACCATGACCTTAATATTCCGTTTGTTTTAGACCTGGTACCATCCAAATTTTCCAAATTTCATCAGAACCTTAGTCATCATCCTAACCCTCTAGCACAATCCCTATCCAGCACCACCCATCCCTACAATCCTCCTCGAAGATTGAAACGGCAGTGGCCACGAGACCTATTGTAAACATTTAAACTGGAGTTCTGACAATGGTCAGATCCTCCACTCATGTACGGTATGTTTGTGGCTACAGCGCCCTAACTCAGCCTCCACTGGCTCAGACCAGTGATGCGGCTGAGATAGAGGTGCTGGGATCTCCTGGATTCCGCTTTTTCCTCCACACGTGGAGGAAAAAGCGCTTGCTGGGGTCCCTTTAGCAATTGTATATATAGTTATGATTGTGTGTAAGATGTTTATTTATTTGCCAACTTTTTATTTATCTCAATAATAGGTTTATGTTTCGATTTGTTTTGTTTTTTATTTATTATTATTATTTTATTGTATATATTTGAATTTATGTTATATTTTATGAAATTTGACCATTATTATTATTTTCTGTATATATAGTATGAATGTGGTCTCTTATCAATATTATTATTGTTCATTTTGTAACAAATTGTAATATATCTCAATAAAAAAAAAAAAAAAAAAAAAAAATTCGTTAACGTTGTAACGTAATTATCCCAGGGGTGCCACGAATCTGAGACCACAAAAATGGCTTTTAGCAATCAACGTAGGATTGCTAATTGGTGAATCGGTTGGTCGTTTAGCGTTAATCAATTCATTAACTCTAGAACAAGGGATTCAGTTATCGATTATTTATATTTGTCTGTAATTTGGAAGTTTGATTAAATTATTAGTAGCCGTGATTGTGAGTCAAATTAATAAATGCTACTGAAAATAAACAAAAATTGATTCCAATGAATAGGTAGATTTATCCATTAATACAATTTTAATAGTAGGAAAACATTGACATATGTTTGAAAGTATTTAAGTTAAAACATGTTATTATTTATACCATATCAATTACATAAAATGAACAATTTTTTATTTATTTTTTGGATGGAATTTCGGTTTATGATTAAAAAAAAAATAGTAATAAGATATATATATATATATATATATATATATATATATATATATATATATATATATATATATATAATAGTTAATTTTATGATTTGCACCGCCTAAATATGTGAGAAAAATCATGAGTTAAGCTGAACAATGTATGCTCTTTAGTTTAAAAACATATCTACGTTGTGTATATTTAGTTAAACTATGATATTTTATGTTTTCAACGGTTATTGAACATCTTACTTAAGTGAAGTTTTTAAATAAATGATATATATTTTTTTTGTTTATTGAAACATATTCATTGATATTTACAGCTGTATTATATACATCAAGTAAATGTGATGGACATAGTAAATTAGCATGAAATACATATAGAGACGTTACCCTTTGGCAGCACTCTAAAATATTCCAGACTAGAAAGTCTCGAGGCCATTTTATTTTCAAACGCCTCTGAGGATTATCAGGAATATAAGAGGATGGTATGATAGAAATAGTGGGAGTTTTAAGTTGCGAGTGGGAATGGAGTTTGTCATGGAATGATTTAGACCTAGTTCGGGCTAATTCAGTAACATATGGAACATTAAGGTGTTTGTGGATGAGGTAATTCCTGAAAAACAAAAAAAAAAAGTAAGGTGCGTTAAAGATTTTGGATTGTAAGGATTGGATACGAGAAGAATTCGATAGTTTAGTAGATGTCTATAGCTCTACTTACTAAGTCCATATCGACCTTATGATGGTCATATAGATGTGTCTTTAGTAATTTAGTGGAAGGTTTGAGCCTTTGTACAGTAAGTGTTGAAGTAGTCTAAAATGTCGACAAGTTTCTTGTTGTTTCAGTCTTGTATGAGGATATTATTTGAGACGTTTGCCAAGGTAAAGTCCTATGTATCGAATCTGTGCAACAGGGACTAGTGGAGTGTCATTTAAGAATACTGTACGGCAGGAAGTCATCGGTATACGACGAAAGGTGAAGGTTATTTAATGGGTCTCGTTAGAATTAATTTTAATCCTCCAATTCTGACACCATACTTCAAGATCTCGGGTTTCGAATTGAATTGAGTGGGATGCAATATCTGGATCATTATCTATTGATAGCACACACTTGTCATTAGCATAGGTAGAAAGGAAAGTGCTAGAATGGGTTGGGATATCAGCTGTATAAAGAACGGGTCCTAGGATGTTGCCCTAAGGAACACCATTAGATAGACAGAAAAGAGTGGAATAGGAACTATTGTGATTTATTTTGAAAGATCTCTCAGCGAGGTAAAACTGGATAATAAGAAAATACTTTGGAGGGGAGAAAAGACGGAATTAAATGATGATTTCGAATTAATGAATAATCATACCAGACATTTAGTGCTTAAAATGATTCATATTGACTGTAAAATATAACAGTGACTGTTTAATATCACTACAGTTACTATATGCTCTTTATTTTCTATCTATAGAATAATCTATAGATATAGATTCTCATTTCGATGATACAATTATATACCCCGCCAATATTGCTGAACTTGCTTTTAATATGCTTTAGTTTTGTACCTTAGTTTTTTTTTGTTTTTTTTTTAGTTAGACTTCAATCATACCAATCCAATCATAGACTATATGGCAAAGCATGTCCAAGGATAAGTTAATACTTTACAAAACACTAATCCGTTCTCAGCTCAGTTTTACCTCAACCATTTCAAATGTAAGTTCTTCATCTAATTATAACGAACTGGAAAGCATCAATATCATAACAATGAGATTGATCAATAGCTTTTAACACTACTATACAAAATTAGTTTATTTTATTCTTTCCTTACACATTTTATTATTTTACATTGTATTTAATCGACGTTTCGGGATCTTTTTCCATCATCCAGATCTCTTTCTTATGCTTAGAATAGAATAGAATAGAATAACATACATGTTATATACATAAATGCTTATATATAAAATTAATTGCTTTAATATATTAATTGCTTTAATTAATGTACAAAAATAATCATTACCAAATCCAACAATATTACAACCAGTCTTTTCAGTACCTGGCTACATACTACAATACAATCATTGCTTATGAAAAGTGATTAATAAAATAAACTGGTTGATATACCAAATCATTCTTAAGCGCTATATTTATATGACGATACTAGTATTTATGTCGCATATTTATTAATAATGTTATTATAATGGAAGAAGGAGTGGATAGAGCACTATCCTACTGTTCTCCGGGTCCCAGTTTTGAACCCCGGCTGAGGTTACTTACAGGTTACCTTAGGATTTGGAGACCCTCCTAGGGCACATCTAGCCTATATAAAATGACTAACCAAAATAGGAGAAAAACCTGGCGGCTGACCCAAGAAACAGTACGAATATCTATATTTACTGTGCCCAAGACTCTTTATGGGATGTAGACGTACAGCTTTTTTTTTTTTTTTTTTTTTTTTTTTTTTTTTTTTTTTTTTTTTTTTTTTTTTTTTATTAAAATAATGCATGTTCACAATCTCAGGAGAAAGAGTTACAATGCCTAAATAAGTAAAAGTTATTTTTTTTCTTTTTATGTACAGATGAAAAGTATCAAAATTTGTGTTTCTTACCAATTCATTATTTTTTAGTTCAATCTCTGAAATCTAGACACAGACTTTTTACGAAGCACAGCCTTTTGTACTTAGGGTCCTTAATATGTGTATTTCAATAATCTGATCAGCAAATTTTAATAATTAATTTTCATGATGATTAATTTCAGTTATTTTATATATAGTTCACGGTTTTTTAATGCTGTTTGATTGACAAAAGGAAAGATATTCAATCTTAAAGATTTTTAGTAGAGGCCTAACCTGCAAAGGACGGAAACTATAGAAAGGGAATGTTTATTGTAGAAAACAAAGGGAACCGAAAGAGGAATAGTATTGAGCCGTTTCCTTTGTGCTATGATATATTTATATTAGAGAAGGAGAGGTAGAAATCCCGGGGCGAGGTGGCTTTATTGGTGGCCGGGGCTGACACCGTAGACAGCCGATATTGGAGCCTGTCTCCTCACGTCACACAACTCTCTCTTCTTCCATTTCATTTCTTAGTCTTCGCCTCTCTTCCTTCAATACAGCCCCCGCAACTTTACCCTCTATCCCACTCACTGTCAATTTCGCATCAATAACTTTTTAGAAATTTTATAACTGGATAACCCAAAAGCTATTGTGATTGGTCATAATTACTTTAGTTAGGTGCCATATTTTTTTTTGTATTTCACATTCCTTTATACGAAATATATTGTGAGGGAAAGTATTGTGATCGTAAAAATTTTCGCATTCGAGTTTTCACCGCAAATACTCGTTTTAGGGTCACCTGAGTTCTAATGACCAAGTCCCGCTAAACGTCTGTGTCAGTGTGTGGTTAGTCAAGTTGCAAAAACGAATAGCCTTATGAAACTAATTTTCATATTTGGGACAAACTATAACGCTCCAGAGAGTTATAATGATTTTGCATTTCGATTTTCTTCGATTACGATTAAACTCTCTATGTCGATGTAAACTTTAGTGGGCTTTAAAATGGTGTAGGTTTCATTCTGATAGAAATATTTTGATAGGTCTAAAAATTCCAATATTTTAAATTTTCTTCCTCTAAAATACCTTTAATTTTGTAGTTTTTATAAAAATTTCCATATCATATTTTTTGCATTGATAAGAAACGGATAAATATATACGTTAAGCAAATTCATAATATATATATATATATATATATATATATATATATATATATATATATATATATATATAAATATAAATTAGAAGAATACAAAGTTATTTTTGTAAGCAATTTTTATATTTTGGAACTCCTTACTCTTGTCTCAATGCCAGTCCGTCCCAAAATAATCATAAAACTATTTATAATTACTTATATGCCATTTTTTCTCTGCTTGGTATCAGGTACTGGATGGCAGCAGCACAAGATGGGTAGGACTGGCGGTCTATGATAGAGCATAGAAATGTACTATTCTGTCTTGTTGGTTCAGATTTCAAATTAAAATTAAAAATCAATCTAAATAAATATATATTTTTTGTTTGTTACGAATTGATTTATAAATCTGCTTCTTAATTTATAAAATGCTTTATAAATCATCTGGTATTCAACGTTTCAAATACAAAGAATTTACGTCATTTTTAGTACAAAAACCCTATTTTTCATATAACGTAACAACAATTTCTATTTATATGAAAATAAAAAATGTCCCTTTCGTATGACAGTCTCCAGGTGCCAAACTCCAAGCCAACTGAGCTTCAGACTCATACCTTCTTCTGTACTATTTTGGAGATGTGACCATTCCGTTGATATCTAGGCTAGGCCTACACAGAAGGTAAAGTCCGGCAACTCTGACTTCTAAAAACCACTGTGAAACTTAATATAATTTTATCTGGCACATGCCGACCTACCATTTCACCTCTTGACAGTATCCATCAAGTTAATTGGAATGCGAAGAACTACGTACGTGAAATAAAATCGTATTAGTATTTTACATTAATAATGATTTTATTGCCATTTATCCAATATTTTAAAGCGATATTTCATACTTTTCACTAATTCGCACTAATTCCCGAAGCATCACTCTCTATAAATATATGATTTACTATTAGGTGTACATTCTTAAAGGTGAAGGTCAAATTCTGTGAATAAAATTGGAGGTTGATTTATAACTTCACCTCTGAGTTGTGTGGCGAATTTAAAATAATTGTTGATTTTTTTAGACATGAGGCTTCTGGTTGTAAGCATCCACTCACACTAGATAAATTTGTTCCTTTGCACTTGAAGATTGCATTTTAGCCGAAACGTCGTGTATTAATTTTAAATAAAAGAGTAGAGAAGTTATAAATCAGCCTTCAATTTTATTGACATGATTTACTATTTATATATCACTTTGTCAGTAGGCTCCATCAAATTTGAGAAAAAATGGAATGTAGTATCTTTACTACATGGTCTTCCATGTACACTTGGTAAAATAATATTAACATTTTGTTGGGAATCTTTGCTGTGCATTGTGTAGTTGTTTTTTTTTTTTTTTTTTCAACGGATGCGTAATTAAATATTTATCTTATAGTATAATGCTGTAGCTTGAGAATGTTCTCGAACTAAGAACCATCAACACGAGTACGATGCCACGTGGCACATGGCTCTGTTTTGAGAGGGCAAGTGGTGTGCGGTACTATCTGAGGCCGCGGTTAGCTGTCGGAATGTGCCAACTCCCACCCAACAATCTGCAATTTTCCAACAAACGACCACGTGGTTAGCATACCCCAACTTCTGGACGGGCGGCGGAACCTGTACTACTGTCGCACTTGGGCTCTCTGTTGTCCCGATCGTCAGCGTCCTTTGTGTAAATAGGTTTATTGTTAGTTCCAATTGTATATGGATCCAATGGAAACTAGAAAGAAAAATTTAAAAAGCATGTTTTAAACAATATGCTTACCTTTATTTTTTAAAAGAATACAAAATCTTAAATCCTGACTTATTTTTGTTTCTCTCTTCTCAATTGTTATTCGATCGATAAACATTTCTGAATAAGCTATTAGAAAAATGAAAATGTCTATTCATAAAACGGTTTCCTTTTGTTCCTCGTGATTCTGAAATTATTGTGTTCCTGAGGGCTATTAATGACTAGTTACACTATACGTTTTTTTAATGTTGTTTTATCGTTATACACTAAAGTGGTCAAGACAGTATTAAGGTAGGATTTTTCCCGAATTACCACGATCTAAGAAGCATGATTTATTTATACGTGGTTATGTTTTATTTGTGTCTATATTATTATTGATATTTGTTGTTAAATTTAAATAACTTGAATTAGATTTTGAAATCTGAAATAATTACCTCAAATAAATTTATAAATATTGCGCCATAGATAAAAAAACATGTTAAAATCACATTTATGATAAGTCATTAATTAATGTATATTTATTTATTTAATTATTTACGTGTATTCACTGCGTATGTTATTAGTATATTCAAACCTTTTTGTTATAGTAATGTCATCTATTAAATATTGTGTTTATTTTTTTTTTTTTTATCCTTAGTCACCAATAAAATAATGCCCATAGACCTAAATATCCCATTAGTTGTAAACCCAGCCCGACTAGTATATACCTCTTCAATTCCAAATTACCCGTCCAATCTAACTCACTCATCACCATCTATACCTGCTAATCCCCGAGGTGGCTGAAAAGACGATGGTCTCGCGACCTACTACATTAAATAAACACAGAAGTGAGTACTGAGTAGCTCCTTCACATGCCTGTACTTAGCCCATACGATCAATTAACATATTTACTTAATGTATTTTATTATATAATAGAGTTGTAAATTTCTTTGAAATAAAAAGAAAACATAATATTATTTATTTTCAATTTAGGTCATCATTAGTAAAGCAAAATATAAAAGGAGATTCTCAAATGAAAGAATATTAAAAAAATAATCTAGTCTAAATTATGAAAGCTAATCAAGAAAAGTTTAAAACGTCAAGTCAGAAGCTAATAATTGAATTTTAGGACAGGATAAAAATGATGAAAACGTTGAAATAATAGTTAATTAACAATATGAAAAAATTGATTAAAAACATTTCAAAAAGGGACGTATATCCCAGGATTAACAGAATATATAAAAAAAATACTTTCTAGAAACACAGTCCTATTCCACAACATCAATTTACACCATAAATTATGAAATATTATTAAATATGACCAAAAATAATAAGACAATCAACTACAAAACCGATGCAAAACACCTGGGTACACATCATAAATAATATAAGTTAAGATAAAAAGTATTATCTGAAAAAAATCTGGAAAAAATAACAATATAGGACCCTAAGATTTAAACAGAACAATTATTTAATTATATGCATGAGGTACTATCAAGAAGAGGATCAAAATGTGTCGCACCGATTTTGATGATATTTTTTTAGGTGAAACTAGACATTAAAATATTAGTATCTGCAAAATACTAATACTACTAAGGGCCAAAGTTTTCCAGGAGTCGCGTAAAAAAAATCAGAAAATCCAAAAACGCCTTTTATTTACTATATTTAGTTCTACTGAAGAAATACAATAGAAATAGAAAAAGATATTTATTCTGGGACATGGTCCCTTAAGAACAATTCATATGTACAATTAAGATATATATATATATATATATATATATATATATATATATATATATATATATATATATATATAATGTGTCTGGCTACAAGACCAAAGGAATATAATTATTTCTCATTCACAATGTTACATAAAGAAAAGAAAGGATATAATAAAACAAAAGAGTAAAATAAATAAATAATAACTTCTGGTGCATTAAACCCCCGCAGGGGCTAGTCATAGTGCCAGACTAGTGGGGTATAACACTCCCCCGGGCTCCCGAGTTCAGTACATGGTACCCTCTCACTCAGAACAGTACACTAAACACATATTCATCACATAAGGTCATTTACAGTACTCACCTCAGGATCACCTTCCCTGGGAAGACCCAAGGTTGGGAGTATAGCTAACCACCTGTGTTCTTACTGGGCCAATCACCCGTAAGAATGTAAAAATGATTCAAAGAAACATTAGCTATAGCCTCGGATTTGGACAGTCTAGAAGGAAACGACTCGGCATGGAAAAGGACATACGTTTGGGAACTTGGAATATTAGATCCCTTACAGGCAAAGAATCAGAAATCATCGAAGAGATGAAGACGTACAGGTTAGACATTCTAGGAATCAGTGAAGTACGAAGAAAAGGAGCTGGAGAGGTAGCGATGGACGACGGTCATAGGTTAATATATTCGGGGGTTGCTCCAGGAAATAGAGCTGCAGAGGGAGTCGGCATTATAATGAGGGATGAGCTATTCAAAAGAGTGGAGGAATGGGAGCCAGTGAACTCACGCCTTATTGCAGTCAATATTAATTTACGCACAGGAAACTGGACGTTAATACAAGTGTATGCTCCGACAAACGATGCAAACATATTGGATAAGGAACAGTTTTATGCAGACCTTGAGCGTTTAGTGACCAAAAATAAAAATAGTAACAGGAGCATCCTAATTATGGGAGACCTCAATGCGCGGATGGGCAATGACCACACGAGAACGCATGGTGTAATGGGTCCACATGGAGGAGAGAGAGTGAAGAATGATAGCGGCCAACGACTGATCGAGTTCTGTGTGGACAATAATATGATTATTGGGAATTCTTATTTTCCTCACAAGCCAGTGCACAAAATCACCTTCTCAGCAGTGGAACGTAATGCAAATAGCATCATTGACTATTTTATATACGACCGGGAAATCAGGAGGTTTTTCACTGATGTTAAGGTTATCAGAGGAGCAGAAATTGGTAGTGATCATATGCTACTGGTTGCCGATACAAGGATACTTAAGGAGCGCAAGACAAAACCAAAAGCATACGCTAGGATTGAGGTAAAAAAGCTTCAGGACCCTCAGATAAGACAGAGGTATGAAGAGGAACTGAAAAGAAAACTTCAGGAATTGGATGCGGATGCTAGTTTGGATGATGTATGGAAACATATAAAGGAGAGTATCCTAGAGTCGGCTACATTGGTCTGCGGAGTCAAAAGAATATATACAAAAGGTAAAAGGACTGCATGGTGGAGCGATGAATTAAAAGCATTGGTTAAGGAAAAGAAGGTAGCCTGGAAAAATTATTGCACTGCCAAAACTGCGGAAAAATGGCAGTCATATGTATTGACCAGGAATAATACCAAAGAGGCCGTAAAAACTGCAAAAAGGAGATCTTGGGAAGAATTTGGAGAGAGATTGAACCAAGATCATGGTGAAAACATAAAGCTATTCTGGAAAAAAATCAAAGCACTGAGAGGCCGAACAGCCAAGGGAATCAGGAATATTAAGGATGAGCTAGGAGAAATGGTCTCAGAAGATAAAGGCATCCTAGAGGTATGGAGGAGACATTATGAAAAACAATTCATAAATAAATATGTGTGTCCTTTGGACAGTCAAGAAGGGCGCTGGAATGAAGCTGAGTTCGATGAGGTCATCGAGGAGGAAGAAGTTGAGCTAGCTATCGAAAAGATCAAGACAGGAAAAGCTCCAGGACGGGATACTATAGTTGGAGAGTTTGTAAAGTATGGTGGATTGGAGTTAATAAAGTCTCTCCAAATACTTTTTCAAAAAGCCTGGGATGAGAAAAAGATCCCTACAGAATGGGAATATAATGTGATAATTCCCATACATAAAAAAGGCAGCCAGGCTGAATGCTCCAACTACAGACCTATATGCCTGTCTCCAGTGGTATACAAGTTGTATACAACCATCCTGCATAATAGACTGAAACCTCTAGTTGAGCCGTTTATAGGAGAGGAGCAAGCTGGATTCAGGCCAGGACGTCAGACGCAGGACCATATATTCACCCTAAGGAATATTATGCAAAAATCATGGGATCATGATAAAAATTTATACCTTGCCTTCCTAGACCTCCAAGGTGCATTTGACTCGGTCCCAAGAAACGAAATATGGGAAACACTAAGAGCCAAGAATGTTCCAAGAAGCCTGGTGGAAGCTATAAAATCCGTATACCAAGATCCAAAGGGTATAGTGAGACTGAATGGGCAAGAATCTGACCATTTTAGCATAGCTAGAGGGGTTAAACAAGGGGATAGCTTAAGCCCATTGCTATTCACATTATATATGGATGAAATAGCTGCAATCTGCAAAAGGCGAACAGAAAGGACTTTCCTAGGGCGAAGGAATCTGCTTCCAGTCGTGATACAGCTTCTCCTGTATGCGGACGATATTGTCCTGATTGCAGATTCTGTAGAGAAATTGCAGCAAGCAGTTGACGAATGGAATGAAGAGCTCCGCAGGAAGAGGATGACCATCAGTACCAGCAAGAGTAAGATCTTACAGGTTGGAAGGGTACAGGAAGATGTTTTGGTATACTGCAATGGAGAGGCGATGGAAGAGGTGTCAGATTTCACCTACCTCGGCACTGTTATGCATAGATCTGGGAAAGTAGACTCAGAAATAGTGAACAGGATAAGCAAGGCCAACGCTGTATACTACCAGATCTGCAATACAGTGATCGGGAAGAGAGAAGTCAGCAGAAATGTGAAACTGCACATCTTTAAGGCGGTGTACCTTCCTGTACTCCTTTACGGTGCAGAAAGCTGGGTGATGACTGGCAGACTGGAGAGCAAAATCATTGCTGCAGAGATGAGATTTCTCCGAAGAATCGCAGAGAGAACAAGACGGGACTGCATCCGCAATGATAGGATCAGAGAGGAGTTAGGAGTTCCCTCAATGAAGGATGTCCTGGAAACTCGGCAGCTCAAGTGGTTTGGACATGTTGTCCGGATGGAGGGACACAGAGATCCATTGAAAACCATGGACTATATTCCCATTGGTAAAAGACCCCGTGGCCGACCAAGAATGTCGTACCTGGAGTACGTAGACCGTTTGTGCAAGAAACGAAATAAAAATATTCGCCAAGCCAGAAATCTAGCATACAACAGAGAACATTGGCAATCCTGGCTAAACGCTCCCCTACGCTGAAAGGTACTACAGGGTGATGCAAAAGAAGAAGAAGCATTAAACAAAACTAAACATTGAAATTGATTCATAATTGATCCATATAAAAATATTAACAATAAATAACAAATTTTCTTTTTGATTTAAAATATCTTATTGAGCGTCTGTTTGGGATGACAGTAGGTACTGGAATAGCTGGGACTTGAATGATGGCAGGGAAGAAGCATGGCGGATATGAGTAGGTAAGGAATTCCATAGAGTAGTGGAGCGGACAATAAAGGAATGATGGAAAGTTGTTGTTCTATGGGTAGGAATATAAAGGTCGGAATGGCGCGATTTTGTTTGGAGGGAGTGGACTGACGATTTGAATTGCAGAAGTCTGTAGATATATGGAGGTAGCTGAGAGTTGATTGTTTGGTAAAGATATGAACCTAGGAAATATTGTCTTCGGATAGAAGGATGGAGCCACTTTAACTCATTGTATAAATGGGTCACATGAGACCTCTTCGGTGTACCAAGGACAAATCTTAAAAATTTGTTCATAATTCGCTTTAGCCTGTCCTCGAGCACAGCCGAGAGGCCACCATATACCATACAGCAATAGTCAAAGTGGGGGAAAATAAATGAGGATACAAGGAGCTTACGGGTAGACAGTGGAAGAAGATGACGGGAGCGATTGAAAAATTTGAGGGTTCTTCGGGAGATTTGGGCAATATGGGGTTTCCAGGAAAGGGTTTGGTCGATGGTAATACCTAGGTTTTTGATAGAGGAAGAGAAGGTGATTGGGTGATCATTTAGGGTCAGACTCGGAAAAGTAGTATGGGATCTGAGGAGGGTATTGGAACCTATAACAATCGCCTGAGTTTTTGTAGCATTTAGACTTAGTTTATTCAAAGTTGCCCAGGCACAGATTCTATCCAGGTCTTCCTGAATATTGGCAAATGCTATTAGAGACTCGGAGGGAGGAAAGGATTGGTAGATCTGGAAATCATCAGCGTATAAATGGTGGGATCAGTGATGGATGGCATTGGGAAGGTCATTAATATAAGAATCAAAAAGGAGAGGAGATATGCTTGAACCCTGGGCCACACCTGCCGAAAGGGCAAGTAAGGAAGATAGAGAATGGTTAGGAATGGTAACAGCTTGAGTTATATTTGAGAGAAATGATTTGAACCAATGAATAGTGCTGTTGGAAAAGGATAAGGACTGTAGTTTGGAAAAAAGGATAGAGTGATCAAGTGAGTCAAATCAAAAGCTTTTGAGAAGTCCAGAAGTATTAGTACTGTAATTTTCTTTTCGTCTATGTCAGTATGTATGTCACTAGTGATTTTAAGGAGGGCGGATTGTGTGGAAAAACCGGGTCGAAAACCGGATTGGAGAGGATCAAGACGTTTGGACTTTTCGAGGAAGTTTGACAATTGTGACTGGACTATTCTTTCTAAAGGTTTGAAAAGGTTAGATGGGATGGAAATTGGGCGATAGTCTTTAGGGGATGTAGGGTTCGAGGTTTTATTTATTGGATGAACTATCGCTTTTTTCCAAGTAGTTGGAAATACGGAATTTCGAAGTGAAAAATTATATATAAAGAGAAGAACTGGTAGGATGTCGAGAAGGCATATTTTTAGTAATTTGACTGGTATTCCATCAAATCCTATGGAGTTGGTATGGGATTTCATAAGGTCAGTTGGTGAGATATCTGAAAAATAAAAATTATCAGGGTTAAATGATGGAATTATTGAAAACTCGGGAGGAGATGGTGTAGAATTGTCAGAGGAGTTGGATGAGAAGTAGGAATTCAATTCATCAGATGAGACTTGAAAGACTGGTGAGGAAGATTATTTGCAGAGTGAGAGTTTTTGGAGGAGTTTCCATTTTGACTTGGAATCGGTAGTGGAGGAGAAGGCTTCGTGAAAGTAGTTAGATTTAGCCTGTCTAATTTTTGTCTGAGTCAGATTGCGGAGTGCCCTGAACGCATGGTAGTCCTCTGTCAGTCTTGTGCGTCTAAAGCGTCTATGGGCTGCCTCACGCCTCTTTTGTAAGTCTTTTATTTCTGGACTCATCCAAGGAGCGGGACGGCGACGGAAAGTACAGGTTTTGAGTGGAGCATGTTTGTCTAGAATACTGAGGAGATTGGAAGTGAGAATGTCAACCACCGAATCAATGGTCGAACAGCTAAAAATTTTATTCCAGTTCATGGATTCTATGTCAGGTAAAATATTTTCTCGGGTGAGATTATCTATGTTTCGGAAAGTTGACGTTATGGGAAGGAATGCTGAAGTTTGGAAATTGTATGAAATTTGGATAAGATCGTGAGATGATAGAAATGGAACAGGTAGTTGAGAAGCGGAAAGAAGGTTTTGCGGGGAATCAATGATATTTAGATCAAGCCAGGTGTCGGAATGGTGAGTATGATGAGTTGGAGCATATGGAACGATGAACAGGTGAAGAGAGAAGAAGAGGTTATCAAGGTAATGTCTATCATAGGAGTCAGAAAGGAGGTTGGTGTTAAATTAACGGCATATTATACAAATAAGTTTTGTGTGAAATATTCCACTTTTTAAAGCAGATAAGTAAAAAAATAATCCATTATAATATTTGTGTTTTTTGCTTGGTAATAAAATATAAATCTCGGCAAAACAGTACTTGAAAGCTAAACTTTTCTTAAAAACTGTGCTCAGATTATAATTTCTTTTTCGGATTGAGAAACAGTTATGAAAAAATCCTTATTAAAACTACTGTTTTGACAAATTTATTTATATTTTCAGGTTTATTACTAAGCACAAAAACTTAAATATTTCAATGGCTTATTTCTTTTTATTATTTTGGTTTGAAATAGAGTAATTTTGACACCCAACACCTCAGTAGAACCAATGGTATTAAATAAAATGTGCTTTTCGAACGCAAACTTTCTGATTTTTTCTTGCGAGCGTTGGTCCCTAATATTTCGCAGATGCTTATCGTTTAATGTAAAGTTTCACCTAAAAAAAGTCTAAAATTCAAAACAAGTAAAGATAGTGAACCAATATTGCTATATTAATATTAACCATAAAATATAAACAAAACTTAATTGTTGTATAAGTATTGAATTAAACTTTTTTTATTTTTATTTATTAATAGTAATTAATAAACAGAAACGGTGTCGATCTTGGTGATATTGATGTATCAGGTCATATTTTTGAACACGTAGAGAAATTCAAGTATATAGGTTCAATTATAACTAGAAAAAATGAAATCCAGGAAGAAATAAAGTCCCGGTTAAAGGTGGGAAATGCGTGTTATTATTCAGTTGCTAAGTTACTTAGTTCGCGGTTTCTATCTAAAAACTTAAAGATTAAAATTTATAAAACTATTATTCTTCCAACGGTTCTTTACGGATGTGAAACGTGGCCGATTACTTTGAAGGATGAACAACGGCTTAAGGTTTTCGAAAATAAGGTATTGCGTAAAATATTTGGTCCGAAGAGAGATGAGGCCACTGGGAAGTTTAGAAGGTTGCACAACGCGGAATTGCGGAACTTGCATCCTGTGAATATAATTGAGCTGATTGCATCGCGGAGACTCAAATGGGCGAGTAAAGTTGTTGGGCTCGATGACGAGCGGATTCCGAGAAAGTTGATGTTTGCTGATCCGACTGGTAGGCGTCCGAAAGGTAGGCCGAAGCGGAGATGGGAGGATTGCGTTAAGGCTGATCTCGGGGGCTTGGACTTGAATGGAGAACATTGGACGAGTCTGTGTAGGCGGAATTTGGTGGTATCGGCATCAAACCTTCGGGTTCGCTAAGCCTATTATTATTATTATTATAGTAATTTACAACTGTATTAAAGAACACAATAAGTAAATATAAGGAATGACAAAAAAAGTCATGAAAATGTCTTGAGAAAGAACTACCTAGTGGTAATAAGCACTTCACTGACTATTTCAACTCAGTAGGTCCCGAGGCCACCTTCTTTTCAGTCGCCTTTGAGGGTTATCAGGGATATCTAAGGTAGATAAATTACGGACAAGTGGATTTGTATGGGCAGGGAGTTCAGAATGAAAAGAGGGTCTATGTCTGCAACAAGTAGGATGTTAAGGTCATTATGAATGAGTTAATTTGTAAACAAATTTAGGAATTTGCGAAGGATTTCGGATTGTAAGGACAGGATGCGGGAGGAATTAGATGGTTTCGTAGAGCCCCAAAGCTCGATTCCATACGTCCAAATAGGTCTGACAATAGTGATGTAAATGAGTCTTTTGTAATATACTGGAAGTTTTGAACGTTTGTCTAGTAAGTGTTGTAGTAATCGATATCTTCGATCAGTTTCTTGTCGTTTCAGTCTTGTGTGAGGATTCCAAAGCGCTTGTCAAGATGGAGACATTTTGACACCTTTCTTCAAAGGTTGTGATGTGGAACTGAAGGGTTTGGGATGCAGTAGATGGATCATTATGGACAGATAAGACACACGTGTCATCAGCATAAGTATTGAGGACATTATGAGGATGGAGTGGAATGTCAGCTGTATAAAGGGAGTAGAGGATAGGACCTAAGATACTACCTTGAGGCACTCCAGCAGATTGGGAAAATATGGATGAGTTGGAAAAGTTATGGTTAACCTTAAAGGTTCTGCCAGTAAGGTAGGAACGTATTAATAGGAAATATGTAGGGGTGAGAATTAAACTTATTTGTAAAAAATAAGTTACTTCAATTATGTAATGTATTGACTTAATTCATGTATTTAACTTTTGTATTTTTATTTTATTCCTGATAATATGAGGGACAAGACCCCGAAACGTAGACGTTTGATATATTTCGAAAGTGTTTTATTTAAATAAAGGGAGCGGCCTAGTCTTATGGATAGTCTACGACACTTTTCTACTGTTCTCCGGGTCCTGGCTTCGAATCCCGTCTGGGACAGAGTATTATTTAATCTGTTAATACATTCAGGAGACGACCCTAGGGTATGGAGACCATTTTGAGGTAGACCCAGCCTCTATAAAGTAGGTACTCAAAAAATATGGGGAAAAATCTAGTGGCGGGGTTTAATCAAGGCCTAATCACCTTATTGGCCCCCCTTGACCTAGAAACAGTACGAAGCTCTATATATACCCTTTATGGCTTGTAGTGGTACCATATAAAATATATTCGAATTAAAAAGGTGTTCATTCATAAACAAAAATACCAGAGACTTCCTTGAGCTAAAATGATAGAAATAGACTTGTTTATTTATTGACTGGACATAAAAAAAAACTTAGAGTCTAATAAAACTAAAACTATCTCAATAAAAGTGTAATTGGAGTATTCTACCAACTATCGTGTTTTTAAAAACAAAAACAATTGGTAATTTGTTAATAATATCGAAATATATGATGACGAGAGTGGCCTAGAATTAACGAGACAGAGGTTGTAGAGGCAGCGGGGAGAATGCTAATTGTCCAGCGCGCGTGTGTGTGTGAGGTGAGCTAGATAGGAGCTTGCCTATCTGCCACGTAGCACTGGCATAATACCCCCTTCCTTTATCTCCTACCAGCACCAGTCTTTATCGCCCTGTCCTCTACCGCCACTCCAAATGGCTTAATTTTAACTAAATCCACAGACTTAATTGTTAAATACACCTCTAGTCTACTGTGGCTCATTTGAAATTGACCTTTCATTGACTGGTCTATTAAGTGGCTGGATCCAAACATTAAAGAATAAAAGGTCACTCTATATAACAATCTTGGTATAATCTTGGAATTATGTAAACTTACAATTTTAAATATTTATCCATCGGTTGATAGTTTTAGATTTTTATTTAAATGGTTGAGCTATTTATCATTAATTTTTACTTTCACCTATCTATAATGAAACAATAGCCTCCTATGCCTAAGGTCCCAGATTCAAACCTGCAGGTGGCCTAAGGATTTTTTAATGGGAGTAAAAATTCCTTCGGAGGGGTCGTGTAAAAGGTGGTCCTGAGCCTGTGCGATGTTTGGTACTCATTAAATAAAGATCCTAATTATAATAAAACCTGGATAGGAAAAATTTAGAACTCCCACTGTAGCATCGTCTGATTAGCCATAGTAGCATAAAGTGACGTTAAATAAATTAACAAAACAAACCTATATATGAAAATATATAGTGAGGGAAAGTATTATTGCGATAATTTATAAATATTGAATATTATAAATTATTATAAATATTGAACGATTTATAATATATTGCGATCGAGACAATATTCAAATTGAACAGCAATGCTAGAAAACAGTTAATATATAAGTTGAAAGAGTTTAATAACCAACTAAAGGAAAAAAAAGAGCCAACATGTTTTTTGAGATAAGAACCATAATATATATGTATAATATGCCGTTGAAAAGCTAAAGATCTTAGAAAAACATTATCTTATAAAAATATTTCAAAGTTGTAATACGTAATTGAGGGTGATAAAAAATGGATAAAGTTAACTGATTGTTGTAGGTAACAATTTTCATTGTTAAACTATTCAATCTAAAACATACGTTTCCAGCGAAACTAAATATTATTCTTTAAACCTTTTTGTACTCTATTTATTAGTTATTAAATTGATTTTAACAATCAAGGTAAGTGAAAGTCGTGTGCTGCCTGCACCAGATTTTTTAAATAACGTTGATGGGGACCACGAGTTTCGACTTCTTGTACTGAAATCCTGATTTTTCTTAACCCAGAAAGCTTTCATCTTCCGGTATGTGCATCTATCCTTACTTCGGTCCACTTCGGTCGGGTAGTGCCTGTACTCTTTCTCCTATTGAAAGACACCTTGAATGGCCCACTGTCGGAATAATACACGATCCTGTAAGGTTGTTCTGAAATCTCCTGCTGTTTAAAGTCGGACTTCACCGTAGTAATCCATGTATTTTTGGACGGTTTTACTATGCCTGTATTGGTAAAGATCTTGCTGGTAAGTCATGCGAGTCAAATGTCTGTAGAAAACCAATCGGCACTTCCTGGATTAGGCTGTGTCTTCTTGATAGTCATAGACCTCATTGTTGTGCCTTATCCTGTAAGTTTCACCACCTTCTCTTCCCTTTGTCCTATAATCCTTCTAAGTAATTTTCGTCATTCGGATAAGACACTCTGATGCGTACAGTACGGACAATGTTACTAATGAATTGTTGGATGAGAGTTTAAGTTATCTTATCTTGATACTAATATTTTGGGGATTTTTATTTAAAAATTATTAAATAATAGTTTGGACTAATTACTTCCATCTTTATATTAAGGCAGTTAATGCTTTTGATTATTGAATCTTGAAATTGGTGATGGACTGCATACAAATTGTGAGTCAACAAAAAATAAATTAAAGTATGAAAGAAAATATACTTACACTTATGAATGGTACACATGTTTTTAAAGTGTTATAGAAGACAATAACGTGGGTTAGTAATTTAGATGTATTGTGTAACATTATTGAAAGTTGGTATATGTGATTATAAGGTGAGTGTAATAAACACCTAAATTCTGTTGGTTTGTATACTTCTTCCCCTTTGTCCTGAGAACCTTAAGAGGGAATATACTACGTCATTTCTGTGTTTTAACGTAGGCAAAAAAGATTAAAACAAAGAAGAAAAGATAGCTCATGATCCAGATTTGTCTCCAGCACCGTCTTGATTTCTTGAAACTCCCGCTAGGAGTTGTACTTCCTTCCTCAAAAGACCACGAGATGGCGGCTCGGTATCCATTCACTTTTGGAGAGCCAAAACAGATACAAAAGAAATGTGTACACTATAAAGCCCAAAATAATGGTTGGTATTTATTTATTTTTTACCGATTCGCTTTTGATAAACTATTAAATTTTAAATATCCATTCTCATCTAAATCACAATTATCAGACCTATTTGGACATATGGAATCGAGCTTTGGGGCTCTACGAAACCATCTAATTCCTCCCGCATCCAGTCCTTACAATCCAAAATCCTTCGCAAAATCCTGAATGCTCCTTATTTTGTCACAAATCAGCTCCTCCATAATGACCTAAACATCCCATTTGTTGCAGACATAGCCTGTGATAGATACTCCTCTTTCCATTCTAAACTCCCTGCCCATACAAACCCACTTGTCCGTAATTTATCTTCCTCAGATATCCCTGATAACCCTCCAAGGCGACTGAAAAGAAGGTGGCCTCGGGACCTACTGTATTAAAATAGTTAGTGAAGTGCTACTGCTTATTACCACTGGGTAGTTCTTTCTCAAGACATTTTCATGACTTTTTATATTCATTCTACATATTTACTTATTGTATTCTTTAGTACAGTTGTAAATTACTATAAATAAATAGAAAAAAAGAAAGAAAAATATCCATTAAATTTGTACAAGTAAATATGGAGTGATGTTATCAAGATGAGTGTTGAAAGAAAGTTCTTATAGAATAGTCCTCTTGATATCAATGATTATTGGATTTCTATTAAGTTAAAGATCCCGACCTCATCTTCTTTTTAATCTTCAGGAGTATCAGAGATGTATAGGGTTGATTGGTTCCAAAAAAATAGGCTAGAACCGGTATCGGCAGTTCTGCGCATGCGCGTGAGTATAGCAGTCATATTTCAAGTCGGCTCTCGGATTTCTTGCTTTTACAGTTGGATTTCACTTCAGCACAGTCTTTAAAACATCATCAGACTTCAGGATAACAACAACAGTTATTATTGGAGCAAACAGCGGTAAGTTGTGATATAATTTACAGTGTAAAGTGAATGCTGAGTCACCTCTTCATATCAGCTGATTGCCAATAGCCCGGCAAGGCTGGTCTTGCTTAACTTTTTTTAAGTTATTGTTTTTTTCCCGCATCTGGTTATTATTTAATTACTTTCTATACATGAAATGCGATATTATCATCAAGTAATGTCCTCCAAAGCTTCAACTAAAAGATCTAGATCTAGTGGTTCAATCCCGTCACCTACAAAACAAAGACCCCGCCGTGATACTAATAAAAGATTAAATCTACAAGCAACCCCTTCCGGTACTAATTCAGAATCTGAACCACAACCTGGCACATCGTCACAAGGGATGACTGACGAATCGCCGTTTTTCACCCCAAATCCTTTTCAGATTTTACATAATGAAAAAGAAAACATGGAATCTACTCCTATACCTAGTGAACCACGGCCTCCTCCAATATTTGTCAAAAATATTAGAAATTTCCAGTTGTTGTGTGCGCAATTGAACAAAATTACCGAATCTACCAGCTACTACTGTATGAGTAGAATTAATGATACCAAAATATCTCCTACTACTGCCGAGACATATAGAAAAATAGTGAAATACCTAACTGAAACCAAAGCAGATTTCCATACCTATCAGCTACGCCAAGAGAGAGCTTTAAGGGTTGTAATCAGAAACTTACACCCCTCGACACCAGTTGAAGCTATTAAAGAAGAACTAACGGAGATGGGCTATAAAGTGCGGCAAGTCACTAACGTCCTAAAGGATAAAATTCCTCTACCTCTCTTTTTTGTGGATTTGGAACCAGCTGAAGGAGTTGAAAAAATCTATGACCTCAATAGATTGTACTATTCCAGTGTAAGAGTTGAAAAACCTTACACAAAGAGAGAGATAATTCAGTGCCATAATTGTCAAGCATATGGTCATACTAAAAGTTATTGTCATCACATACCTCGATGCGTGAAATGCGGTGAACAGCACAAGTCTGTGGAGTGTACAAAACCAAAATCAACACCAGCTGTATGTGCTCATTGCCTGAAGGACCACCCGGCCAACTATAAAGGATGCCAAATCTATAAGGAGCTGAGGACCAGGTTTCAAAAACCTCAAGTACTGGATGAAACAGCAAGACAAGTAAGAAACAGAAGAGAACCCTCAAAACTTATTGATGCCAATTTATCATTTGCCCACTTACTTGGAGGTGGGAATCAAAGTACTGAAGCCGTGGCCCTGCCGGAACTACAAAATGTACCTCAATCCATTCCACATATACCTCTTTCTCAAAATGTAACCAATCCTAAGAATCCTAATCCACCACAAATCTCTCATATTCCTCCTCCTTCAAACGCCACAGACCTTACCAGTTTGATGACATCCTTTATTTCCGAAATTAAATCCCTTGTTATGCCCCTAATATCACTCCTTACGAATCTCGTAACAAATCTCATTCCTGCCTTAAAAAAACCATAAATGACCTCACCTAATTCCTTATCCATTCTCCTTTGGAATGCGAATGGTGTTAGAACTCACACTGACGAACTTACAGCCGTACTGCAGGACAAAAACATTGATGTTGCACTCATTACTGAAACTAGACTAACCACTAAGCAGTACTTTAAAATACCAGGATACACGACATACCGGACAGACCATCCAGACGGCAAAGCCCATGCCGGTACTGCTGTCATAGTCCGCCGATCCCTCACCCATCACTTACACCCAATTTCCGCCCACGATTACCTACAAGCAACTTCCATCGTTATCAAAACCTTTTCCTTTCCGCTTATCATCGCATCAGCATACTGCCCTCCTAAACATCCCATTTCCTCTGCCCAATTTGGATCCTTCCTCAACTCCTTGGGTAATCACTTCATTTTGGGTGCAGACTTAAACGCTAAGAACCAACAGTGGGGTTCTAGAACCACCAATTCTCGTGGACGGACATTGCAGTCTGCACTCAACTCCCGACGCTTTCATCTCCTACCTCCCGATTCTCCTACCTACTGGCCAACAGATCCTAACCGTAATCCTGACATCCTCGACTTCTTCATCCACAGCGGATTAGGCTCTCTGAATTTTTCCATAGCTCGCCTTGATGAACTATCCTCTGATCATAGTCCATTGATTCTAAATGTATCCATAACACCTATTCCTAAACCTATCCCACCGTCATTCATTAGGGGCCCTGTCAACTGGAACCTCTTCCGCGAAATTCTCACTAATGATATTGACCTCAGAGTGATTCTCAAAACCCCAAATGACCTTGACGACGCCGTATATTCCTTTACAACCGCTATTCAACAAGCCGCCTGGACTGCCTCCTCTCCCAAACAATCCCAAATAATTCCTTACAAAAGCCATTTACCACAACACCTGACAGACCTCATCAACAGCAAACGTCGAGCTAGAACATTATGGCAACGCACCCGCCACCCAGAAGATCGCCGCTCCTATAATTTTTTTTGTAGAAAATTAAAGCGGGAGTTGGCGATCTTCCGTTCCCAATCCTACAATACCTACCTCTCCTCTCTCTCGACTCGTGACAATTCCCTGTGGAATGTCACGAAGAGAATCCTAAAATCCCACACCATTTCCCATCCTCTCCGGCGCTGTGATGGTTCCTGGGCTGCTTCTGACAAGCATAAGGCCGAGGAATTCGCACAGCACCTTGCCAAAGTTTTTACTCCTCATCCAGAGCTTAATCCAACCCATACTGCAGCAGTTGAAGAGTTCCTCACGTCACCAATACCACTATCCTTACCACCTAAAGCAGTTAATCCCTCTGAGGTCAGATATCTTCTTAAAAAGCTTCCTCTCCGCAAATCTCCTGGATACGATCTCCTTACTCCCCAAATCTTAAGACAACTTCCACCTAAAGCCATTACATTCCTTACATATCTCTATAACTGTATCCTACGCACTACCTATTTTCCTCTCTTATGGAAACATTCAACTATGATCCTTTTCCTAAAACCAGGCAAACCTTCTAACAACACGTCATCTTACAGACCTATCAGCCTACTTCCGATCCTCTCAAAAATTTTCGAAAAGCTCCTACTAAAACGAATCCTAGCCAAATTTCAAAATTTTCCTTCACATCAGTTCGGATTTCGTCCTCAACATTCCACGGTTCAGCAAGGACTCCGAGTTGTAGACCACATTTCCTCCGCCCTTGAGTGCAAGGAGTATTGTTCGGGTGCCTTTCTGGACATAGCTCAAGCTTTTGACCGGGTGTGGCACCCGGGACTGCTCTTTAAGCTCAAAACCCATTTACCTCAATCCTTATACCTAATCCTCCGATCCTATTTATCCAACCGCTCCTTCCGAGTTCGCTGTGGTTCCGAATTTTCCGAACAATATACTGTTGAGGCCGGTGTTCCTCAAGGCAGCGTCTTAGGACCCGTCCTCTACATCCTCTTCACCGCCGATATCCCTACCGACCCCAATACCTTTCTGGCAACATTTGCTGATGACACAGCCATTTTATCATCCAATTCCGATCCTGAAGCAGCATCGCTAAATCTCCAAAAGCACCTTTCCCTTGTCGAAGACTGGTGCAATGCTTGGCGCATTTAGGTAAACGAAAGCAAATGCACTCACGTCACATTCACCCTTCGACGCAAATCCTGTCCAACGGTTAATTTCAATTCCATACCGCTTCCTTCCTCAGACACAGTCCGGTATCTCGGCTTTTTACTAGACAAAAGACTGACGTGGAACCCACATACAAGACTAAAAAGAAAAGAACTCAACCGCAGATTCGGCCAGTTATACAGACTACTAAACAGAAAATCTCATCTTACAGTTGACAACAAATTACTAATATACAAGACATTACTGAAACCTATATGGACCTACGGACTTGAACTGTGGGGGACAGCTAAACATTCTAACATTAAACGCATCCAATCCTTCCAATCCAAAGTCCTCCGAACAATAGTTAATGCTCCTTATTACGTTACCAACTGTACCCTACACCATGACCTTAATATTCCGTTTGTTTTAGACCTGGTACCATCCAAATTTTCCAAATTTCATCAGAACCTTAGTCATCATCCTAACCCTCTAGCACAATCCCTATCCAGCACCACCCATCCCTACAATCCTCCTCGAAGATTGAAACGGCAGTGGCCACGAGACCTATTGTAAACATTTAAACTGGAGTTCTGACAATGGTCAGATCCTCCACTCATGTACGGTATGTTTGTGGCTACAGCGCCCTAACTCAGCCTCCACTGGCTCAGACCAGTGATGCGGCTTGGATTCCGCTTTTTCCTCCACAAGTGGAGGCAAAAGCGCTTGCTGGGGTCCCTTTAGCAATTGTATATATTGTATATAGTTATGATTGTGTGTAAGATGTTTATTTATTTGCCAACTTTTTATTTAACTCAATAATAGGTTTATGTTTCGATTTGTTTTGTTTTTTATTTATTATTATTATTTTATTGTATATATTTGAATTTATGTTATATTTTATGAAATTTGACCATTATTATTATTTTCTGTATACATAGTATGAATGTGGTCTCTTATCAATATTATTATTGTTCATTTTGTAACAAATTGTAATATATCTCAATAAAAAAAAAAAAAAAAAAAAAAAAAAAGAACCGGTATCGCATCTTATTCGATGTTGCCTAGGACGCCTTAACACAACCATAAGTACTCCCTCATATTGTGCTCCTCTAACTTTAATAATGAAAAGTCTATCAACAATATTCCTAGTTACAGCCCTAGGAAAACAATTTAGAATGAATTAGTTTTTTTGAAAAAGAAAACAAAAAAACTAATCACGTTGCTAAAATAAATATCTTAGATTTTTGTATAAAAATTAATTTATAATCCTGTAATAATGATAATGAAATAGGCATAACCTAAATAAAGAAAAATCACTGATTTATTTAGGAAAATTTAATATAATCTTCATGCAACGTTATAGATAATATTTTTAAAAAGAAAACCACTTATACGAAGTAAAGATTAAATAAGTTTTAATTATGTTCACTCGAACTTGGTTTTTCCTTGTTTTCAAAGTAGTTTCAAATTTCAAGGTAATTAGGATTACCTTTCGTGCATTGTGGTTTCTTCGGTTTCCAATTTCAAAACAAGTTATATAAATCCTGACTGTTTCTGATTTCTCTGCTTTTAATAAAAAAAAAATCGGTACGCGTGACACACGACTTTCCCTTATCTCCGTTGTTAATTTGAATATAAGAATTTTTAAATACAGTTTGGAATAAGATATATAGGTAAGTGAAAGTCAAAATATTAAAAAAAATAATTACATTAGTTTGGATAGAAACACGTATTTAATTAAATAATCTATTATAATATTATGTACAGTCAATAAATTGTATTCTCTTTACTTAGCTGTCCATTAAATTTTACAAGTGTGTGTATATGATAATGCTTTTTTCTAAAACCTTTAGCTCTTCAACAGTATATTACACGTCTATACCACTGTTCTGATGTTCAAAGAAAACAAAAATTACATCAACAGTATGTTTGCTCTTTTCTCATTTCGTTGGATATCGCATTCTTTTAGCTTATGCATTTCCCCCTTTTTTTTTTTTTTTTTTAACAGTGCTGACAAGATGTATGATTAATTTTTTCGAATCCGCAACATAAAAGATACGTTAGAGAAAGAATTATTAAAATATCTTCTTTAAAGTCCTGCCAGACTATTTTAAGAAAAATAGGTGGTATTTAAAGCCCATTGAATTACATGTATATTTCGAGTTTAATCAAAATCGTTGGAGCCATTTTTGAGAAAATCATAAAAACGCGAAAAACTCTGCAAATTATTACACAATGGTTTATTATTTTCAAACAATAATATTAGGGTATAACTGTTTATAAAGCTGTTGATAGGCAATCAAAGTAATATGAAAATCAATAAATGTTTCAAAGGAAAATATCACATTACCACTGCTATTTCATAACGCTATATCTCTGCTAGGTCTTAATCAATTTCAATGTTGTTTATTTTTGTTTTTGTTTTTTGTAGAAAATTAATTTCTCCTTGAAATGACACTAATTTTTGTATTTATTTACTATTTGGAAAAACGGTTATTCGTATAAATAAATTTGCTCCATCGTAATAAAAAACCGATTTTTGGTGGAATTACATCTATTATATATATTTTTTAAACATTATTATCGCACTTTACCGATTCTAAAACTCTAACTGAGCTATCGGTGTATTTATAGATGAAATTTCAATTCTTTTTTTAAATATAATTATTAGCGTTTTTTAGTTATAAAACACTTTTTTTTCTCACAATTTTTTCTCTACCTTTAAAAATACCTTAGTTATTGGCGTATATGGACTAAGATTTAATTTTGTTTTTATTTTACTGTTTTTGTTTATGTTTTTATGGTTTATCGCGCTTTACTGATTCTAAAACTCTTCTAAACTGAATTCAAAAATTGTCTCTCATTATATATTTAATATAAAGGTAAGTAAAACTGAAAAATATTTCGCCTAATAAGATTAAACGGGATACCTTAATACAAACTTATAATCAGCAACTGTTTCATCTTTCTTCCTATCATCAGCGCATTTTAATCTTTTCTTTGAGAAGATTATCTTGCAAAAATGACCATGTAAAAATCTAGTACTGGGACTGAGGGCAAAGTTTGCCAAGGACGGAGTTAGGAGATGTTAAAACTGCATTAGGGGCGAGCGGCAGATTGCGAATTAACACCACCGCCCTGGCTAAAACATTCAGAATGAATTTAGATTAGAGGTTCCTTCTGACTCAGTATGAATTTAAACCAATTACAGCAGGGCCGCTCCTAAGCGCTCTTTGATCGCCTCGGCTCTAGTTTATATTCTCCCTGCAACTTTTGATTGTTGCCCCACTGGAAAGGACTCGGATACTTCGTTCCAAAACAGTGACAAAGCTTCATTACTGCGGATTATGTGACTCAAATTCGGAAATCAGTTCCCTGCTGTTCTTTCCTAATATTGGAATACTTTGAAAATGTTGTACGCAACGCCTTGGAAAATACGTTGACACCACAGCGAATCAACCAAAGGTTTTAGTTACTTAAATTACTTTTCATTACAATAAATGTTTCAGAACAGGTGGCCTGAAAAAAGCTGACGAATTTGGAAAGAAAATGATGAAGTTAATTTACTTTTATATAATAGCGATTCCTTACATCATATTTAGTAGTTTATCTCGAAATTACGATAGAAAATAAATTTTTAAATTTGTTTTAAGTAAAAACGAGGCTACGGCTCTAGCGCCATATAAAGAATAAATGATCAGTAAAATGAAAATAATAATAATAATTCCACTGGCCTATACCAGTGACACGGCTGAAAAAGAGGCTCTGGGATCTCTTGGATTCTGCTTTTCCATCTACTCGAGGAAAGCATATTCCGGAATTTCTCTAGCAGAGCGTAAATATTGTACATAGCTATGATTGTGTGTATGATCTTTGTATTTATTTTATTTATGGGTTGTTTTTTTCTTATGAATATATAAGACTTTATTTTTATGTAATTCGACTATATCATTGTTTGTTGTAAATACTGTATGGATGTGGTCTTATATCACCATTACTATTATTTATTTTTAAACGAATCGTAATATATCTCAATAAATATCTACAATTAAAAAAAAAATGAAATAAGAATGTATTTACGTGAAATTGTTTGTTTGATTATTTAACATCACTTTATGCTACTATGGCTAATTTGAAGATGCTACGGTAGGAGTCCTAAATTTCGCCTATCCAGGTTTTATTAGGATAGGGATCTTTAACGAGTACCTGACATCGCAGAGGCTCGGAACCACCTTTTAACGTCCCTTCCCAAGGACGGAATAACTAAGGATTTTTTACTCCCATTAAAAAATCCTAGGACCACCTGCGGGTTCAAACCCGGGACCTTTGGCATAGGAGGCTGTTATGCTAACCACCCAGCTACAAGTGACCCCCACGTGAAATTGTATTTTTGATTATAGTATAACAGGGTAAGGTCTGTATATTTAACATGTATTATGCAGAGCAATGAGGATTCCATTTATGATAGGTTTATAAATTAATTATAATTAAATTAACCAACTATTAAGATAAGACATTTGAAAGAAAAAAAAGTGATAATCATTATCTCCACTTATCATAAATTAAGGGTACACGCTTTGCAAAACCTAGTTATTCAGACTTCAGTTCTTATCCCTTATTTTATCCCTTCTTATACTCTTATTCAAGTTCATATTTTACACAAATTATCCTAAAATGTATTGTAAATATTTTAAAATTATGGTATACATGCCTGAGTTTCTTGAGTATATCAAAATTGAATGCAATCCGTTGCTATATTTATTTCTATGTTACATCTTGGTCAATATCTCCTTCTTTAACTCCTTTGTTCAGGAATCTTTATATTACAGATACTTTCTTCCTTAATATGGTCTGCTAACTTGACATAATTCTTTAAGCCTGTTCAGTTATCAGTTAACCTAATACTAAACTTGACAGTCTTTGGGAGATCAGAGTAGCATTCACTGATTTTTCTAAATTTATTTATATCCTCTACTTTTTTAAAGAATCTTCAAGCTCCTAAATAGCGACGAAATGAGTTTTAGTCCGACATAGTTGATTTCGGGCTGCCCACATGACTTATAATGATAATAAAATTAACTTTATTTACAAATTGACTTTTTTACAACTGATTTTTAAATTAATTTGGAGGAGACATATTTCAAATATGTTGTTTTTTGAAATTGTAAAACATTAGCCGAAATGACTTATGTGTTATAAATTTAAGCAGGGTTACATCCTCGATTTAGAATTGTGGAGGCTGACATGGCTGGAGCATTTGAGAAAGTGCGGTTTCTGTTCATTCTCAAGGTGGCCAACCTTTAATGTTCCTAAGGGAGCGATATTAATTAAAATAACCACTTATTAAACCTAATTCATCCATCCCATTGAGATAGGCATATACTTTCACCGTGCGATTACATGGAGAACTAATACATTTAACTAAAGTAGTTGCTTAACTCGAGGTAATAACAAACTTTGATGATCCATCTTACGTGGGCGTGCGGTGGCTCTTTAGCGGGTCACAAATACCCTGCAACTATGCCAATCTATAAGGGTGTTATAACGAATGTACTCAGATATGAATACACTGTACAGGTACTTGTATTTTCTCATGCTTGCATTAATTTAGCGGTATGAATATGTGTCTAACGAGGCGGTGCAAGTATTAGGCAACTAAGTACCCTCCATTTTCCTCTACGAGAAGATAGTATATCTAAAATATACTTTAGTAGTATCCAGAAGAGGATCAATAAAGAATGAGAAAAAATTTATTGGGGGTCACCTGTGGGAGCATAACAGCCTCCTATGCCCAAGGTTCCATGTTTGAACCCGCAGGTGGTCCTAGGATTTTAATGTGAGTAAAAAATCATTAGTTATGCCGTCCTTCGGAGGGGAGGTAAAAGGGTCATCCTGAGGTCTGTCAGGTACTCGTTAAAGATCCCTATCGTAATTAAACCTGGATATACAAAATTTAGAAGTCCCACTTTAGCAGCGTCAGTACACAATACAGTACAGTATCACAGTAGCAAAAAGTGACGTTAAACGGGTGATGGATTAGAAAGGGGCTATCTGATAATTGTATTTTTCAAATTTACATCTTTTGATTTGATCTTTGGAGGAGAATGGTTCCTCCTTAGCTACAGCATATCACAACTTCTTAGAAGGTATTAGAAGTTCTACGCCAAGCTCCACGAACATTGACAATTGACAATCTGCCTCAATTATGCCTACCGCAGACTGTCGAGTATGTTATCTATGAAACCCCTTCAATTGTCATTTTTATGCTTCGTTAATCATCATTATTATAAAATCACACACTCAAATGAAAACGTTACAAATTATTACACAATGATTCATTATTTCCAAATAACAATAATACGGTATAACTGTTTATTAAGCGGTAGATATGCAATTAAGTAATATGAAAGGCAATAAATAATTCAAAGGACAATGACTAATTTCAAAACGACTAATTTCAACACAACTATATCTCTGCTAGTTTTTAACCGATTTCAATGATTCTTTTTTCAATTTGTAAGATGAAATAACACTAAAAGCAATATCTTGAAACGTAAGCCATCATATTCTGAAGGGAGTTGATTTTCTTCTTTCTTTTTTTTTACAAAGGTTCATCATTGCAAATAATGAACTAAAAGCTATAATACTAATAATAAACTAAAATCTATAATACTAATAATAAACTAAAAGCACTAGTCTGTGTTACTATTTCCTAATATTTTCTTTTCTTTCGATTTTCATTCAAATAAAATTTCCTGGTTTCAGAAAACCTTACATTTTTTCTTTATCATCAATAATAACCGAGTTATCAGTGAGTCACATAAGTTGTGGCTTGGCCATATAAGAATTTTTTTTCTTCTCTTTGTTCATCGCTTTGAAATTAAAATTACAACGGATTAATCAAGTTAATTAAGTTTTATTTTATTCTATTTTTGCTAGTAATTATCAAATTTTAAATTTATTAAAATATTAAAAAACAAAAATCTGGTTGAATTAAATATTTAAGTTATAAGTCTAATATTTTTTATAAAATGAACTTAACAGTATGTTTTAGTCCTGAGGTGACTGATTCGGTAATATTTTGCCTATTTATTTTTAAATTTGTTCCGATTATGATAAATACTTCAATTAGCTTTTGATTGTTGATTTCATCATTAAATTTCTCAAACCTACACCCATATAAGGACTTGGTGTTCATGTCTGAGCGAAAGAAGGCTCCCTCAGGTTGTGACCACTGACAAACTACCCGTACTAAGCATATTTTTATTAGTGGAAACAGCCCACTTTAATCTAGGGAGAAGAGGACCTGTTCTTGGGAGGCAACCGGAAAAAACGAAGGAGGTGTAGCAGATGTCATTTAAATATGATTTATACTTTAATTATTATTTTTTCTATCCCATATTATAATTATTTTTATTATATAATTATGATATAAGTGTATTAGCGTAGGCGATAGAAGGTGGGTGGAGAGTAGGGAAGGATCCAGTTGCTATTAGGGCGCCCTTTGATTTATTGCTCCCCGCGTTCGCTTTCTCATTAACACGCACTGGCCTAGTTTATAGCCCCCGTGCTTCCCATCTCACTCTCTTCAGATGCTTTTTAATATCCTATTAACATCCTTAAATTTAGTATATATAGTTATTGAGTATTTATGTTTATTTTGCTTGTTTTTAATAAATTCTAATACATTCCTTACAACTTAAAACAGTATTAAGTATCCCATTTTAAAAAATATAATAGTTAATGGCAAGTATTGGAACCTTTTCTTTGCTGGATGAGCAAAACATTGGTTTCTTATTTATTTATTTGTTGTCATTTTTATAGTACTAATCGGACGATGCTACACCGGGGGTTCTAAATTTTGCATATTCAGATTCAATATGCATCTGAATACATCTTTCGATAGATCATTCTTAATCCGATCCCCGTATCTAGGGTTAGGGTATTGGAGTAGGTGCTCAACCTCTTGGTTATTAGCACCGAATAAATTTGTAGTAACAGATTTGTTTTAATCTTTTTTCTTCTTTTTATTTATTTATTTTTCCTTCTATTTTTTTTTATATTTATTTTTTATTATTATTTTTTTATTGTTTATTTATTTTTTATATTATTATTTTGTTGACACATTCTGAGTTAGTGAATTTATTCCAATTTTTTCTTTATTTATTTATTTTTTATATATTTTTTTTATTATTACTATTATTTTTTTTTATTTTTTTTTCTTATAGTTCCGGGAGCAGAGAACATTCTTTGACGAACCTAATCAGTGAACTAGAGTCCTTCAAGCTCTCACTCAACGATCTAGCTAGGTTAAGTTTATCCATTTGTACATGGAATTTGGGGCAGTTCTCAATTATGTGTTTTATTGAGAGAGGCACTCTACACAAGTCACACAGGTCTGCTATGTCCGATGCGAAGTCTCACTAAAGCAGTTTCCTCGCGGCGATTACTTCGCAATGATGTATCTATGGAACGTATCCGCGTATCTATGGAACTCCATTCCTTCCAACATCCAGGACTCCCAAACTCTTTCAACATTTAAATCCCCCTCCGATTCAGCCATTTCCTGTCAATTCAATTACCAAATAATCCCCATTAGAATCTAATTTTAGGGAAAATCAACAAATAAAGTATACATTGAAATATAAGTTGCTGGGGCTAGCAAGGTCGTCCTACGCATTTCCTTTCACTGTACCTGGAAGATGAGCTGCTTCATAAGACTTGTTTCACCTTTGGCATTAGTTTCTATTGGTATAACTAGATGAAGGTTGTGGTACTGGTAAATTTTATTTAACAGTCAAAACACTACAGGAATGTTTTACAAGATACAAGATAATATTTGGTAACACCTTTTTACATGGTTAGGTAAAACACACTGATAATATTTGTCTCTTTTCATTCAATATGTTCCAACAGTATTATCAACCCTTAACAGGCCAGAGTGAACTAAGGTACACCTTCTTTTTATGGCCAAGCAAAACCAATGCTACTAAAATGAAAAATAGAATGCTGTTGTGCTAAGGGAAGGTTTTGGGAAAGGTTAGCCCAATTTCTTTGTGTTTTGTGCCAGCTAAGCCAAAAAATTTAAACCTATTTTTGTTTTATTCTAGCCTAAAATAACAGAAAAATTTGATATTGTGGCCAGTTAAGAGTTAAAAAACAACCATATGTTTTTCCCTTATCAACCTAATTAATGAATACTTAATAAAATAAAAGTAATTGTACAAAGTTTGTGAGAAATTTAGAACAAACATAAAAATAATAAAATGGTATAATTGGCGTTAACATACGTTTACTTATTTATTTAATTATCATTTTCATGGGTAAATTCAGCAGCACAAATTATTTGAAAATATTATCTTCTCAAGGATTAAGATTAAATCATATATTATTTTACAAACATTCAAAGGCATTGTAATTTCCTTTTTTTTTAACTGTTTATTTTAATTTTTCTTTTTTTTTATAATGTTATTGTTTTTTTTATTATATATTATTCTCTGTTCTCACATTAACTTAATATTTTTTTGTTTGGAAATTGTTTTCAGAAATTATCTTTTGAGTTACTTTATTTGTTTATTTTACTAGTTTAATTCTGTTTTCAATTGTTTTACTCTAAAACTTCAGTCTTAAAACCATTGTTTATTTCCTGTAATATTATTCTGAAGGGACTCGTTCCAGAATAAATAAAGAATTATTATTATTAATAAGGATAGGGATCTTCAAGAATACCTGAAATCGATCACTTTTTTACGTACCCTTTAAACTACCTTTAAAGGGCTCTGGGACATAAAAGGCTTTCAAGCTACTTGCGTCTAAGTGTGTGAAAAATTATTGCGATTTTTTGGTAACTTGGTGCTTCAAGCTAGCCCTCTTTTTAGAGGCTGTGGTACACAGCGAGAGATGAGATTCAGTGATAGTGAATGTTCTGTACACACCCTTACATACTTCCAACGTATAAATATTCCCTTACCTTTTCTCTCACTGTGTAGGGCGGTCTTAATGTAAAAAGGGGTCAAGCTTGGAAAACCTAGTTACCAAAAAAAAGCGTTAGACCCAACTGTAAGAGGGACAATGTTTCACATATCAATATCTAAAATGCACGATAATCATCTCAATATTCAATATACCTCACTTAGGCAATCGATTTTTGAGCAATAGATATCGAACCTACAAACGTTCTAACTAGGTGTCAGAAAAAAATAGAGTCCGGACACAAAACTAGTTATAAAGTGTAAGTAATGGATAGTCTCCCTAAAACTCAATATCATAGATATTGAATATTGAAGAATCACAACTGTAGAGACAATTAATAATAATATCTCTGCGAAAGAATAAACTTAATAAATCAGTTTGAGGAGAAGAAAAATATTACTTAAACCCGTCCGTATACCGTTGTATACCTTTTAATAGACATACTCTTTTCCTTATTCATGGCATCTTACCTCAGTAACAGATCATAAAATGTAATTCATTTTGACAGATAGTCCAATAAAAGTTGAAATGTTTGCTGTAACCCTAAAACTCGAAAGAGTAAGTATCAGACCGATAAAAATTCAGTATACGGTTCATAAAGCTCCTCAGGTATGAAACGAACTTCTCTCATCTCAGGGTTTATGTGCTCTTCAATATGTAGTTAAGTTTAAAGATATTTTTTGAATAAATAAAAATTCCATTTAATAAGCGATTTAGAAACATGTCTTTACTTTATAGAATTTACAAATGGGTCATTCCAACAACGTAAATATGGGGATCCAGTGCTATTTAACCTGTTTAAATGCCTCACCATATCTAGAAGTGATTATTTTTTAAGAAAGGTTTTTTTCGCCTCTTACCAAGTCCATATATTTAAACTATATAGATTCATTAGTTCAATAATTGTTTTCAGTAAATGTCATTGGCTCATCACATGAAGACATATCTAGACTTTTTGCTGGTTGACGACCATCACCATTTTTCCTGAAATTTCTTTCTACCCCGAGTAGTTGTTTTGTTTTAGTGCAAAAATGTCACCGTATTTTTACTTTTACTTACCTATATATGAAAGTATTGCAATAGTGAAAATTTTCGAATTCGGTTTCGACAGAAATACACGTTTTAAGGTCTGTGTTTCCCTGTGTGAGTGGTAAGTCAAGCCCAAAAAACGAAATGTCTTATATAGAAGAAATTTCTTATTTAAGACAACTATGCGCCTGAGATCTTACAGCAACTTTTTCATCAAAATTGGCACACCAGAAGAGCCACTTTATACCATGCATTTTGCACCTTCTCACGATTTTCTCAAAAACAACTATAACGACTTTGATATTGTAATTTTTTTTAATCTCATTGAAATAGTCTGACATGGCTTAAATGTCTATATTTTAATTTTACTACTTCTAAACTACCTTTGACTTTGTACATTTCAAAAAATTAACCGTATCATCTTCATGAGATTGATGAAGGAGGGCTAAATATACATGTTGAACGAATTTGGTTACCAACTAAAGGATAAAAGAGTAAATCTATTTTTTGTGTAATTTTTTTTTTTTTTTAAATATTAAGAATAGTAATATAGACGTATAATATACCGTTGGTAAGAGAAATATTTTAGAAAAAATATTATCTGATACACTAAGTTGTTAAAGGTAACATAAAGTGACGAATAGGGAATAAGCTTATAACTGATTAACAACTCAATGTAGTTATATTATTTAATCTAAATCATATGTTAATAATAATATAACAATAATAGGCTTACCGAACCCGATTGTTCGATGCTGATACCACCAAATTCCGCCTACACAGACTCGCCCAACGTTCACCGTTCAATCCCAAGCTCCCCAAATCAACCTTAACGCAATCCTCTTATCGACGCTTCGGCCTACCTTTCGGACGCCTACTAGTCGGATCAGCGAATACCAACTTCCTCGGAATCCGTTCCTCACTGAGCCCAACCACTTTCATCCCCCATTTGAGTCTCCGCGATGCTATCAACCCAATTATATTCACAGGATACAAGTTCCGAAATTCCGCGTTGTACAACCTTCTAAACTCCCCAGTTGTCTCATCTCTGTTCGGACCAAATATTTTACGCAGTACCTTATTTTCGAAAACCGTAAGCCGTTGTTCATTCTTCAAAGTAAGCGGCCACGTTTCATATCCATAAAGAACCGTCGGAAGAATAATTGTTTTATAAGTTCTAACATTTAAGTTTTTAGATAGAAGCCGCGAACTAAGTAACTTAGCAACTGAATAATAACACGCATTTCCCACCTTTAACCGGGACTTTATTTCTTTCTGGATATCATTTTTTTCTAGTTATAATTGAACCTAAATACTTGAATTTCTCTCCGTCTTCAAAAGCACGCCCTGATATATCAATATCTCCAAGATCGTTACCGTTTTTGCTACTAATCATATATTTCGTATTATCGGTATTTTTATTTTATTTCTTATTGTATTCTTATATCTTTACCGGTTTTTATTAACATACTTGTAATTAGTTGTATGGTTTCCGTGTCTTCACCTAGCAGTACCAATTCATCGGCATACCCCAAAACCGGAATCTTGTCACCCGTATTTAAACCTTTCTCGGTACACATTACCTTTTCTATGACATATTCTAAAGCTATATTAAATAAGACAGGTGAAAGGGAGTCGCCCTGTTTCAAACCTGATCGCACCTCAAATCTCTCGGGGTAATTATGACCGATTCTAACTTTATGGAATGTTTCCGACAAACACATCTCTACTTGGTTTACTAACTTTCTAGGTATTCCCTGTTCAATCAAGATGTTATGTAGCTTCTGACGTTCTATTGAATCATAAGCCTTTTTAAAATCGATATAAAGTTGATGAACTACACCGTTGTATTCCAATTTTTTCTCTAATGTTTGACGTAAGGAAAATATTTGGCCAATAGTCGAGCGATTCTGCCTAAAACCACATTGGTAGTCTCTGATAATTTCCTCAGCGTATTCGGTGATTCGGCTAGTAAGTATTGACGAGAATAAAATCATATGTTACCAAAGAAAATGAATACACGTTTTATTAAAATAAACTGATATCTTTCAAATTTCGATAGTTTTCAACATTCAAAAACATTTAATAGTTTTCAACAGTCGAGGTAAGTGAAAGTCGTTTGTTACCTGCAACAGATTTTTTGTTGATGTCATCATCCACATTGATTAATATTCGGTATTTCATCAGATTAATTGTTTTTTGTTTTCTCTAAAATCATTGCGTTTTTGTTGGAATGGAACGAACAGTTTTTTGAAAACGTATTTCTTTATTGGCTCACTACTAATAATGTGATCCGAAGTCAAAACGTCATTAAAATTGTAAAGAAATATAAGAAAGGTTATTTTATTCTTAAATCTAAAGTAAACATTTTCCACAAGGTTTTTTTGAGTTCTCCTGTATGGCCTATACCTATGAATCTTAAGTATTTTTTATAGCTTGAAATAAACATTTCTTCTATTATATTTAGTGAAAAGTTACCTTTCCCAAAATAATCTAATCTAACTCGGAAATGGGTAATTCTTCAAGTTTGGGTTGAGTATCTATATATAAATAAAAAAATAAAGAGAATAAATAAAAAAACAAAAAAAAAACATGTAGATGTGTTGCTGTTAACATTTTATAATTGAGTACCTAGGACAAAAACAACCTAAGGTGGAAATCATATATACATTCATTTTCCTATTTTCTGGTAGTGTAGTATTAGCAGCACATTCTGTGAGTTTTGTGCCATTGTAACTGCACCTGGGTTGCATTACACAGGTGTCTAATATTTTTATTTAATTTTAAATTTGAATTAATTTGCGTGAAATGAGAATGTTTAACTGTGTGTAAGTATATAGGGAAAAGAATTTTCAATCGCCAAACTTTAATCACCCTGAAGAAGGCCTGATATTTAGGCTAACATGTAAGTGCTATTAAATTAAGTTGCTACTTAATTGTATGTTAATTTGACTGCACCCTCGACTAACTTCTCCCCTTAAATTAATTGTATTTAAGTTATTAAATCTAAACTGTGAATGACCCTTTTAAATGTCTTTCTACAGAAAAATACAGTATATTTTAAATATTTTTAACAATTTCTCATGTCAGCAGAAATTTAATATGTACAGTTACGATCTATCGCTTTCTAATAGTTATTTATAATCTCTATTTATTTAATATTTTTTTAATAAGAAATTAGTTAATTTTATCATCGTCTTTATTTTACCGTTGGAGGGTTAAGATCTTTGTTGATTTATATTTTGAACGATAACATAGTGGGCTTTCCCTTTTTTAAATTGAATTTAATATTATAATGGTTCCGTAGTTCCTGTACTTTGGAAAAAGTTAATTAAACCAGAGCCCAACTGTATATGACTGGGGCGGTGAAACTTTGTTATACTTTTCCCATTTATATTGTCACAATAGAAGTTATTTTGATTACTTTTGTGATTGAAAATTTAATATAACCCCATTCGAAATTAATAAATGATATGCGGTGTCAGCTCCCTGGATAGGCGCTAAAAATTTTAACTACACGTGGAACATTTGTTTTGTCATATACATAGGTCTCAAAACAATTTTATTTTTATTTTATTTATTTATTTTTTTATTCGTATTTATTACAATTTGTCATAATAGTGCTACAGGATCTCATTCATACAATATTTACAATATAAACAAAAGGAAAGTTAAATTATATAAAATAAAATCAAAATAAATAAACGTATACAATAACAAAATTTATAGACAAAATAAATACAAATAATTGAAGTTAACAAATAAATAAACAAAACATGTCACATTCATACCTATGTACAATATTTACAATCAGCTCGGGAACCTCGGACGGGTCTTGTCCCCCCCCCTTGTGGAAGGACAAGCAGAGTCCAAAGGATCCCAGCGCCTCCCTCTCAGCCGCATCACTGGTGAGAGCCAGCGGAAGCTAAGCTAAGTGAGGGCGCCAGAGCCACAATCACACCGCACATGAGAGGAGAATCTGACCAGTGTCAGAACTCCAGAATAGATGTTTGCAATATATCTCGGGGCCACTGCCGTTTCAACCTTCTAGGAGGGTTTGTATGGATAAGTGGAGCTAAATAGGGATTGTGCTAGAGGATTAGGATGATGAATGAGGTTCTGGTGGAATTTGAAAAATTTAGATGAAATCAGGTCTGAAATAAATGGAACATTAAGGTCGTGGTGTAAGGTATAGTTGGAGACATAATAAAGAGCATTTACTATTGTTCGGAGGACTTCGGATTGAAAGGATTGAATGCGTTTGATGTTAGAACGTTTAGCTGTCCCCCATAGTTCAAGTCCGTAGGTCCAGATTGCCTTCAGTATTGGCTTGTAAAGTAATAATTTGTTGTCAACTGTAAGCTTAGATTTTTTTGTTTAGTAGTCTGTATAACTGTCCGAATCGTCTGTTAAGTTCTTTTCGTTTAAGTCTTGTATGTGGGCTCCACGTCAATCTTTTGTCTAGTAGTAATCCAAGATACCGGACTGTGTCTGAGGAAGGAAGTGGTATGGAATTGAAATGAACCATTGAACAGGATTTGCGTCGAAGGGTGAAGGTGACGTGGGTGCATTTGCTTTCATTAACCTTAATACGCCAAGCATTACACCAGTCCTCGATAAGACAAAGGTGTCTTTGCAGGATTAAGGATGCTATTTCAGGATCGGAATTGGATGATAGGATGGCGGTGTCATCTGCAAATGTTGCCAGAAAGGTGTCAGGATGATTAGGAATATCAGCAGTGTAAAGGATGTAGAGGACGGGTCCCAAGGAACACCGGCCTCAATGGGATAAAGGTTAGAAAATTCTACACCACAGCGAACTCGGAAGGAGCGGTTTGAGAGATAGGATCGTAGAATGAGGTATAGAGACTGGGGTAAATGCGTTTTAAGCTTGAAGAGTAATCCGGTGTGCCATACCCGGTCAAAAGCTTGCGCTATGTCCAGAAACGAACCAGAACAATACTCTTTGCATTCAAGGGCTGAGGAAATATGGTCTACAACTCGGAGTCCTTGTTGAACAGTGAAATGATGAGCACGGAAACCAAACTGATGGGAAGGAAGATTTTGTGATTCTAATATAGGCAGGATTCGTTTTAGAAGGAGTTTTTCAAAGACTTTTGAGAGGATAGGGAGTAGACTAATAGGTCTGTAGGATGAAGTGTTGCTGGAAGGTTTACCTGGTTTTAGAAAGAGAATGATTGTGGAATGTTTCCACAAAAGAAGAAAATAGGTGGTGCGTAGGATGCAGTTGTAGATATAGGTTAGGAATATAATAGCTTTCTGTGGAAGTTGACGGAGGATCTGGGGGGTAAGGAGATCATGTCCAGGAGATTTACGGAGGGTCAGTTTCTGGAGAAGATATTTAACCTCAGAGGGATTAATATCTTTAGAAGGTAGGGCAAGAGGTATTGGTGACAAAAGGAAATCTTGTACTGCTGCGGTATGATTGCTTTGGGATTCCGGGTGAGGAGTGAATAGTTTGGAGAGTTGTGTGGCGAATTCCTCGGCTTTATCTTCATCAGACGCAGCCCAGGAGTCATCACCACGCCGGAGAGGATGGGAAACTTGATGGGATTTTAAAATCTTCTTCGTGACATTCCACAGGGAATTATCACTAGCTGACAGAGAGGAGAGGTAGGAATGAAAGGACTGGGAACGGAAGGTCGCCAACTCCTTCTTCAATTGTCTACAATAGAAGTTATAGGAGCGGCGATCTGTTGGGTGTCGGGTGAGCTGCCATAATGATCTGGCACGGCGTTTTGCATGGATTAGGTCTGTAAGGTATTGAGGCAAATGGTTTTAGTGAGGAGTTATATTGGAGTGCTTAGGAGAGGAGGCAGTCTAGACAGCTTGCTGAATGGCGGTGGTGAAGGAGTAGACGGAATCGTCAAGGTCTTCTGAGGTTTTGAGGGTCGCTCTGAGGTTAACATTATCGGTCAGGATTTGGCGAAATAGGTTCCAGTTGACAGGGCCTCGGATAAATGACGGTGGGATAGGTTTTGGAATTGGAGTGAGAGATACTTTTAGGATCAGTGGACTGTGGTCTGAGGATAGTTCATCAAGTCGAGCTACAGATAAGTTGAGGGAGCCTAATCCGCTGTGAATGAAGAAGTCAAGGATGTCAGGATTACGGTTGGGATCGGTTGGCCAGTAGGTAGGGGAATCAGGAGGTAGGAGATTGAAATGACGGGAGTTGAGTGCAGACAGCAAATTTCGTCCACGAGAATTCGTGGTTCTCGAACCCCACTGTTGATGCTTGGCATTTAAGTCTGCACCCAGAATGAAATGATTTCCTAAGGAATTTAGAAAGGATACAAATTCGGTGTTGGAAATGGAATGTTTGGGAGGGCAATATGCTGATGTAAGGGTTACCGGAAAAGAAAAAGTTTTGATTACTATCTCTGTGGTTTGTAGGAAATCATAGGTAGGAAGTGGGAGTAAGTGATGAGAGAGGGACTGGTGTAAAATGACAGCAGTACCGGCATGGGCTTTGCCGTCTGGGTGGTCCGTACGGTATGTTACGTAATAAGGTATTTTGAAGAACTGTTTAGTGGTTAGTCTAGTTTCAGTAATAATTGCTACGTCAACGTTTTTGTCTTCAATAAAGCTGTAAGTTCGTCAGTATGATTTCTAACACCATTCGCATTCCATAGGAGAATGGATAAGGAGTTAGGTGAAGTCATTTAAGGATTTTTTAAGGAAGGGATTAAGTTTGATACAAGATTATTAAGTAGTGATATTAGCGGCATAACGAGGGATTTGATTTCAGTGATGAAGGATGTCATCAAACTTGTAAGGTCTGAGACATTTGATGGAGGAGGAATATGAGAAATTTGATGCGGATGAGGTTTTTGAGGGTTGGGTAAATTTTGTGGAATAGCTGGTTGTGGAACGGGTTGAGGATTTTGAAGTGTGCGTTGTTCCGGCAGGGCCTCGGCCTCTTTGTTCTGGTTCCCACCTCCAAGTAGATGGGCAAATGTTACATTGGAATCAATTGTTTTTGAAGGTTGTCTTCTGCTTCTGATCGGTTCAGCTGTTTCATCCAGATTCTGAGGTTTTTGGTATCTGCTTTTGAGGTTCTTGTAGATTTGACATCCTTGTAGCTAGCAGGGTGGTCCTTGAGGCACAGAGCACAAACAGCGGGTGTTGATCTTGGTCTTGTACACTCTTCTGGCTTATGTTGTTCACCGCATTTCACACAGCGTGGTATGTGGTGACAATAACTTCTGGTATGACCATATGCCTGACAATTGTGGCACTGAACTATTTCTTTCTTAGTGTAAGGTTTTTCAACTCTTACAGTAGTATAGTATAATCTATTGAGGTCATAAATTTTTTCAACTCCTGCTGATGCTTCCAAGTCCACAAAGAATAGAGGCAGTGGAATTTTATCTTTTAGTACGTTGGTGACTTGTCGCACTTTATAGCCCATCTCCGTCAGTTCTTCTTGGATAGCTGCTGCTGGTGTCGAAGGGTGTATGTTTCTAATTACAACCCTTAAAGCTCTCTCCTGGCGTAACTGATATGTATGAAAATCAGCTGTGGTCTCAGTCAGATATTTCACTATTTTTCTGTAGGTTTCGGCGGTAGTCGGGGATATTTTAGTATCACTGGTTCTACTTATACAATAATAACTGTTAGGATCGGTTAATTTGTTTAAATGCGCACACAGTGGTTGAAAGTTTTTAATATTTTTAACAAATATTGGTGGAGGTTGTGGTTCTTTTGGTATAGGAGAAGATTCCATTGTTTCTTTTTCAATTTGAAGGATCTGATTCAATGGAAATGGGTTCGGTGTAAAAAACGGCGATTCTTCAGTTAATCCTTGTGATGTGCTAGGCTGTGGTTCAGATCCCAAAGAGGTAGCTGAAGCAGTCGCTGGTGGAATCATTTTTTTATTATTATCACGGCGAGGTCTCTGTTTTGTGGGAGACGAGTTTGAACCTGCAGATCTAGATCTTTTATTTGTAACTTTCGAGGACATCACTTGATGAAAATATCGCATTGATTAAAAAAAATAGGAATAAATATATAATGGAATAAGAATAAGAAGGGAAAAAAATAAATAAAAGAAAGATAAGGAAAAGAAAAGCAAGCCCGAGCTTGCCGAGCTAGCGGCAATCAGCTGATCAGTGACCCTCCTTTCACTTTTTCGTGATTGTACAAAGTAAATTATAACTTTGCTTACCGAAATTTCTCCAATATTCACTGATGTAGTATTCCTGAGGTCTAGTGATGTTTTCCAGACTGAACTCAAGCGAATTCCTACTGAAAAAAGCAAAAATCTGAGAGACGAAGTAACGTGTGACTGTATCATCGAGCGCATCAGCTGAATCCAAACAAATTTAATATAATTTTGTAACTTTAATTATTTTACTATGGTAATTTATTTGTGATGGAGATTTGAATCAATTAATATATATATATATATATATATATATATATATATATTATATTATATATATATATTATATATATATATATTTGGACTCAGGGGACTAATAAGTATAATATATACTTATAAATATATATATATATATATATATATATATATATATATATACATATATTAGTATATATTATTTATTTTTACATCTGTATATACAATAAATACAACCAGTAAAAATGCTGAATTATAATAAAGAAATAATATATATATATATATATATATATATATATATATATATATATATATTATATTTATAAGTATATATTATACTTATATAGTCCCCTGAGTCCAAATAACCAAGTCCCGCAAAAAGGTCTGTGTGTGTGGTAACTCCCGGGCGAAAACGTTAAGTCCTATGAAACTGAAATTACATATTTAAGACATATATACGCCCGAGACGTTACAAAACCTTTTTAATCAAAATGAGCTTACCAGAAGAAGTACTTTATACCATGAATTTTAAACCTTTTTTCGATTTTATCGAAAACGGTTCCGACGATTTTGATTAAACTCGCTATATCGATGTAAAATTTGATGGACTTTAATATCATTTAGGTTTCATTAGGATTAAAATGGTCTGACAGGGCTTAAATGCCAATATTTTAAATTTTCTTTCTCTAAAGTACGTTTAATTTTGTTGATTCCATAAAAATTACTATATTATCTTGTTACCACTGATCAAAAACTAGTAAATATATAAATTGAATGAATTCGATACCCAACTAAAGGAGAAAACAGAAAAAATATTTTTTTAATGCAATTTTTTGTTTTTGAACATAAGAGCAGTAATATACATTTATGGCATACCGTAGGAAAGCTAAAGATTTTAGAAAAAATATTATCTCATACACAAGCTTTTAAAAGTTAATAGAAAGTGATGAAATAAACATAAGACTAACTGATTATTGTAGATAATAATATTATAGATTTTTTAATAAAACACATGTTTCTATATAAATTCAATTTAATTAATTCCTTAATAGTTTCACATATTTTTATCTCTGTTTTTGAAAAATCTTTCATTGATTTTAAAAATTGAGGTAAGTAAAAGTCGTGTGTTGCCCGCACCAGATTTTTTTCAATCACCTCGCAGGGTTGTCAGCAATATGTGAGATTGGTACGTAGCAGACATGAGGATTTATGGGGGTTGGTAGTTTGGAAATAAAAGTTTCATATCTTGTATATATGATTGTTTTTGAAACGAAGTAAGGATCATTTAGGATTTTGCGAAGGACTTAGAAATTAGATGGTTTACTATGGTATACTATGGTATGTTATTAATGGTAACATAAAAGATCTTTTTGTAATTGATCGGAAGTTTTGAATGTTTATCAAATAAGTGTTATTGTAATCGAAATCTACGAATATTTTCTGGTCGTCTAAGCCCTATGAGTCCTAGGTATCGGATTCGTTATACAGGAATGAGTAGGTTGAGTAGTAAAGGATACATTAGGGCAGGGGATCCTCGGTTTGCGGCGGAGGGTTAAGGTAATTTGGAGGGATTTTTTTAGCATTTATTTTAATCTTCCAGTTATGACACCATTTCTCGATGGCTGGGATGTGAGTTGAATAAATGTTGATAAAAATTGTAATATCGATAAAATCAATTTCATTTTGATTTGTTTGAAGCTGCAACAAAAATATTTCATAAAATGTTGCCATATTATTTAGTTATTCGTTAAATAAACAGTAGGTAATCATATTTAAAATTAAGAAGAATTATGTAGTGATAAAATTAACAACACACTTTAATAAAAGATAAATAATTTATATTAAAAATGATATTAGTCACGAAAAAAAAGTACAATTTTACAATTTTCGAACTAATCTACACTAGTTATAAAATGCCAGTGAAAACTAAAAAGCATATTGTAATAAATATAAAAAAAAAAAAAAATTACATTTTCAAATTTTGTTCAGTAAACTTAACACTGTCAACTCACGGAAACATGTACATCATTAAACCCAATAAACTAATCTAGATGAAGTTAGTTTTAACGAAGCCATATTATACAGGTAGATATAAGAAATAAAATCATTTCTTAATATATGTTAAGAATTTATTTCAGTTATTTTTAAGAACATTTCATTACAACGTTTCTTTTTAATAATAACTTTTTATTAGGTAGGAGCTCTGAGTTCTTGGGCTGTGTTTTGTATTCTTCTTGTTAAAAAAAAAAAATATATCTTGTTAATATATTTTTTTGAAGTAATAAAAGAGAAGGTCTTCTGTTTATCGCTGATTCTCTTTTGCTTTATTAAATGCAATATTATTTTATTTTTTGTTATGTTCATTTAATTTGTTTTTTTAAGTTAAAGTATTCGCGTCTCCTTTAAAGTATATTAATACCAAAATAAAATAGCAAGGGTACACGTTTAGCATACCAGCGAACATAAATGTTTCAAAAAGGTGTTAAGCATTTCATTCTGGAATTTTATTTTGGACGTGTTACTTGCATTTTTCGAAATCTGCAATATTACTTATTTTTCTATGAATTTCTGGTTAGTGCAATCATGATTACAAAATGGCTTGGCGATAATAGAACCCGAAACATTTGCTTCTTCATATTTTTTTATTTTTTTTTTTTTATCTTTTTAGGATTCATTCATTCTGCAAATAATTATGAAGTTTTGTTGGAGTTATGATAAGATGTAATTATTTAATATCAGAAATATCCTAGTTAGTAGGAGGAGGAAAAGTATAGAAACCTTATTTTAATAAGTATTACGTGGATATCTCAAAAACTATTATGTTTGTTGCAAACGTTGTAAGAAACAAGTTGTGGAGCTTTGAAAATTCTATAATAATGATTGTATGATTTATTTCCCTCAAATAAATATATCTGGGATAAAATTTATGGTTTATCCACTCTCTATAAAGATGCTCCAAAAAACATATATATATATATATATATATATATATATATATATATATATATTTTTTTTTTTTTTTTTTTTAAATAAAATTGTATAAAATATACATATACACATATATAGATCACTAAAAATATAAATTTTAAATGAGTTGCAATATTACTTTCACTTACCTATGTATGAAATATATAGTTAGAGAAAGTATTGCGATCGTGAAACTTTTCGAATCCCAGTTTTTAACGAAAATAGGCCTTTTAGGTTCTCCTAAGTCTAAATAACTAAATCCTGCAAAAATGTCAATGTGCGGTAAGTCTAACGCGAAAACGAAAATTCGTACGAAACTGAAATTTTATATTTAAGACAACTATACGCCCGAGATGTAACACCAACTTTTTCTTTAATTTCGGGTGACCGTGAGTGCTATTTTAAACTATGCATTTTGCAACTTTTTATGATCACACACAAACGGCTAAAACTATTTTGATTAAACTAGGTATATTGATGTAAAAAATAATAGGTTTTAATATCATATATAATTCATTCTGATTTAAATAGTCTGTCAGGGCTTAAATGCTGCTATTTTATATTTTCTTCCTCTAAAGTAACAATAATTTTATAGACTCAAAAAATTAAACATATCATTTTTAATTCTAATTGACGAAGAGCGGTTCAATGAATTCAGAAAGGTAAATGAATTTTATAACTAACTATGAGTAAAGAGCTAACACATTTTTTCTGTAATTTTGATTTTTTTAAACACAAGAACAGTAACATAGATGGGTTATTTACGGCGGAAAGGTAAATATTATATATATATATATATATATATATATATATATATATATATATATATATATGAAGTTGAAACAGGTAATGTAAAATGACGAATATGGCATCAAATTATTACTGATAATTTTTCATAACAATTTTATATTATTTAAACTAAATCATATGTTTTCAACATAACTAAATAGATTATTTATTTAAATTAATTTTAAACTTTTTTGAACTTGTTTATAGTTCTTAAACTGATAATAACAGCCGAGGTAAGTGAATATCGTGTGTTGCCAGCACCAGATTTTTACTTAAAAAGTATAGACGTACATAAAAAAGTTTCTAAAGCATTATTTCTTAAAAATAATACAGTGAAATAAATATTATGTTTTTTTTACATATATGGTAAAAAAAAAACCTTTTTTGGCTCTTTGTCATCTTTGATATGGATGGCTAAAGAAGGATCCGTAGATATTTAAAAAAAAAATTATGTTCAGATAAATAAATCTTCCTCTACTCTTATTATTTTATTTCAATTTTTAACAATACATTTGTTAAGATGAGAAAGGAGACAATGTGTACTAACCCCCGGAGTGGTGTAATATTTAGGCAGGGGGGCCCTGTGCAAATCTGGGGCTTCCTCTATGAGCTCCCTAAATATTTATGAGCGGGTGCTTCTCCCTTTTGTCCTCTTCGCCTTAGCCCTCCACTGTCGTCATCGAGGACATTAGGAATATGGTATAGGCTAGGATTTACCAATGTAGGTCATACTTCATCTTTGGAACCTGAACAAAGCTCATTACCTTTTTATTTCTGTGTTTATTATAAATTATATGCTTACCATCATGACAAAGAAAAAAAGATATGGTGCGAGCATCACACGGCTTTTACTTACCACCGTTCGTAAAATAAATTTAAGAATAAGGTTGAACCAAGTTAAAAGATTTGGATTCAGTTTCGTGAAAACATATGTTTTTGATTAAATAATGTAAATTATTATCTGCAATAATAGTTTAAGCTTACCTCCTGCTCATCTTTTTTTTTTTCAACCCAACCTCGCCTTTGAAGGCTATACGGGGTTTTTCGGGCCAGAGGGAAAAGTGCAAAATGCACTGTATAAAGTGGCTCTTCTGGTTAGCTGACTTTGATGAAAAAGTTGCTAAAACATCATTGGCATAGGCGCTCTTAAAACATGAAATTTCAGTTTTATATTACTTTTCGCTTTCCCGCTAGACTTACCACACACCCACCTTTTTTCGGGACTTGGTTATTTGGACTCAAGGGACCCTAAAACGTATATATCCGGTTAAAACTGGAATTCAGAAATTATCACGATCGCAATACTTTATCTTACTATATATTTGATATATTGGTAATTGAAAGTAAAAATCACATAAATTTCCCTTTGTTCTATAAACGAAATAAATATCATTAATAATAATGATATAAGCTTTCATAGACTCTTTAAATACCATTAAAATAAATAACACTTGAGTTTTACATAACTCCGTTGTTAAAATTCTTTCAAAAACTTTTAAATGTTGTTAGAGGTTTAAAATAAAAAAGTTAAAGAATTACGTTGAGTTTTGAAAGGAAAAAGGCTTTCGTTAATTAATCTATTATACTAGAACCGACTACAATCTGTTAGTTTATCCATTTTTCATCTCTCTCCACTAGCTAAGATAATATTTTTTCCTGAAACGGAAATATACCTCTATATTACTGTTCTTATGAAAAAAAAAAAAAAAAAAAAATTACATTAACAAATATTTTTCATTTTTTCTCCTTTAGTTTGATATCAAATTCGATCAACTTGTATATTTAACTGTTTATTATCAATGGTAACAAGGTGCAATTTTTTCGAAGAAAATTTAAAATATCGGAATTTAAGACCTGCCACACTGTTTCTATAAAAACTAAACCTATATCACATTAAAGTATATACAATAGTATTGTACAGTGGTAAAGCAAGTTTAATCAAAATGGTTTCAGCCATTTTCGGGAAAATCGAAAAACGGTGTAAACCGCATGGCACAAAGTGGCTCTTCTGGTTTACCGGTTTTGTTAAAAAAGTTATTGTTACATCTAAGCTAAATGCGCTCCTAACATGAAATTTCAGCTTTATACAGCTTATCGTTTTTGAGCAAGACTGACCACATACAATAAACAATATGGTCTCCTTTAGTTTAGTTGACAATCAAATTCTTCCATAGTTTATTTTTAAAGTTTTTCTTTATGACCACCTAAAATGTATGGTAGATAATAAAACCTTCAATTCTAAAACTTTTACAATAGCAATATTTTCTTAATATATATATTTATATGTCATATACAGGTAAGTTAAAGAAAAAATTACATTTACTCAAAATAACCCAACAAAACTGAATAAATAAATGTGTTTCTTGAATACATTTATCTCATTTATCCGTCCAATTTGTATATCTGGATTCCCCACCACGGCTCCCCAACGGTATATTTATAGGGTGATGTCGGTGGAAACATTTGGGAGGACGAGTGAAGGGACAGGCAGGGTGGGTATTTTGCATATTGGGAATTAGAAGGGGGTGCTGGGTCAGAAGGTGTGCTGAGGGAGATCACCGTTCAATTTGCCCAGACCAAAATGGAGACGATTCGATTTCCTGAGACAGCTGAATTTCGTTCCTTCTCTTGCAAAACAGGACGATATAATTTTGCCTATTTTGTCCGCCACCCATTCCCCGCGGGTATTGGTTTAGTTAATGCAAATCGGAGGATAAGAATTTTTCGATTTGCCAGTGTATCTTTATCTCCTTCGGCAGTGATTTCATGGTTACATTTTTATCTTTTAGAGAAAGTTAAAATTGTAATGTTGCTTAGTTTTAATTTACAGTTAAAAAAATATTGTTTAGTTAATGTCAATCAGAGGATAATTTTTCGCTTTGCTTGAGTAACTAACTTTAACTTCTTTCGCAGCTATTTCATGGCTACATTATTATCTTCTATCGAAAGATGCTTAATTTTACTTTATTGTTGAAAAATATTGGGATTATTTTCGTTTTGGTTTATTAATTTTATTAATGACACTTTGTTATCGAAAAAAAAAAAAAATGTACCCCTTCTCAAAATTGGAGGGCTTACGTTTCAAGATACGTAGAGTCCCAATAACGAATAAAAAATAATCGTTTGAATCCGAGTTAACTAATTAATAAATATAAAAATCAAATTTCCCGCAAAGCGAAAAAAAAAATCATTTAAATCAATTTAGAAATAAGAGAGATGTAGCGTTTTGGAATCAGCAGTAGTTATAGACCATTTTAGGCCATTTTCCTTTGAATTATTTATTGTTTTTTTTATATTAGTTATCTGCTTATAAATAGCTTTGAAAACAGATATCCTAACATAGTTGCTTTGAAATAATAAACCATTATGTAATAATTTGCAAGGTTTTATTTATTTATTATTAACAACTCTACGGTTTCTTATTTTCGCACCCTACTAAATTTACTAATACTCTCGACATAATTTAAAATAATATTACTTTAAAACATTAAACTATGTTCTGATTTATTTTTTTTAATGAAATTAAGCCAATCTTAATTTTTATGTTTTTTTTTCTTTTTTATTCTGTTATATTTATTTTTTAATATTTAATAAAAACGAATTATACGAATTTTTGTGTTTTTAAAATGGTTTCTTACAATTAAATTTAAACATATTTATATACTTGTTTAATTTAAAAAAAAGGAAGAAAGACGTGTCTACAAATTACAACAAAACACTAATGATTAAACATTAAGTAATGGACATTATCGTGACGATAGAAGTACAGTTTTTTTTTGTTTTTTTTTCTGGGGCTGAAACAAAAAATCATAGCGTTAAAACATTTTTTAAATAATTAGGTAAACGTTTTCTTCACAAATTGCGAAAAAATAAGTATTTTAAAATCTTGCTTGATTATCTTCACGAGTTTTAATCAACATCTTTAGAAATCACTTTTGTTTCGCTAATTTTTTTTTACCGTTTATTCATATAGTGTCCAAATATTTACAAAAGTCGAGGAAGACAGGAATATTATTTCCCTATTTGTATTCATACCTTATCTTTGGCAATCATAGTTATTAGTATTTTGTATTATTTATTGACAAATTTGATCATAATCTGGTTCTTCAAAAAAATAATTATCTTAAACAGTTGAATATTATATATATATATATATATATATATATATATATATATATATATATATATATATAAGTTAGAGATCGCGGTAAGCCGGTATCGGGCTTAATCCCGCCTGTACCTTGTAAACATTCTGTTGTATACATCGAGGTCTAAACAAGGAAATAAAGTCAGTGTTGTTATAGTTATCGTGCGTGTTGTTTCTATGTCCTATTACTTTTATTATTTATATCTTATTTAAGTGAATTAACGTAATTGGTGCCGAAACCCGGGATTTATTTGTTGAGAGCCCGGAACTATTATTTATTTATTTATTATCACACGTCTTTCGCTCTCTTATTTATTTATTTAAAACTTTGTTTTTAACTTTCTTTTTTTTTTAATTCTTTCTAACTAAAACAAGAAAGAATAATAATAATTAAAAATATAATATATATATTTAATAATAAAAAAAAAAAAAAAAAAAAAAAAAAATGGCAGAAGGTGTATTACGACCCGCAGTACTTCAAGTGCCGGCAGATATACCACAGATACCAGAGATACCACCCCTACCACGTGATACTCTGGCGGAAGCTCATGCAAATACACTGGCATGGCTGAAGGTGAAAGCAGCGACCGCGCAAGATTTAAGGAAAGCTGTGTCGGATATTGAAAAGTTTACGGGAGAGACTGGTGAACTGAACCATTTCATAAAAAATGGCGACCGTATAATAACACGGATCGAGGTGAAGACGGCGGAGGGTCTACTACACAGAGATGACGCGGATTCGCTCAAGGCTGATCTAGTTTGTCGGGTAAAAAGAAATATACTCAATTTGATTCAGGCCGACGAAGAAACCCCTGGGCAGTAGTGAAAGACCGGCTTAAGAAGGCTTACGGAGGCAGCAGGTGGTCCCCAGAGGAAGACATCTTCCAGATGTTCAGGGAAGTTAGGCACCCTCGCCAGTCAAGTGGACAATACGCAGGAGCGTTGCTGACGAGATTCAACAATATCACCGCGAAGATGAGAGAAATAATGAGTGCCTCTGAAGTTGAACCTAGAATGGCGTTTCTGTCGACCATCTTGTTAGTACAGCTGGCTAGAGAGACGGGGAGAAAGGAACCGTTCCCCAAAGACCGTCCTTTCGTGGAATGCGCCCAGGAAATGATGGACATTAGTGCGCGCGATGAAGAATCGAGGATGGAGGTAGAGGAAACTGGGTGGACTAGGGTGTCTTATAGAAGACCCAGAACCAAACCTGCCATTTGGAGGAAAAGAGAGCCGGAGTATGAAAGGAAGTACAGAACGGCGGCTAACGATAGTAAGAGGACGTACCAGAACGTGAAAAAATATCCAAGAAGAGAAGAGAGAAAATGTCACGGGTGCGGTAAACCGGGACACCTAGTGGCGCAGTGTCCCCGAACAAAATGCTTCGAATGTGGAACAGAGGGGCATATTGCGAAGCAGTGCCCGTATATGTTTCGCCCAAGAGAATCATCCCGAGGCGAGCCGATGGAGATAAATGCTCAGAGAGTATGGAGGAGGAGCAGATCTTCGGCTGGGTCCACGGAGAGTTCGGAGACATCCGACACGGAGGAAGAACATTTAGAGGTTGAAAGCAGGAGAGGTGAAAGGCGTGGAGGAAGGCGAAGAGAGGAAAAGCGGCCGGCAGGAGCAGAAAGGAGGGAGCGAGCAGAGACCTGAGGAGAGTGGCAGCAGAGGGGCGACCGCACGATCGAGAATTACAATATAAGGAGCGAATACGGCGGTCTGCCTATAATTAGAGTGACGAAAGGAGTGAAGTGTTTGGTGGATACCGGGAGCTCTAGCACAATAATGAGTCGGCGAGCGGCGGAGAAGCTGTGTGGCAGCGGAGGGGCACTCCAGATACAGGTATGTACATGCAAATTGATCACCCTGGGTGGGCCGTGCGAAGTAGAGGGAGAAGTTAGCTTAGATCTCGAGAGATGGGTAACACGTGGGGGTCAAGTGACGGTACATGTGGTGGCGAGCATGCCCCGTGAATATGAGGGAATTATTGGTTGTGATCTATTGGGAAAGGTAGGAGCGCGAATTAGGAGCAAAGGGGGACGTTGGTCGGTTAAGATTGGAGGGAAAACTTATAAGTGCCGGGTACTTAATAGGGAAGGCAGAGTAGGGGCGGTTAGTCGGGTCAAGGAATGGAGGTTGACATTAAGGGAAGAATTCGGAGACATTTTCTTTAAAGAAGACGAACTGTTAGGGGCAACTGGGAAAACAGTTCATGAAATTCCCCTAAAGCAAGAAAGGGTCACGTACGTGAAGGAAAGGCGATACCCTCAAGCATTAAAGCAACACATTAGGGACGAAATACAGAACCTAAAAAAGCAAGGTATCATAGAAGACAGTACTTCGCCATATAACAGTCCCCTCTGGATAGTAAAGAAGAAGAGCTTGCCGGGAGAAAATAAGGAAAAATATAGGCTAGTGATTGATTTCAGGAAACTGAATGAAAACACCCTAGATGAAAAATATCCCATCCCCAGATTTGAAGATATTTTAGACCGACTAAGCGGGTCAACCATATTCAGCACACTTGATTTAAAAGCTGGTTATCACCAAATCAGAATGCACCCTAAAGATAGCCATAAAACAGCTTTTTCATTCGAAAGAGGGCATTACGAATTTAGAAGGATGCCCTTCGGCTTGAAAAATGCGCCGATTACATTATAAAGGCTTATGGACGAGTTCTTGAGGGGAATCGATGAAACATTCTGTCAAATATATTATGGACGATCTGCTAGTGTTTAGCAAAACCGAGGAGCAACACGTAGCACATTTAAGAAAAGTTTTTGATAGAGTGAGAGAGTTTGGTCTAAAATTGTCCAGCGATAAGTCTCTGTTAGGCCAGGAGCAGATAAATTTTCTAGGCCACACGATTTCAAAGGAAGGGGTGCGACCCGATAGGAATAAGGTGTTGGCAATTCAGCGTATGGCGGTCCCGCGCGACGTGAAGGGAATCCGACGATTGCTCGGCACGCTGAATTATTATAGAAGATTCGTTCCCGAAATGGCGGAATGCCTTGTACCTTAACGACTTGCTTAAAAAAGGAAAGAAGGTGATAGTAACGCCTGAGATGGAGACCAATATTAAGCGCTGTATGAGAAAATTGCAAGAAGAGCCGGTGCTGGCGTTCCCGGATTTCTCCAAGGAGTTTACTATCACGACTGACGCAAGCGAATACGCGCTGGGGGCGGTGTTATCGCAAGATCAAGCAGAGGGTGAACGTCCGATCGCTTATGCTAGCAGACGTCTCTCAAATGCCGAGACGCGCTATAGTGCTCTGGAACAGGAATTGTTGGGGATAGTGTGGGCCATTGATCACTTTAGACCGTACGTGTTTGGCAGAAAATTTAAAGTCCACACGGACCATAGACCGTTACAGTGGGTGGGCACCCTGAAGGAGTCCTCAGCTAGAGTTACCAGGTGGAAAGAGTTCCTCAGCCAATATAACTTTGAGATAGCATATAAGCCGGGAAAAGAAAATGTGGTAGCGGACTGGCTGTCCCGTGCTCTCATCATTAACGCATTGGAAGAAGAAACTGGAGAGCCATCTGGCAACCTCCCACGATTTCTTAGAGATTGGACGCCAGAAGGAGAAGGCGGTCAGGGAGCGCGAGAGGAAGGCGCCACGGAAGAGGATAGCTCGGCGGACGAAAGGGCAACCCATATGGAAGAGATAGAGGCAATAATTAATGATAAACGCCGGCAGATCATCTGGAAGACCCGAATGGCGGGACCGATCAAGATCGAAAACGACGTATCTGGGAGAAGTAAAATCACCACGATCTGGTCGCAACCGGGGATCAGCGAGGATCTGATTTGCCGCACGCTTAATGATGTTTCTACGCCTGGCAAAAATCATCACCTGTATGTCGGCAACGAGATAGTATGGGAGAAGATTAAAAGACTATGGCGAGAGGAAAAAATAGGAGTGGACAGATCGTTCATCCGCTGCACCCTGATGGTCGAATTACTGAAGGATGTGGAGCGCCAGCGCGAAGTGACAGTGGCGTATCATCAGGGAAAAACAAACCATCGAGGAGTCAACGAAACCTTCCTGGCACTCAAGCGAAGATATTTTTGGTGGGGCATGAGGAAAATGATTCAGGAAATCATTGGGAACTGTAATATCTGCCTTACCACAAAGTATGATCGGAACCCTCCTCAAACGGTCCAAGAAGAGACACCCACCTCGGAGGCACCTCTGATAGATTTGCAGGTCGATACTTTCACCTGGAGAGGGTACAAATGGGTGACGATACTAGATACGTTCAGCAAGATCGCCATGGCGTATCTTGTCCAACAGCGATCCTCGGAAGCGGTTTTAGAGGCAGTACGGACATGTTTCCAATTCTATGGGATTCCAGAACGAATAGCATCCGATGGCGGTAAGGAGTTCGACAATGCCGCCATACACAAGGAAGCGAAGGCTCTTGACATAGCTTGGCATCTCAACACTCCGGGGCACGCAAAGAGCAGAGGGGGTATTGAAAGGCTCCATAGTACGTTGAGCGACCATTTGCGTGTTTATCAGATGGACAAAGGCTTAGAGCCGGACATGGCAATGACAAAGGCGGTCGCGGAGTATAACCATTCTATCCACTCTGTCACGGGATTCGCGCCATTCGAAATCCTCTTCGGCCTTCGGGACCGCCCTAGGGATTGGTCAGGGACGGTAGCAAACAGAGAAAAATTGGATCGAGCTGTAGCCAACCGCATATTGCTGGTGAAACGGTGGAACAAAGTCAGGCGGAGGATCGAGTCGGAGAAATGCCGCCGGGGTGCGAAGCATAATCTGGGAGTTAGAGATATTAGCGGTGACATTAAAATAGGACTGATCGTATACAGGAGGAAAGTATCGAACAGGGGAAAGGAGCTGGAGCGGTACGAGGGCCCCTTCCGTGTGATCACTATCCGCGAACATAACGTGGTCACTATCCAGAGCGTCAAGGACCCTAAAAAGCGGAGGACTGTCCATATCGAACAATTGAGGTTCCCAATGGCCAAGTTAACATTACCGTAGTGAGCTGGAGTGCCTCGTCATGCTGTTTTGTTGTTTTTTGTGTGTGTGCTTAATATTTTTCTTTATTGAATTTACCTTTTGTGCATTATATTTTCACGTTTTTTTTGTTTTATTATTTTTCGAAATGTGTGAATTGTTTAGCATTTTGTTTGTTTATATTAGAGCCCGATGACCGATCGCTTTGGTTCTTTCTCTCTATTATGAAGGTTAATGTTGCGCCTAACCTGCTTAGTATAAGTTTACGGAAATTTTCGTAAACTGGCGGGGGGGAGTTAGAGACCGCGGTGAGCCGGTATCGGGCTTAATCCCGCCTGTACCTTGTAAACATTCTGTTGTATACATCGAGGTCTAAACAAGGAAATAAAGTCAGTGTTGTTCTAGTTATCGTGCGTGTTGTTTCTATGTCCTATTACTTTTATTATTTATATCTTATTTAAGTGAATTAACGTAATTTATATATATGTATGTGTGTGTGTGTGTGTGTGTGTGTGTGTGTGTGTATATAAAATATTACAATGTTTTTGATAAATATATAAACAAAAGAATTGGATGTTTTTAAGTATAATGGTTGAACACTTAAGGGTTAATTATTTGATGGTACATTTAATCTCCTATATTCACAAGACCATAACTACATAAAATGTTAGAAACTTGCTATATATATTTTTAAAATGGTTATTATAACTACCTGGTCGGATTATTGTTAAATAATCTTGCATAGTTACTAAATTTTATAATGAGGCAAGTTATGTGGCCACTATTATAAGATCACAATATTTCTTGATCCACAATTCAATGCTCCTACAAAACTTTTTTAAAACGTATTTAGTACAATAATCTTCAACAAAGTCTGTTTTATTTTTAACTGTTACAATAGAAGAAGCAATGATTTGACAAAAAATTATTTAGTTTCAAGTCTTAAAAGCGTAATTTAATGAAATACTAGTATTTAAAATATATTAATATTTATGCACATATCATGGAGCATTCTAACGACGAACAATGAGGATATTTTAGAAGCAAATGAAAACATTCACTAACGAGACTAGTACGGAAGCGGATCGATTTTAAGTTATCAAATGATAAAGAAAAATAGGGGCAGTATATCAAACCGGGATAATTACATTTTAATAATCTTGGAAGTTTGTTATAGAAACTTCATGGTTAATTAGGTGTCTCAGGCACTTGCTCAAGTGATTAACTTTTTTTAAAAATATTAACTCATGTTTTGTAGTATCTTTTAATACCTTTCACATAATTTGATTTCGTAATAGATAGGATGTTTATTATTTCCTGTATTTCCAAGATTATTATGTTCAATAAATGTAGTATAGCATTATTTTATTAAAATGAATGGTCAATAAAAATTTCATTAAAATATTCTTCCCATAAAATCACAAACATAAAGTTCATAAATTTATAAACAATCATTATCAGTAAATAAATTAATAAATATAAATAAATTGACAATGTAAATAGCTGTCATTGGATATCAATTAATTAACATTAAATTGTTTGACCATTCTCCTTAGAACAACCGATTGTTCTGTTTATAAATTTATCAAAATCATTGTAATATTTTATACATACATGCATATATAATGTCAATAATATTCTACTGTTAAAAGATAATTCTTTTTATGAAAAACCAGATTATGATAAAATCTGTCAATAAATAATTAAAATACTATTGTTGGCAAAGACAGGGCATGAATACAAATAGGGAAACACTACCCCTGTTTACCTGGGCTTTTATAAATATTTAGACACTATATGAATAAACCGTAAAACAAATATTTATCACATACAAAATAAAAAAAAAGTGATTTCGGAAGATGTTGATTTATAAATATATAATTTATAAACAGTCATTACCATTAAATAAATACAAATAAATTAATAATTTTCCTAAGCCTATATTTCGAGGCAAAACATCACAAATTACATCATACGAACCTCCGACGACGGACCAGGGTTCAACACGAAAAGCTAGATTTAAATCTAAAGCAATCACCACAACCATGCTAATATTGTTAAAAACTCTGACATGATAAATTATCGTTTTTTTTTTTAAATTTTATTCTTGGATCCAGTCCCCTTAGAATAGCGAACCATGAACAAAAATAAATCCTTATGGTCTGGTTACTTAAAGAAAATATTTATAAAAAAAAAAAAAAAAAAAATATATATATATATTTATATATATATATATATATATATATGAAAGAAAAAATATTTATATGACGATATATTTATATGATGTAACGAATTAGATCAAAGATATTATGTTTTATATATAATATATATATATATATATATATATATATATAGATCTTTGAAAACTCATACTATACGATTATATACCTATACTTTACATTGGAACGGAAGATTGAGATGCGAGTAGGTAGTGGAAGAGTTGATTTTTGAAGGAAGTGAGAGAGGTAGCTTTACGAACAGAGATGGGCAGCGAATTCCAGAAGGATGAGGAACGAACGAGAAACGATTTGTGAAAGGATGCAGTTTTATGTGATGGGGTATAAAAATTGATTGATTGGGTTGTAGTATTTAGCGAATAGATATCAGAGCTGAGGGTGAGGAGCTCAGTTATGTAGGTTTTCTATTTTTTAATGTTTGGAATAGGTAAGAATCAAGGAAATATTGTCGTCGTACAGAAGGATAAAGCCATTTTAAGATGGTATAATAGCCAGAAATATGATCATGTCGACGGGATCCTAAAATAAATCTTATAAAACAGTTCATAAGTCGTTTTAGTTTTATTTCTAGTTCATCAGTTAGTCCCCCGTACACCAGCTAGCCGTAGTCAAAGTTTGGGAAGATAATAGAGGAAACAAGTATCTAACAAGTATCTAATATTGTTCAATATAGAAATAAAGCTATTGTGAGCCTGGATATGAGGAATGATTAAATTACTTCCTATAGTCATTCACAATGGCACATCATGTTAATATAATGATAATAGTTAGTTATCCGTTAGAAAAAAAAACAAAAAAAACCCAGTAAATATACCTGAATGAATTAAGTTCATTTAAATATTTTGATCAAAATTGAAACATAAATATTTTCTTCTCTTAAAAGTATCTTAAAGGAATAGTTTTCGTTTTTATGTTTTTTCCTTTAATTTTTATTATACTTTGTTCAATAATGAATCAAAAATTTAACCTATGAAGTAGGTTAACTTATATTATTATGATTATGTATTATAAAAAATCAGCAGTAAGTCAATATTCAAATCAAGTTATTCAGGCATTAATTGTTCATCTTAGGTGATTTTAATATTTTCTTCTTGGACTAAGATGAAATGCGCTTGCCAATACATGAATCTTGATTATGATTGCTTGAATTTTAATAGGAGAGATAAAACAAGATTCTCTTATTGTATAAAGAGCGTATTTCATTAATCATTAACCAGTGGGAAGACTCTAGCCGAGAAGTTGGTAAGAGGAAGACGCCGCTCCTATTAAATCATGCAACAAAAGGGAAAACAAAGCTATCCGAATTACTTAAGATAGCCGCCCATGAAAAGAAGAGATAACAATGCCACCAAGATGTTACTTGATAAGATTGTCGTCCATAGTCACTAATTGTCTTTGTCGGTCAGAGCATTTCCCTGCTCTCAGAAGAAAATGCCATAAACAAAAGGCCCCAAGTTGCAAACTCGCCTTGATTTAACTCCCTTGTCCTGATGGAAAAACTTAAAATGATATATTTTTCATTTTTGAAAGCATTCAAAACTTTGCAGAGACCATTTCCGGCGACCGCTCCCAGTCCTCGATAAACTTTCCCTTCTACCCACTCAAGAGTGCATTATTTATTTCTCGAATATCGGTTAGGGATAGTCCCTTAAAATGCGGCTTTTATTCCATTTGAGCTTAAGTGCTGAAATGTACTGTTGTATAATATCCATTTTGTGAAATACAGGTTATATTTTTCAATCGAAATATCTTTGATACTACTTATGCCAAATCTAAGTAACGAATCATATATGTTTCTTCTTCTGATAGAATGGTAATACACATCCACTACGTATCGAAAATATTTAAGATTTTCATTAAATTGCACATTCCGTACTTTTAAAAACACATACTATGATGTAATTTAACATAATACGGTTCTTTTCATCAACAATATATCCAGCCCTTGCTAAATATAATTGTTTCAGGCCTCTCATTGTTACCCAGTTGAATAATTAATATTTAATTTTTATCCCGACGTTTGTATGTAGGTATGAGTCATTTCTAGACTTTGTTTACATTTTATTGATTCCTTATTTTATAATTTTATGCTGTGTAAATATTGTATTTCATCACTATTAACGGCGCTGGTTACCGGTGGCTTGCACTTGTCTGTCTTATCGGGCAGCATGTACCAACGGTGGTGCAAAGAAAATTAAAATGATGAAAAATTAACATTTAATTATCAAATACAATTTTTAATTACATTTAATAACGTATTATATAACGCGCCAGATGATATAATAATTTGATTATTCGAGCGCCGCCCCACAGCAAAGAATGAAAATCTGCGCCAGCGTGAACGTGTTGAACACTGAAATAACTAACCAATTACTAGCCGGAAGATGTTGTGTTTCATTGATATTAATTGCAGATTTTGTACCATACATTCTGTCTGTAGACTTTTAAATCATTGTTTTTCTTTGCTTTTGTACTTGAAGTGGACTGTTTATTTTCTTATTTATTTTTATTCAGGTCTTTTAATTCGTTATGTTTATTTTTCGTTGATTTTATCAGTTTTATTTAAATTTAATAAACTGCTACTGCCCTTCAAAAACATAATCAGACTAATATAACCAGTTTAGTTTTGCTAATTATTATATTATTTATATATTTTTCTTTCTAGATAGTATTAATGTTTGTCTCGTGTTTATAAAGGCCATGTGTTTTATAAACTCATGTGCTCAAGACATACTTGTTTAATGGTTTACTTGTAGCAAAAAAATATTAATTAAAGGAAAGTTATAATATGAAAAAACAAAACACATATTACAAAATAAGAAATATAAAAGAATCTAAACGAAACAGCGCCTTAATTAAACATTAAATAAACCTGGGTATTTTATATGATTTAAATTTTTTTTTTTTTTTAATTCATTTATTTAAATTTACAACTGTATGTTCATACATCAAGTAAATCGGCTACAATGATAATACACATGAAAAAAAAAAAACATGAAGAGAAACTGCCCATTGGCAGCACTCTAGTAGTGAATCTAAACAAAAAGGTCTCGAAGTAGGTTTCGACTACTTTTCAGACGCCTCGGCGGATTGTCAGGAATTGAAGTGGAAGCAAGGATTGAAACTAGTGGATTAGAGTGGGAGTGGAGTTTTTCATGGAAGGAGTGATACCTGGTACAGGCCAAATTAGCAACATATGGAACATTAAGGTCTTTGTGGATGATTTTGTTGGTGACAAAGTAAGGAGCGTTAAGGATTTTGCGAAGGATTTTGGATTGTAAGGATTGGATACGGGAAGAGTTTGATGGTTTAGTAGAGCCCCAAAGCTCAACTCCGTAAGTCCAGATAGGCCTTATGATTGTCATGTAAATTAGTCTTTTGTAGTAAAGAGAAAGGTTAGAGCGTCTGTCAAGTAAATGTTGAAGTAACCGAAATCGGCGAGCAGTCTCTTGTCTTTTCAGTCTTGTATGCGGATTCCATGTAAGACGTTTGTCAAGCAGGAGGCCTAAATAACGGAACTGTTCAACAGGGACAAGCGGAATATCATTAAAGGACACTGTAGGGCAGGATGTCATAGGTTTACGACGAAGGGTAAAAGTAATCTGGTGGGATTTATTGGAGTTGATTTTAATTCTCCAATTCTGACACCATACCTCAAGGTCCCTTATGTGGGATTGGAGGTTTTGAGAGGCAATACTAGGTTCGTTATTAACTGATAGCACGCAAGTTTCATCAGCATAGGTAGAAAGGAATGTGTTAGGATGGGTTGGGATATCAGCTGTATAGACTGTGTAGAGAATGGGTCCTAGGATACTGCCTTGAGGAACACCAGCAGACTGAGTAAAAGTGGATGAAATTTCAAAATTAAATTAATACTTGACCAATATAGTAATATTTTGATGTAAAGTAATCATACAAAAATCTGTAGCGCTAAGTCTCACGAGGGTCTTGGGTTCATAACTTAGTTCTGATCGGATCTGTTCTGATTATTCTTCGACAAAGTGCAAAGTGATTTAGTTAAGAACACACTCAACCCTCAGGTTTTTCCGTTACCTTTCGGGTACAAGTTCAACGTTTGGCTAATAGAATATAATAAATAATTATCCTGCCTCAGGAATACTCCCATCGAAAGGTGAAGACTCCAGCCAGTCACCTTCAGATTGACTAATAATTAAATAGAAACAAAATAAATAAATTAAAAATAAAATAAAATAAATCAATGTTTTTAAATAAAAATAAACTCAAACCTGTTTCTTCAATAGATTATAGTTTTAAGTAGATTGAAGTAGTGAAATTAAGTTAATCAAGGGTGTATTTGGTATAAGAAGTTTTACATATTCATGTCTGTTCGAACTGTTCAATTTTTTTAATTCTGCTACAATTCAAGAAAATACCTCAGTTTTACTCTAACGATCTAATATTTGTCGCATTTCATTCAAACAAGTATTGATTTATTGACAAAGATTAAATTTAAAGTACAAACTAATGGATTTGTTAATTCATTAATTCACTATTCTAAATTTTCCGAATTGTACTAAAAACATTATTTGAATAATATGACTGAAATTATAAAAAATATAAAACTGAAATTTCCGGTTATAAAATAAATGGAGTGGAGGCAGTATGTTAGTATCGTCATGATATTTCATATAGAACGAGTAAAATATGAAAGTGAACAGTACCTTCTCATATGTTGTATGTGTTAAACCAGGATTAATCTCATTCCTTTCTGCCATCAGAAAAAAAATTTCAAGCTCTATATTTTTTTGAATAGGACAGTGTCACGTCGGGTGTATGCCAGCTCCTGTTAGCTTGATTATTAATGGTTCTTTACTAAGACACGGAATACATTCTGAGAATACCAACCTGCTAATTATAGCGTCAGCTAAATGTTTAACCATTTCTACGAGCACATGTCAGGTTCACCAAGAACTGAGCTTGTATCTGGAGCGAAATAACGATCTTGGTTCCTCCCTTCTACGTTTTAGAATTACATTCCTATATGAATTAAATATATAAAATAAGAATTACTTATGGGTCAATCCATTCGAAACCGTCCAGACCTTGTATCAATCAAAGTAAAGCTTTGATTCCAAATCCTTGTACCATCATGGTACGTATATAGAGCATTGATTTTCGAATTATAATAATACTTTATTTATTAATACAAAAAATTTTCTCTGGTTTTACAATATGAATATATTTCATATTTCACCTAATTTATTTTAATGTTTTTTTCAGTCAACTATACCTCTGAAATTTTGTAAAGTATATATTCACTGAACTACACTACACTACATCCTATTTTATTTGTTAAGGAACTGTTACAACATAATTGATCAATACAATAGGATCGATTATTCGAATGTTTATGCTAAATTATTATGATTTAAGATAGCATATTTTGGTAATTATTGCACTTATTGTCAGTTCATACTTCAATAAGTATTAAAAAGAAATAGTACAAGGTAATTATATTACCCGGAGAATTGGATATCATGAGGGGTGACTGAATTCAAATTACTTAGTATTTTATTATATCATTTTGACAATGAATATATTATTATAGCCATAGATAGACCGCGGTTAGTATTGGCAAGGTTCCATCTTTCAGGCTGAGCAGCGGGTGATATCTCTCGAGGCCACAGTGATCTATTCATTTTGGGCCATCGTTTTACTTTCCTTCTATTACTGGTATGACAATTCAAAGAAATTTTTCATCCAAATATTTTTTGTTAGGTGTTATGTGACAAAGTCACAATTATTACCTTTGAATACTATGCAGAAAGAAGATCTATAAAGTAATGTCCGATTCCTCTCCATTGCTAAAATTTTAAATAATTATATTTTTTTCCCTTGAGTCACATTCTCCGCTTAAGTCTTGGCCCTAGGATTCAACTATAGCAATATTTTGTTCACCTATCCGATATTAATAAAATTTGATTTATAAATAAATATATGATGATAAATAAAAAACAAATTAAATTCTTCAAAATGAATTACATACCAGGTTTAACAGAAAAAATACAAAATACATTTAAACAATATGATCATTATAACATAAAACTTGGATTATACAATAATAATAAAATAAATACATATTTCACCAATATGAAGGATAAAATAGAAAAAGAAAATAAACTTCATACCATTTATAAAATAGATTGTAAAAATTGTCATAAAACTTATATTGGAGAAACATCAAAAATGTTAAAGACTAGATCAAAACAACACATTTCCAATTGCAAAAATATTAAAAATATAAATATTACAGCTCTATCCAATCATAGTATAACTAACAAACATGAATTTAATTTGAAAATATACAAATACTTAATACAGAACAAAAAACCAAAAATAGAAAGATACTGGAGTCAATCTATATAACTAAAAACATAAAAAATACTGTAAATTACAAAACAGATTCAAAGAAAATAAGTCAAAATTATGCAGATATAATTAATAAATTGAATTTTTGAATTTGATTGATAAATAAAAATATAATAAATAAAAATTATAAATAGGTGGATATATTTGGAATGCATGTGTATTAGAGATTGGTAAATAATGTATATAATTAAATGTAACTATGTGATATATGAAGTTATGTAAGTGGTTTTGAATGAATGCATATAAATATTTATATACATGTAATTGTTTGTGTGAGTGTGTGAGTATATAATTATATATGTATGTATGTGTGAGTGTGTGTATGGGTATGTGTATATGTGTGTATGTGTATGTGTGTATATGTATGTATATATATATATATATATATATATATATATTATATATATATATATGTATTGTGTGTGTGTTTGTATGTATATATATATGTATGGGTTTAGTGTGTGTGTGCGTATGAGTGGATGCATATGTTTATGTATATGATGTGTGTATATATATATATATTGTATGAAGCTGAATTTGTATATATGGACGTATATTGTATGGTTGTGTGTTGTGTACATATATGTAGGGATTAATGTTGTGTGGGTTTTAATAACTGACCTAAGTATAAGTAGTATTTTGTTTGTTTGAAAACACTGAGTTGAATAGGAAGGCATTAAATAGAGAACAGTTTAGAACACATTTAAATGCACAGTGCATATTGACATATGTGATTATGAAGTAACAGAATTAATGTTGTGATTTAAATTTATTTAAATGACCTATATTATATAAAAATATGGTAAAAGATGTGAGTATATATAAAAAATGTTATACATAGTGTAAATGGTTAAATTATAAATTATTTCTGATTTATAAATAATATATACTTAATTTATACATAATTAGTTAAAATAATTGTACAATAATATTTTAGATAATATCTGAAGATGAGGCAAATGAAGCCTCGAAACGTAATAAAGTGTAACATGTGTTAATAAAGGATACATATGAACAAAAGTAAGAAGAGATTATTTCCAATCGATATGATTTTTTTTTTGTTTATACAGCCATTGTAAGTTATCTCTGTGTCTGAAAACAAGTTTAGGAAGAAAGCCATTAACTCTGGTAATTTTGCAGTTATAAAATTTAAATATTACACTTTTATTTATTTTGCTTTTAAATATATTTTGTGGTTTAGAGATTTTGTCCTCACAACACCACCATCAGTACTAAAGGAAGAGGTTAAGTTAATTCGAAAAATACCGAAAACGATACGTACTACATAAGAGATTTATATTTTTATTTTCTCTTATATAAACTTGTTATTGGTAATATTATTCTTTCATATTAAATTTCAAGCATAGCTGCAAAATCACTAATGAAATGTGTACAGAGAAAAAATATTTCAAAATAGACTGTATGAAACAGATAAAGATTACACCACTGTATAAGTTCAAGTGGCCTCTTTTGTGCCTTGTCTGGCCTCCTAGTTAAAAAATTTCTTTCATAGTAGAATACGAGTTTTCGGAATTTTTTAATTATTAAGCGTTTTATCGTTTATAACCTTTTTATTATTTTACTTTTTGTAAATTTTTACTTTCACTTACCTATAAATGAAATATATAGTAAGGGAAAGTATTGTGATTGTGAAAGTTTTCGAATTCTAGTTTTCACCAAAAATACATGTTTTATAGTCCAAATGACCAAGTCTCCTAAAAAGGTCTCTGTGTGTGTCCGTGTGTGGTAACTAGGGCGAAAAACAGTGTGAAACTGAAATTTCATATTCACTGCAACTATACCCCGACATATTACAGCAACGTTTTCAGTAATATAAACAAACCAGAAGAACCACATTATACCATCCATTTTGCTCCTTGATCGGATTTTCTCAAAAACAGATTAAACGATTTTGATTAAACTCTCTACATCGATGTAAAAGTTAATTTACTTTAGTATTACGTAGGTTTCATTCTGATTAAAATAATCTGACAGGGCTTAAATTCCAATATTTTGAATTTTTGGTTTAGGTTTCCTTGAGTCCAAATAACGAAGTCCCTCCAAAAGTGTGTGGTGTGTATGTGAGTGTGTGTTGAGGTGAGTCGAGCACGAAAACGAAAAGCTTTACGAAAATTAAATTCCATATTTGAGACAAAAATATGCCCGAAATGTTATAGCAATTTTTTTTACTAAAATCGGCTGCCTGAAAGTGCTACTTTATACCATGTAATAATATAACATACACTTTTTTAGATTTTCTCAGCTCTAACGGTTTTGATTAAACTAGCCATTAATGTAAAATTTAATGGGTTTCAATATCATGTAGGTTTAATTTTTATTAAACTGACAAGGCTTAGATACCAATATTTTAAATTTTCTTCCTCTAAAGTACCTTTAATTTTATAGATTCAAAAAAATAAATAAAATAACCATTGCATCTTATTAAGGCTAATAAAATCTGCTAATACAAAGTTTGGACAAATTTGATAACCAACTAAAGGAAAACAGCGAACATATTTTTTTTTTATGTAATTTTTTTTTTGAACATATTATTATTAAAATATTATCCTACATAAAAAGCTGTAAAATGTAATGGAAAGCGACAAATAGGGCATACAATTATTTCCGATCGGTATGTAACGTATACCGATCGGAAATAATTTTATGATCAATATGATTTGAGAGTGCAATATTATTTAATCTAAATCATATGTTTCGAACCAACTGAATAAACTTTTTGTTCAAATTGACTTTAAAAATTTTTAATTTAAGTTTATTTTTAAGAAATTTCAAGTTTATTTTAATTTCAACCAGCGACTGAAAGTAGTAAACCCTATTTTATCCAAATCATGGAAATTAAAAATTATACAATAACTGAATACATATACATACTTTCTTAAACCCATATGGACTTACGCCTCACAGATTTATGGCTTAGCAAAAAAGACTTACTTACAAAACCTGCAGTCCTTTCAATCAAAAATTTTAAGACTCATACGACAGCTATTTGCTACGTAAATAACAAAAGTATAAATAACATACGGGCTTACAAGACCAACAATTGAAAAACATATACGAACTCTATGTTTGCGGTTTCATAGCAAATTACACGGACACGACAATAGACTAATAAAGGACATGTCAATAACTGAAATGCCTGTTAAAAGATGGCTGAAAAAACGCTGGATGAGAGACCTTCTCTCCTAAATTAATGCCTAAAAAGGGGTACTGCTGGACACTTTCCTTCTGCAAGCCCATCATGACAGCTGCTTATGTTTCTATAGCACATTTGCTTATTGTCAATTATTGTTTTTGACAGGTGCGAATTTTAAATATGAAGTTAAAAATTAAAGAAGTTTATTTAATAGTTCTGAAATTGATTTTTAAGATCATATTTTTGCTTTCACTTACTATACACAGTAAGGGAAAGTATTGCGATCGTGAAAATTTTCGAATTCCAGTTTTCAACGGATACACATTTTAGGGTCCTCGGAGTCCAAATAACCAAGTCCCGCAAAAAGGTCTGTGTGTGTGTGTGTGTGTGTGTGTGTGGTAACTCCCGGGCGGAAACGGTAAGTCCTATGAAACTGAAATTTCATATTTAAGACAACTATACCCCCGAGACGTGACAAAACTTTTTTCATCGAAATGAGCTTACTAGAAGAGGCACTTTATACAATGCATTTTGCACCTTTTTTCGATCTTCTCGAAAACGGTTCCGACGATTTTAATTAAACTGGCTATATCGATGTAAAATTTAATGGGATATAATATCATTTAGCTTTCATTCGGATTAAAATGGTTTGGCAGGGCTTAAGTGCCGATATTTTAAATTTTCTTCTTCTAAAGTACCTTTAATTTTGTTGATTCTATAAAATTAGCTATATTATCTTGTTACCACTGATGAAAAACAGGTAAATATATACAAATAAATCATCTTTTATTAGAAAATTTCGAATAACGGATACTTTTATCTGTCGTTCACAAATTACGAATAAATTGAATTTATCTGTCATATTTTAACTTAGTTATAAATAACTATTTAACAAATGAAAATTGTTCAAATATGTAATAATTCAGCAAATAATATTATTTATTAAATATGTATTTAAAAAATTATTAAATTAAAAAAAATATATTCTGTATTTCAAATAAATACATGTTTGTATCTATCTTATTAATAAATATACGATGAGTTATTAGGTTAAGTATTTTATTAGTGAAGGTATCTTTTATAAGGTTTTCAAGGATGCTTCTTTCGAATATGCTATCAGATTTCCAATTGCGCATTCGCGTTTTATGTTTCGATTTCTTTTATAGTTGTTATTAATGCATGTATCTTTTATTTGGTTTTCAAAGCCGCTATTTCCAAATATGCTACCATATTTATATTCGGAAAAAAATATTAATTAATTTATCCAATTACTAATTAATTAATTAATTAATAATCATAATTTTTATGCATATCCCCTTCCAAATTTTAACTTTTATATAATCAAAACGCCTAGTTAAACAAGAGATGTGGGAAAAGTTAAAACGAGTCAATACAATTTAGTCTAACAATAAATTTAAAATTTTATTAATATATAACACTTGAAAGCCTAACAATAATCAATTAATTTATTTTTCTTTTTTTTTTTTATACTTATAGTTGTTATTCTGATATGCTGAAGTAGCATCCTTGAAAACCCAATAACACCTATAAATGTAATCGAAACACGAAAAGCGCATCCGCGATCGAAAATCTAATAGCATATTCGAAATAGCGTCCTTGAAAGCCTAGCAAAAGATACATGTATTAATAACAACTATAAAAGAAACCTAAACACAAAATGCGCATGCGTGATAGGAAATCTGATAACATATTCGGAAATAGCAGCATCGAAAACCTAATAATAGATACATCTATTAATAATAACTACTAAAGTAATCGAAACACAAAACACGTATGCCCGGTTGGAAATCTAATTGTAGATGAATTATTCGTTGTTCGAAGTTTCAAATAAATAATAGATAATTTATTCGTTATTCGAAAGTTTCGAATAACAGATAATTTTATATATAGATAAATTTTGCCCAACTCTGTTTAAAATAGACTGTATGATAAATTATAAAACAGATAACGTTTAAACCTAAGTATAATAAGTACGAGTCGAATATATTTGGTAAATTGCTTGTACTTGTACAATTCTTTCTTTAAAATGCAGAAGTGGTACAGGATAATTTTTTTTTAAAAAGTAAGAAACAAGATATTTACTTCTAAGTATAAAAAAGAAGTAACTCTAAGACTAATTCAATATTGAAAAAAAAATCTACTTTATTTATGAATGATTCTGCAACCATGGGCCCGCTAAATCCAGAAAGAGCTGTGTATTCTGGAGCGACAGTAACTGAGGATATCAAGGAGGACAGAAGGAAGCTGGAGCTGGAAGATGGAGCGAGTGGACGGCTGAAGAGGGATGTTCTTAGGTGTCACGGCTCCAATTGAACCTCCTCTATCCAATCTTTTCTCTCGGCTTTATTTTCCCAGCCTCCGCTTATTGGCAGCTTTCCTTTCACTTAGACTTTCAGAATATTTTTTCCGGCAATTCTACCCAGATTTTCTCAATATCCTCCTGGTATTGAATAAATTCTTTATAATATGTTAGTTGAGACTCAAATGTTAAAATGTGAAATTCGTTTAGCTTTGGAAATTCCTCTTGAAAATCGATGAAGTGCGTTCTTACAATTAAATCACTGGATAAGTAAATGGGAGGATGTTACGCTAGCCACCCAGCTACAAGTGATCCCAATTTTATTTAGTTATTGATTGTTTTGTTTTTTTACTTGAAATATTTAAAATACATAAAAAAATGTTTAGTTTAGTTTTCATGAAATAATCTTAAAAGTAGAAATAATTTATTTAAAAGTCAGTTTATAGTTTTATTACAACTTTCCATTTATTGTAACAGCTTATTTACGATTCAGAACTTAATATCCTTTCTAAAACTTGCGTATTCTATGGAAGAATAAAGTTTGTCAACACTGAATCCCATTATCTCCCTCGTTACAAACATTACAAATAACATATTTTCATACGTTCATAGGTTTATAACGACATTCTGTTAACTTGTAAAACTTATTTTATCTCATATTAACGTTTCTAAAATCTTGCGATTTCCAACGGTATATTATACATTTATATTACTATCATATTTCAAGAAAGATATTTTGATGCCTCGATTACAGAAAATTAAACTTTTCCCTAAAGAAATACTTTTGTTGAACAGTCTTTATTGTAAACTATAATTTAAAAAAAAATTAAATAACTTTTTATAATTTCCATAAAGGCAAATCTTGTAAAGAACTGCCCTTTTAACATCCAAATATTTTATTTGAGTTTGTGAAAAAAAAAAAAGTGTTTTTCTATAGCAAAAAAATATTTCTCTTCATATGGTTTGTTTACTCACACCAAAATGCATTTGTTATTGTACGAAAACTTTTGAATTAAAAAATTAATTTTGTATATTTGTACACAGATACAAAAAAAAAAAAAATAAAAAAATACTACTAGTAACTTACTATATATCTTCTGAACTAGAGCAGGAATTGTATGCCAATAGATTCTTTCTGGTCATCGCTTAAACATTTGACTAAGTCTGGCACCAGGGACTTAGCTTTAAGCTCACGGCTGTACTACCTGCTACTTAATTCTTTACTCTTTAGATGGATTTTTCTCTATTCAACATGGTTAGTTTGCCCGATCTTAGTGTTCCTGGGGGGTCAATCATCGAACCATTATTTTAGATAACATACACACACGACATCCCGCTTAATCCTCATACTCTAACGCTACTTACGCAGACGATACGGATTTCTTCACACCAAAATTATATGCTATCATCACAGTTAGTTAGTTACATGACTTTTAAAAACTTTGTAAGACTCGAATAAATCAGGTTATACGTTTACTCTCAGACATGAAACATGTTTTCCCATTTATCTTGATAATTCTCTCATTTCAAAGACAAAGTAATTGTAGGTAGGAATCTTATTTGATTGGAGAATGACACTAACCTCATTAAATTTGAGACAGAAACTTAGGTACTCTGTATTAGAAAAGCCTTCAACATTAACTTGACAAGGCAGAAATAAACTACTTAAACACACCTTTTAAGTCCTTTAGGACTTACACATATACGAAACTCCCAAGCAGACGCATCAAAAAGAATAAAAATCTTCCAATCTGAGACATTAGATTATTGAAAAAATGCACCATTGTACGTTAACAATTAAACTTAAGACCATGTCTTGTTCTTACAAACAGTTATTAACAGTGAGGGCATGATATATTTCATAAAAAAACTAAACGGTCACTCTAACAAAAACAGAGAGGAAGTGGCGACGTCTCTGATGCCAAGGAACATTATTAGGAGATGGAAAAGGTCCTGGATGAAGGATCTACATACATAATCATGTAAATATTGAACGTTCAAGCCAAGAGTGGGGTGCATATAGCTACTGCCTCCCCTCATTTCTACTTCTTAGCTTAACACTTGTCAGCTGATTGTTAGAATTTGCTTGACAGGTGTGGATGAAGCATTGAAGGAAGAAAAAAACTCTTTATTTTATAGTGTTTACAAACCACTCTGGATTGTCACAGTCAGTTTATGCGAAGCGTTAACTTAAACGAAGCCTCCCCTTGAGGTACTTAGGTATTCAAGAAGCAATATGGCAAGTGTATACTAGTTGTGACCGGAGTCGTTTGCTCAGCTCCCCAACTAACTAAATATTCAATCAATGAGAAACTTTGTTTACAGTCAATGGGGTTCATTAACCACTTTGGTACACTTTATGATCCCTCTAAACTTCCTTACCTCAAATTTAACAATACATACATTTTTAATTTTTGTTATTCTGTATGGGACTAAAGCGATTTAGTGACTGCGGTAGCTCAGTATATTGGAAAGCAGTAAATAAATGTAAAAATTAAAATATATAATCATCCTATTAAAACATCAGCTTAATTTACAGGGTAAATTAAAGTTTAAACAAAAAAGAAATTACAATATTTTTTACTTTACCGAAAAATGAAATTACCCTCGAAACCTGATACCCCTAACTTCCAAAGTGGTAATACACAAAATATATTTATGATCCCATATGTTTGTAAAAACAAATAATTAACTTAGTTATTTTTTATAATCAACCTTTGTAATCGTTCAAAAAAAAAATAAATAAATAAAAAAAAAAAAAAAAAAAAAATACCCCTGCTCAATATTTGAGAGCTAATGTTTTAAGATGCTTAGAATCCGAATAACGAATAGAAAAAAAATTCGTTTGTCCTGATGAATAAAATAAATTAAATTTAGGACCAAATGCAAAAAGAATCATTGAATTTTGTTTAGTGATAGTGTTATGATATAATGATTTGAATTAGTGCTTTTCATATTACTTAATTATCTCTCAATAGTCATGTAAACAGGTAAATCCTAATATTGCTATTTGGAAATAATAAACCATTGTGTAATAATTTGCAGCATTTTTAAGTTCACAATTTTTTTTTTCTTTATTAAGATATATTACAATTTGTTTCTATATGAACATTAGTAATAGTGATATAAGATCCCATTCACACAATATATACAGTATACAATGATAAAGTCAAATAAATAAAATATAATATATGTACAAAATAAGAAAACAAACAACAACCTAAGTTTAAAATTAAGCTTGTGTTTTTATAGATGTCCATATAAAAATTTTATTTATTACATTTTCAAGTTAATAGAGAACTTTTTAAAAACTAATTTTCGAAATATTATCATGGTTTTGAAAAAAAATGATTCAATGTTTCGCAGATCGAAGTAAAATCCAATAGCCTGGAATATTTCCCTTTTTATCTGTTTGTCCTACTTGGCCATTTCTTGCATAAATAGTTTCAGTAGCAGTGGTATTTGACATGAAATTTACGTGATACGGCGTAGTCGTCTGAGAATCTAATACTTAGAATTTAGAGAGTCCCTCCTATTGAAATAATAGGATAAAGGGGTCCAAGAAAATTTTATCCTGAGAAACACTGTACTAAACCATCTAAACCCTCCAGTATCTAATCCTTACAATCCAAAATTTTTAATGCTCCATATTTTGTCACAAATAAAACCATCTATGATGACTTTAATATTCCATTTGTCGCTTACCTATCCCGAAATAGATATACTTCTTTTATATCCGAGCTCCCAACCTACACAAACCCTTGTGTGTTGCCCTAACCACTTCCTAATCACTCCTTGCCCCCAACCTATCATTCCCACATATTTCTGATAAGATAGAGAAGATGGACCTTCTAATTTAAACAAAATATTAAAGAGCTTCCACTAGGTAATTTTATCACAAGACTTTTTTGTATTGTGTTTATTGTATATACAGTTGTAAAAATGTATTTAAAAATAATGTCTACAAGTTTGGACGATTTTCAGCCTGTTGGTCTTATCTACCTCTTTCTCTTTATAGTTTTTCAGAATTAATGTTAAACTCAATTTTTATTTCTAAACTATCATATCCATCTTAGTATTAAGACTGATATTTATGGAGTATAGATGATAGAGCGGACAAGATATCAAGGACAATGGATACCCGAGAGCTGGTAGACTACAAAAGAGGAGAAGCTCCCCCACCCCCGCCTATAAATCCAGAGCTCATTGAAGTGAATTGCTCGGGGGTCGCCTCCTCAGGAAATGAGCCAGGGACGGGAAATGAAGGGAATATGTGAAAGGATTAGCGAATAGCTCCCATTTCTCTAACTGGCTCAGCTCTCTCCCCATCTCAGTCATTTCCTAGCCAACTCCCATAATTAAATGTCGTTAATTCCTCCTTGTTGCTCTTCAATAATGTTTAGTTTGCTTTGTTTTAACTAACAACTGCTTCCAATTAGACTGGCTAGGTAATATAGTCCTCATCTCAATTAGCAATATACAGTACGTGAGCTATCAACGTTTTTGAAAACTTTACTGGACATAATTAGTTGACCGTTGAGAATTACTGGAAGGGATTAGTCTGGATGGCGGTCAGTAAATAAAGCAATTAAGTAGTTTCAACCATTTATTGCCTGGCAACGTTTCGACCCCCATTGCGGGTCATCATCAGGGCTAAAATGATACAAAATGAATACAATGAGTGCTTAGTAACATATATATGATGTGGTAGAACAATTAAAACGAATGCAGAAAAAAGGCGAGGGTACATATGAACTATTAAAAATTACAGTAACATCATCATGATAATCCACAAAGGGGGTCAAAACGTTGGCATACAATAAATAGTTATTTATATTAACTATTTAATTGTTTCATTTGCTGACTGCCACTTGGGCTAATTCCTTCTTACAAATGTATTTTATTATGTTTGTGCGATTTTGTTCTCTTTACCTTGTATTATATTCTGTACCTTGTATACACCCGCCTGAGTGTATCACGTGTAGGGTACCATTTACAGTCTATGTTATTCTTAAGCGAATGGACGACTGAAACATTTGTCAGAAAATGAACACTAAGAACTATTCCTGGTAGAAGAACAGATCAAGAAGTTAACGATGTTAATCAACAGAAAGTTTTCAAAAAAATTTAAATTACAACTTTTAGTTACGAATGATAATTGTAAAACATGGTGCAAATGACTCATATGGTTGAAAAGCCCTAAATAAATAAATCTCGACATTTTCTTGTCAATAAAAACTATTTTACATATTAAAATGCCTTAATTTTCGAAAACAAAATTTCTAGAGTTGATAAATGAAATAATGACTGTCCAGATTGAATAGATGAAAGCAGATTGAAGGATCGACACAAAATTCATTTTGATTACAGTTGATATCTAAAACGAGTGTTGTTAATTTAATCAGATTTATTAATCATTATTATTATTAATTTACACTTATTAATCAAATATTATTATAAATAGACATGAGGTATGTGCATCGATCCCAAAACTTTGTGTTAGTACTCTCTTCTCTATAAGCAAGAAAAGCAAAAATCTACTTAGTCAAGAATTTGATTTTATTACACGATTTGACAATATTTTACTATGTATTTGTTTATTCATCATATTTAATCAGTAGCCCGTCTCTTTTCAGTAGCCAGTCTCCTTTGGACGTATGCTTTCAAAATCTGTTTATGTCCAAAAACTCTAGGTTTTAGCTGCCATTACGTGTCAACCAACACTTTTCTTTAGATTTAATCTCTATCTGAAAGGCCTCTTACACTTTATATGAGCCCAGAACCGCCAATAAATAGAAAGGAGGATTCAACTATCGTCGCCTCTAATCAAACACGACCTTGTAAATGTGAAAAACAAATGCAGCATGAATTGAAAAACAAATATGGCGTGCGTATGCATTTGACTTTCACTTACCTCCGTTTTTTAAATTTATTGAAGAATTTCAAATAAAATTAGACTTTGAAAAAGGCTTTATCATTGAGTATCGATGAAAAAATGTGTTTCATATTAAATAATCTAAGATTAGAAATTATTATCAACAATACAAGACTGCATTAAGTTTCACTGATTTTTTATAACTTCTTTATTTTAATCTTCATGTTACCAACGGTACATTATACCTAGGTAGATAATATCTTTATTGCTATTATTGTGTTCAGAAAAAAAATATCTAAACAATTAGTTTTGCTTTTTTTCTCTTTTGTTGGTTAACGAACTCGTTAAACTTCCAAATTTAGTCGTTTTTATCAATACTAATAAGAAATATATTTCATTTTTTCAAATCTACTAAATTAAAAGTACTTTAAAGATAGAAATAATAACAGTAGACCGACATTTGAAGTCCTTTGAGACTATTTTATTCAGAATAAAATCTACATAATATTAAAGATCATTTAATTTTTCACCGATTTTGTGAGATTATTCCAAATCATTTGTTATTGAGGAAATAGGAAAATGCGTAGGCCCCTGTAGTTAGCAAATTTTTATGAAAAATTTGGTGCAACATATCAGGCATATCCTCTTCTAAAATATGAAATTTTAGTTTTTATAGACTTACCACACACAAGAACACAGAGAGACCTTTTAGCGGGATTTGGTTATTTGTACTCAGAAGACCCAATAACATTTATTTCCGGTGAACACTCCAATTCTAAAGTTTTCACAATCGCAAAACTTTCTTTTACTATATATTTGATAGATAGAGGAAAGTGAAAGTAAAAGGCATTATTATTGTATATAATCTTAACTGTATTAACATAGTAATATATTTTTGAGAAGGGAGTTGAACAGATACTTTTATATTATTTTATTCAAAAAGTTTTATTTCCCTTATTAGTCAACGTTACAGGGCTCCTTCCCCATATTCAGGATATAATAAAATGTATTTATACTGTACAACGTTATAATTTATTAATTTATTTTATGGAATGCCTCTACCCCTAAGGGTCATTGGCATATATTTTTGTTTTAAATTCTGTATTAAAATTTGATTATTTTCAGAAACCTCATTAAGGAATCCAGGTCTTTTTCGGAGGCCTGGAGAATTTCACAAAGAGTTTCGCCCATATTTAGCTGCTTTCTCAATGGGGTATATTCTTTATTATACTAAAATGTTCACTGTCCTCATGGCACCATATTTCGAGCACGTAGGGGCTTCTAAGCCACGAAGAAGGCAGCCGATATAAATTTATTAATTATATTTCGTTATATCTATGTATATTCATGTTATATCTATGTATATTCTAACCACCTCTTCACCTTAGGGCTCGTCTACGCTCGTTGGCAGTATTAGGCTTAGGGATAAACCAGTGGTGGATAATCGTTTTTGGTAAACAATCTATCTCATTTTTATCCAATGTTTTTCACGCCATATGTTATGGTCTGATAAGGTTTTTCACGGCTGTTAAATTGAAAATAAAAAAACTCCATAATTGTATGATATTTGTCATAAGATCATTTTTTATATTAATTTTTTTTGTTTAAAATATTTATTTTAAATATATTTAAAAGTTTTTGCCACGAAAGTGAAAAGAAACAGTAGAAGAGGAAGACGATCGTACTTCAATTGTTTTATTGCGGACTCGTGGCGAGTCGAGTATTAATGTAGCGTCTGAACGGTGAAACTGTGCCGTATATAGACCCAAGTCTCCTTTCAAGAAATGTTGAACGTTGGCAAACGTATTTCTTCATCTTGTCATCGTTCCCCTTGGAACTTGGACGAGCCGCCCTGCAATCGTTTTCTTCAACGCTCAACAGTACTTCGTTCACGATTTTTTTTAACCGAACCACCCTTAAAATTTGAGTTATCACTTGAAAGTACTGTTCCTCCACGGATAGCTTAGCGTATCCAATGTATTTAGTCAATAAGATTCCTTTACAACGTGTATTGAAGGGAAACAGATATACTAGATATGATGGGATGATTGTGAGAGACAGATACTCAAGGATGCTGTGGTTTGGATAGGCCGTGAAGTGACAGAGGTGATGGGTACTTACCTGAGGAGCGGGTATCCTTCTAGTGCCACTAGAGGGCATCTCCTCAACGGGCCCTCCACCCTATCTGTTTCTAATAAAACTTGAATATATCACATCTCCAAGATCCGCCACTTACCTCGGCGCTTAAGCACTTAGCTTTGTGGTCTTTCATAATACGGCCCTTCCTTCATCCAGTTGGCCTAGTCTCAGGAATGCCACGAATATATATTTTTATATCATGAATGCATCTATCCTATATAATAAATTTTTTTTTTTTTTTTTTTTTTTTTTTTTTTTTTTTTATTCGTATATATTACAATTTGTCATAATAGACAATAATAATAGTGCTACAGGATCTCACTCATACAATATTTACAATATAAACAAAAGGAAAGTCAAAGTACATAAAATAAAATAAAAATAAATAAACGTATACAATAACAAAATTTATAGACAAAATAAATACAAATAAATGAAGTTAACAAATAAATAAACAAAACATGTCACATTCATACCTATGTACAATATTTACAATCAGCTCGGGAACCCCAGACGGGGCTTGTCCCCCCACTTGTGGAAGGACAAGCAGAGTCCAAAGGATCCCACCAGCGCCTCCCTCTCAGCCGCATCACTGGTGAGAGCCAGCGGAAGCTAAGTAAGGGCGCCACAGCCACAATCACACCGCACATGAGAGGAGAATCTGACCAGTGTCAGAACTCCAGAATAGGTGTTTACAATATGTCTCGGGGAATAAAATTAACAGCGCATAAAAATTTAAGGTTAACCGTCAAATACAAATATCATATAGTGTTATAAATACTTATTACTCTCGTGCATTTCTATTTACTCTTATTTACCTCGACATAGACATGTTTTATTGAGGAATTTGTCTTTATTTTTCTGTATTTTTAACAACATTTCTGCTTTCCTAATCAAAACTGGTTTATTAAGAGTTTTGTGTTATACAATCGTTATAATGCAAAAAAATTGGGTTGTAATGTTTAATTCAGATTATTCAACCTCCATGTTTTTTTATTATTTTTTTTTTGTCATCATTTTTCAAATCTCTCAAAACAATTCTAAACGAGCACTTAAAGCATAAATTTGTTGTTTGTTTATTTATTTAACGTCACTTTATGCTATTGTGGATAATCGGACGTGGTAGACCTAAATTTTGCCTCTCCAGGTTTTATTAGGATAGGGATCTTTAACGGGTACCTGACAGCAGAAGCAGCTGTGTACGAAGGACGGCAGAACTGAGGATTTTTTACTCCCATTAAAATATGTTAGAACCGCTTGCGGGTTTGAGCCCGTGTCCTTTAGTATAGGAGGCTGTTATGCTAGCTACTGTGGTACAGGTGATCCCACCATTAAATTTGTTAATTTTTACAATTCTTTCTGTAGTGTTAATTTTATTTAATTTAAATAGTGAATTGAAAAAAAAAAAGTGTTGAAAAAGCTGTACTTACCAACTGAGAAGCCTGTTTTTTGAAGCGCGCGCGTGTGTGTGTATATGTATATATATATATATGTAGTTTGTCCACAATAACAGACAAAAAATTTATTTTTCTCATGTGTGAATGCAGAGTGAAATTGTTGCTAGAAAAGGTCACCGAAGCCCTCGAAGGCCGATCAGCTGATATTTATTTTCTTATATGTTGGAATCCCTTTCATAGCTACCCACCATTTTTATTTCCATCCAGAACCTTTAGGTTAAATCTTAAATCTAAGAATAATAATCATTTTAATATTTTAAAAATAGTGAGTTATTTTAGTCTGGGTTCCAGTCTACTACGAAATTTTGTTCAATGAGGAATCAGTTAGCTCCTCTAACTTAGCTAGACAGGGAGAAATATAGTCTCAGTTTTCTGATTCAGAGATAATGGTGTTTGCAGAAGTCACTACGGAAGACTGGATAAAACAATCAGTTATCATTAAAAACTGTGTAAGAGAGTGGAGTATAAGCCGATCCAAGCTGTTTGATATTAAACAAGATTTAAAAAACTAGGCCACAAGTAAAAAAAAAAATCTTGAGGGAAGAAACCATACTATGTCGACTTCGAATAGGACACTGTCCATTCACCTATGCCCATCTCATCAAAGGTCTGGAGGCTCAAACTTGTAAATATTAAAGAATTTTTTTTTTCTTATCCTCCAACTTTATTTACAAAATAAATACAAAAACATTCTATGTATATACAGCAGCAATGGTATATACAGTCCATGGCTCAGGCCTCATATTGCCCGTTGGCATTCTAAGGTTCCTTTCGCACTAGGCGCGGTATGCGCTTGAGGAGTGGGGTGGCTTTGTGCCTTTGTTGAAGTAAAATGGGGAGGAACCATTTTGCTGGTGGTTAAATGTATGCGGGTCAGACTGCAGAGTCCAGACCCCTTCCCAGGGCGACCACGTCGACCAGGGGGAGAGAGCCTTGCCACCTTCCAGGCGCAGGTGGTGGAACTACGTCCCTGAAGAGAGGGTTCGCTGATGAACTCTGGCACCGAGGGAAGATGGAGTTCCTCGTGGATGGTGGCATTTCTCGCCCGCTGGAGTGTGGTTCCTCTGACTATCCTCCTTAGGACGGAGTTCTGATAACTCTGCAGCCTTTTGAGCGTGGACTGATAGAGGTGGCGGAGCAGGGACGCACCATGGAGTAGAGTCGGTCTGATAACGGCCTTGTAGATTTGCAACTTGAGTCGCAGTGAGAGCTGCGGCGAGATGAGTAGGTGGTAGAGTCTATGGGACTTCCTGCGGGCCAGCTTGATTCTTTCCCGTACATGGCTGGAGAATGTCAGGTGTCGGTCCAAGGTCACACCTAGGTAAAGAATTGAGTTGGAGAGAGGAAGTTTTACGCTGTCTATCTCAAACTCGGTGGGTAACTTCTTCTTCCCCTTCTGGAAGGACAAGATGATGGCGTCCGTTTTAGCTGGGTTGACTCTGATTCCGATCTTCTTCAATTCCCCAACTATGACGTTGGCTGCTTTCTGAGCCTGGTCACGTGCCTTGGTGGCGCTCATGCTGGTGGAGTAAATGGCGATGTCGTCCGCATAGGCTGCTACTGTTGCTCCCGGATGCTTTACTGAGACCACCGGTGCCGTGAAAACGACAAATAGTAGTGGCCCTAGTACAGACCCTTGAGGTACCCCGCAGATGGTATCGTGTGGATTCGACAGGCTCCCGCCGACCCTTACAACGAAAGATCTTCGACTAAGATAGCTTCGGATCAATCGGCATAGGGAGGCAGGGAACTTGAACTCCTCCAGACGGCGGAGTAAAAGAGTGTGAGACACACAGTCAAAGGCCTGTGTGCAGTCCAAGGAGATTAGTGCTGTGGCATCGTTGTTCTTCCTCATCCGCTCCATGGTGTGGGCCTGCAACTTCGCCAGATGGTGTTCACAGGCTACCCCTCGTTGGAATCCTGTCTGTTCAGGTGGGATGATGTTCTCCTCCGTACAGTGCTTCATCAGATGGTGGTGAACCAGCCTTTCTAAGATCTTACTATGTGCGAGAGAAGACTGATCGGGCGATAGTGTTCCGTTGAATCTCCACTCTTCCCCGGTTTGAGTAGTGGCACTACATCGCTTCTTTCCAAGCCTTAGGAAAATACGATAACCGGATGCACGTGTTAAAAATGTTCAATAAGAAGGCTTTACCCCTCCTAGGGAGCATCTTCAACAGGACATAAGGAATATCGTCCTTCCCAGAGGACTTATTGCCCTTAGTACGTCGTAGCACCGACTCAAGCTGCTTGAAGGTGAAGTGGATGGGCTTCTCATTGGGGGACGGAGGTCTCCCTTCTGGAAGTCCAGGAGCAGCACTCACACGAGCCTCTTCCCTCGCTTCATAGTCGATAGCCAGGAGTTCAGCCTGCTCAACCGGGGTCAACAGATCGCTCTCAGACGTCAGGTGCACAGTCCTCTTCTTGGCGACATGAGTCTGATGAGTTTCCAGAATTGCTTCTGGTCGTCATGAGTCCTCCGGAGCTGTTCGTGCCAGAGGGCGGTCTTCCAGGCACGCATGAGGCTGGCTATCTGCCTGGTCATCGCATTGATGGCCGGTTTCAAGCCGTAATCACCCGTGCGGTAAAAGACGTTCCTCAGATTGTTCCTTTGGGCTACCAAGGCGAGTATGTGCCTCGGAGGCTTTCTGAGAGCGATCGGCTGGGGGCTGAATCTAGGGATATTATAATTCGCTGACTTCTGTATGGTAGTGGTGATGACGGCCACAGCGCCATCCACCTCGGCTTCAGATCTCAGAGGCTGTATCTTGGGTAGTGTATTATCGACACTAGCCTTATAGCCCTTCCAGTCGGCCTTGTGAAAGAGGTACTTGCTCGCCGGAGGTGTGGGGGGCGTTCCCTCAAAGGTGTAAAGCACAGGCCGATGGTCAGACGGTCCGTACGGGAGTGCAAGGCACCCCGTGACGGTGTGCTGATCCCTGGTCAGGAGAAGGTCTAGTGTGGATGTCCAGCTAGGTCGGGCCGCATGCCTGAAGGTGTGCACCCCCGGGTGAAAGACCGCCATCTGGTCTTGGAGATGTAAGTACCCATCATGTTATTACTGTTACACAGCCAGGCAGTATGTCGAGCGTTGAAGTCCCCAAGAACAACAAATCGACTTCTACCCTGGGCGTGTTGCAGCAGTAGCTTCATAGATGTTGCTATAGCCTTGGGTCTCCTATAGACACAGCAGAAAGTGTACCGATGTTTCAGGTGAACATCGACTGTGACTATGTGAGTACCCTTGGTAGAAGCAACCGGGTTGGGTATTAACCGTGAAGGAACATCTCTTCTGACCAAGATGACGACACTCTCATCAGTCCCTGGATTGCACATCTCCCGGTACGCGATGTAACCCTGGATATACAGCCACTCAGATGCAGGAAGAACGGGTGTCCGTCAGATGGCCGATGCTGCTGTAGGAGGAGTTCAACTTCAGCCTGCTTCTGACGTAGGCCTCGGATATTGTAGTTGATGACGAGATGTTCAGTCATAATGTTTACTTATCACCTTCATCATCATCTCCATTATCCTGTTTATAGACGTCATCAGCTGGGTGATCTGGGAGCTGAGTTTTGCATTAGCCGCTAATACGTCGGCTAATGTACCACTCTGGCCCGGTGATGGGGATAGATTGGTACCTGTCATTGGTCCGTCTCCAGTACGTTGTGGTGGTGGGGTAGGTCCTGGTACTGGTACTGCTGCTGCTGTGCCGGCGCTGTGGTTCCTCCCAGATGTCCAGAGTGAGGTAGGTCCGGCTGGGCTAGTCTGCTGGGCTGTCTTGAAGAAGCAGCAGCTCTTGTAGTGGCTTCGTTTCTTCTTTTCTTCATTAGCTCCAGTCTTCGTGGGCAGTCCTTTGAAGAGGCAGGGTGGCTTCCTCCACAGTTGGCGCATTTGGCCGCGGTCGGGCGAGGGCAGTTTTGGTTGGCGTGAGTTCCCCCACACCACGGACAGGCGGCTATGCGGCCACAATACTTCATAATGTGCCCAAACTGCTGACAGTTCCTGCACTGGGCAGGGGCCCCATCTTCTTTAAAGGGGTAAACCCTTATTATTACCCTCCCGATGCTGCGGAGGGCTCTTATGTCTTCAATCTTGACTGAAGGGTCGGTAATGACTTGTACTCCTTCAATCTCATAAGCCACTCTAGCTTCGTTTCTCCGGGTTAGCCTCCTGGCTAACCTGAAACCAATCAATCTGTTCTTCAGCTCCTCTATTATTTCTTCTATGGGATGGTCGAGGTCAAACCCTTGAATGACAAATTTTTTTGATCTTTTGGTTCCACGAGGGGCGTAGGAGTGGAACAGCACTTTTTCATTGTGCCGTAGCAACTTCACAGCTATGTCGTGATCGAGATCATTTGTCAGATATAATCTCGTCTCCTTGGGAGAAGAGTTCGTCTTAAATTCTTGTATGCCTATCTGGAATAATTCTTCCTTCAAGGACGTAAAAGATATGGGTGGCGAAATGATGATGGGGGGAGGGAGCTTTTTCTTTGGTGTGATTACCTCAAACCTATTTGATGTTGACACCGGTGGCGGCACAGGGACCGGGCGGGGTTTTAGAGCATTCCTTTTCGTCACTTGTATAAAACCTTCGCTATCGGTGAGGGTTCTTTTTTCACCCCTGGCTTCGGTCGGGGCAACGTCCATATCGCTAGGGCCAGCTGGTCCTGCAGCCATATCTTCTGTTACCAGTTACCTCGTAAAGCCTTGTCAGCGCGACGCTACCTTGGCTGATGGGGTTGGGTCCACGGGATAAGTGTGGACCCCAACAGCGTACAGGTGCTAAGCTAAACAAGGAGAGAAGTATTCGGAGCAAAGGAGGAGTCTTCGGCTTCAGACAGAGATCTTCAAGCTGCTGTTCGACCGTGCTACTTACTGCTAAGCGATGAGGTTCCGTGGTTGAAACCACGCCAAAAACTATAATTAGCAGTTAAGCCTTTTTACTTCACGAGTAGAAAGATCAATGATATTAACGCAAATGGATGGTATGTAAATATTAACGACACGCTAAATAAAAGTAAAAAATGTACTGCAGAAAATTTAATTTATCAGGAACCATAGCAGAAATGTTAGAAGATAAAGAAAATATAACAGTGAAATTGTTCAATTACCTTAAAAAAACCAACTATTAATTAATTTTAATATCATACCAAAAAACCTCTTGAGTAGAAGCAAAAAAATAAAAAACAATTTTAAATAAATATAATGAAATTAATTTGTTACCTAGATAATTTAATAATTGCTAAGAATCCACAAATAATTTAGGTTCTATTTAATAAAGGAACATTCTCCTTAAATAATGAAGTATAGTCATTCCAAATAATTCATGTAATAACTGTAAGTCCTATTTAATTAGAATAAGATATGATGTTCTTAAAACTTCCAAGTTCAATACGTCTAGGTACCTGATATTATTTTATAAAATCAAATAAGAGGTGCATCGTAAGTATTTAATTGTTAAAATAAATGATCTAGTGCTCCAAATTATTTTATTTTCTTCTGAAAGACAGGTATTTTTGTGCAATTCATGTGGAAGTTTTAAAAAAAAAAAAAATTATCAATTTTAATAATACATAAATATATTAAATATCAGTAATATAAACTAAATAAATATATTAAACTCTACATTTTTAGAGTTATATAATATAAAATTCCTTAAAAGTGATTTTATGATAATCCTACAATAATTTAAAAAATATATATGCACAGAATATCATATTTTCTTGCTTTTTCATAAGGAAAACAATTTGTATACCTTTCTGGAACTTTATTATGAGATTCTGAAAATTATTTTTTTACTACTATTGTGGTGGAAGAGAAGGTTTTTTTTTTAGTTACTAGCCTAAATTTTAGTAGCTTACTTAAGCAATTATTTCCACATAACACCACACACCCTTTAGTTAGGGCCTACATAGCCTATTTAGCGCAATTCTAACTTCTCGTGACAAAGTAAGTTCGCTGTGGATCGTTAGAAACGAATCCACCCCTTTCCAGCAACTTTTATACAAAAGTCAATTACATGTCTAAATAGTTTACGAAACAAAGTTTTATCAATTAGCGGGGGGAAAAAGGAACGAGAAGTACTTGTAAAACTTTCGTAACATTTAAAATAGGGTAAAATGCAGCCTCTTGTATGACAACCTCTTTTATTATAATTTGATAAGGTATGATAATAAGATTATTTATATTAAATGTGAAACTGCATCCTCTAAATCATCTGGTGTCCTGATATTAGTATTAGACGACAATGAATTTTCAATGCATCATCTAAAATTACATTAAATTTTTCCAGGCGTTAATGATGGTCGCGGAGTTTTAATTAGCGGTTTAGAATCTATAGTTAAAATAAGGGGGGAGTGATCAAAAGATAAGTCAGGCAGGTCAGTGATGTTATAGTGGTGCAAATTAAGACCCTTAGTGATGGAAAAATCTAAGATGTCAGGCACCCTATTAACATCCGTGGGCCAATATGCCGGTGAGGGCGGAGATAGGAATTTACATAGCTTAGCAAGAATTGCATTGTGAAGGGCTCTGCCCCTGGTGTTTGTTATCCTGCTATCCCATACCTGGTTCTTGGCATTATCATTCCCACCACATAAAAATCTGTTACCCAAAGAATGTAACAAGTGCTCAAACGTTTGAATAGACAAATTTCCACGAGGAGGACAGTGTAGAGCTGCAATATTCAAATTGAAATTGAGTACATTCACCATTATTAATGTACACTGAAAATCCTCGAAACCCTCAGAAGCATTAAAGTGGTGACGATTGAATTCTTAACAAGAATGAGGGTACCTCCCTTGTCTGTATTTGAAGGAAGGTAAGTCCTGTAGGTGATATGAGGTAAATGAAACGGTTTAAATTTTGTCAAGAGAGTCTCAGTAACTTAACCATCAAGCATCCAAAGAATAAAGTCTTTTGAGTCGAAAGTGCTGTGCAAAATAGTGGACGCACCGTTCTACGTAACAAATGACGTTATACATAACAACTTAAACATTCCGACTATTTCAGCCTCTGCTACAGAACAATACAATAACTTCCACCAAAGACTAACATACAACACCAACCATCTTACAGAAACATTAAAATTCTCTACGAATCCTTACAGCCCACCCCGTGCGGTGACCAAGATATATGCTGATTACTTAACGAGCTCTGCTGTGATGAGCCGCTGCTTCAGCAGTCCACAAATTTGCTTATTTAAAAGGAAATGCAGATGGAAAATTAAATTTTATGTCAAATTTCTTGTTTATAATAAAAAAAAAAATGTGAAACTGAAATTTCATATATAAGACTTACATATATGAGACTCTAGATGTTACAGCAAATTTTAAACAAAATTGATCAATTCGAATTGCCACTTTTTCCATTTGTTTTGTGCATTTTTTTACTATTTATTTCAAAATCGGTTCTGATGGTATTCTTCTTCTTCATTATCTTGAACGACCGACCTCTTCTGACATTTTTTCAAAAGGTAAAGGTAACATGAATATATCCGGAAGATAATAAAACTTCCATTTTTTTTTTTTTAATCGATTTTTCGTTTCAACAATAACATAAATTCCATGTAATGAGCAGGTACTAGAATCAAGTGTGGGAAAAAATTTTCCGTTAAGGAAAAGTAGAAATACTTTTTTTTTTTTTTTTTTTTTTTTTTTTTTTTTTATTCGTATATATTACAATTTGTCATAATAGACAATAATAATAGTGCTACAGGATCTCATTCATACAATATTTACAATATAAACAAAAGGAAAGTCAAATTACATAAAATAAAATCAAAATAAATAAACGTATACAATAACAAAATTTATAGACAAAATAAACACAAATAAATGAAGTTAACAAATAAATAAACAAAACATGTCACATTCATACCTATGTACAATATTTACAATCAGCTCGGGAACCCCAGACGGGACTTGTCCCCCCACTTGTGGAAGGACAAGCAGAGTCCAAAGGATCCCAGCGCCTCCCTCTCAGCCGCATCACTGGTGAGAGCCAGCGGAAGCTAAGTGAGGGCGCCACAGCCACAATCACACCGCACATGAGAGGAGAATCTGACCAGTGTCAGAACTCCAGAATAGATGTTTACAATATGTCTCGGGGCCACTGCCGTTTCAACCTTCTAGGAGGGTTGTATGGATGAGTGGAGCTGGATTGGGATTGTGCAAGAGGATTAGGATGATGAATGAGGTTCTGGTGGAATTTGGAAAATTTAGATGGAATCAGGTCTGAAATAAATGGAACATTAAGGTCGTGGTGTAAGGTATAGTTGGAGACATAATAAGGAGCATTTACTATTGTTCGGAAGACTTTGGATTGAATGCGTTTGATGTTAGAACGTTTAGCTGTCCCCCACAGTTCAAGTCCGTAGGTCCAGATTGGCTTCAGTATTGTCTTGTAAAGTAATAATTTGTTGTCAACTGTAAGCTTAGATTTTCTGTTTAGTAGTCTGTATAACTGTCCGAATCGTCTGATAAGTTCTTTTCGTTTAAGTCTTGTATGTGGGTTCCACGTCAATCTTTTGTCTAGTAGTAAGCCAAGATACCGGACTGTGTCTGAGGAAGGAAGCGGTATGGAATTGAAATGAACCATTGGACAGGATTTGCGTCGAAGGGTGAAGGTGACGTGGGTGCATTTGCTTTCATTAACCTTAATACGCTAAGCATTACACCATTCCTCGATAAGACAAAGGTGTCTTTGCAGGATTAAGGATGCTATTTCAGGATCGGAATTGGATGATAGGATGGCGGTGTCATCTGCAAATGTTGCCAGAAAGGTTTCAGGATGATTAGGAATATCAGCAGTGTAAAGGATGTAGAGGACGGGTCCTAAGACACTGCCTTGAGGAACACCGGCCTCAATGGGATAAAAGTTAGAAAATTCTACACCACAGCGAACTCGGAAGGAGCGGTTTGAGAGATAGGATCGTAGAATGAGGTATAGAGACTGGGGTAAATGCGTTTTAAGCTTGAAGAGTAATCCGGTGTGCCATACCCGGTCAAAAGCTTGCGCTATGTCCAGAAACGCACCAGAACAATACTCTTTGCATTCAAGGGCTGAGGAAATATGGTCTACAACTCGGAGTCCTTGTTGAACAGTGGAATGATGAGCACGGAAACCAAACTGATGGGAAGGAAGATTTTGTGATTCTAATATAGGCAGGATTCGTTTTAGAAGGAGTTTTTCAAAGACTTTTGAGAGGATGGGGAGTAGACTAATAGGTCTGTAGGAGGAAGTGTTGCTGGAAGGTTTACCTGGTTTTAGGAAGAGAATGATTGTGGAATGTTTCCACAAGAGAGGAAAATAGGTGGTGCGTAGGATGCAATTGTAGATATAGGTAAGGAATATAATAGCTTTCTGCGGAAGTTGACGGAGGATCTGGGGTGTAAGGAGATCATGTCCAGGAGATTTACGGATGGTCAGTTTCTGGAGAAGATATTTAACCTCAGAGGGATTAATAGCTGTAGGAGGTAGTGAAAGAGGTATTGGTGACAAAAGGAAGTCTTGTACTTCTGCGGTATGATTGCTTTGGGATTCCGGGTGAGGAGTGAATACTTTGGAGAGGTGTGTGGCGAATTCCTCGGCTTTATCTTCATCAGACGCAGCCCAGGAGTCATCACCACGCCGGAGAGGATGGGAAACTTGTTGGGATTTTAAAATCTTCTTCGTGACATTCCACAGGGAATTATCACTAGATGACAGAGAGGAGAGGTAGGAATTAAAGGACTGGGAACGGAAGGTCGCCAACTCCTGCTTCAATTGTCTACAATAGAAGTTATAGGAGCGGCGATCTGTTGGGTGTCGGGTGCGCTGCCATAATGATCTGGCACGGCGCTTTGCATGGATTACGTTTGCAAGGTGTTGAGGCAAATGGTTTTGGTGAGGAGTTATATTGGAGTGCTTAGGATAGGAGGCAGTCCAGACAGCTTGCTGAATGGCGGTGGTGAAGGAGTAGACGGAATCGTCAAGGTCTTCTGGGGTTTTGAGGGTCGCTCTGAGGTTAATTTTATCGGTCAGGATTTGGCGAAATAGGTTCCAGTTGACAGGGCCTCTGATAAATGACGGTGGGATAGGTTTTGGAATTGGAGTGAGAGATACTTTTAGGATCAGTGGACTATGGTCTGAGGATAGTTCATCAAGTCGAGCTACAGATAAGTTGAGGGAGCCTAATCCGCTGTGAATGAAGAAGTCAAGGATGTCAGGATTACGGTTGGGATCGGTTGGCCAGTAGGTAGGGGAATCAGGAGGTAGGAGATTGAAATGACGGGAGTTGAGTGCAGACAGCAAATTTCGTCCACGAGAATTCGTGGTTCTCGAACCCCACTGTTGATGCTTGGCATTTAAGTCTGCACCCAGAATGAAATGATTTCCTAAGGAATTTAGAAAGGATACAAATTCGGTGTTGGAAATGGAATGTTTGGGAGGGCAATATGCTGATGTAAGGGTTACCGGAAAGGAAAAAGTTTTGATTACTATGGCTGTGGCTTGTAGGAAATCATAGGTAGGAAGTGGGAGTAAGTGATGAGAGAGGGACTGGTGAACAATTACAGCAGTACCGGCATGGGCTTTGCCGTCTGGGTGGTCCGTACGGTATGTTACGTATTGAGGTATTTTGAAGAACTGTTTAGTGGTTAGTCTAGTTTCAGTAATAAGTGCTACGTCAACGTTTTTGTCTTGCAATAAAGCTGTAAGTTCGTCAGTATGATTTCTAACACCATTCGCATTCCATAGGAGAATGGATAAGGAGTTAGGTGAAGTCATTTAAGGATTTTTTAAGGAAGGGATTAAGTTTGATACAAGATTAGTAAGTAGTGATATTAGCGGCATAACGAGGGATTTGATTTCAGTGATGAAGGATGTCATCAAACTTGTAAGGTCTGAGACATTTGATGGAGGAGGAATATGAGAAATTTGATGCGTATGAGGTTTTTGAGGGTTGGGTAAATTTTGAGGAATAGCTGGTTGTGGAACGGGTTGAGGATTTTGAAGTGTGCGTTGTTCCGGCAGGGCCTCGGCCTCTTTGTTCTGGTTGCCACCTCCAAGTAGATGGGCAAATGTTACATTGGAATCAATTGTTTTTGAAGGTTGTCTTCTGCTTCTGATCGGTTCAGCTGTTTCATCCAGATTCTGAGGTTTTTGGTATCTGCTTTTGAGGTTCTTGTAGACTTGACATCCCTTGTAGCTAGCCGGGTGGTCCTTGAGGCACAAAGCACAAACAGCGGGTGTTGATCTTGGTCTTGTACACTCTTCTGACTTATGTTGTTCACCGCATTTCACACAGCGTGGTATGTGGTGACAATAACTTCTGGTATGACCATATGCCTGACAATTGTGGCACTGAACTATTTCTTTCTTAGTGTAAGGTTTTTCAACTCTTACACTAGTATAGTATAATCTATTGAGGTCATAAATTTTTTCAACTCCTGCTGATGGTTCCAAGTCCACAAAGAATAGAGGCAGTGGAATTTTATCTTTTAGGACGTTGGTGACTTGTCGCACTTTATAGCCTATCTCCGTCAGTTCTTCTTGGATAGCTGCTGCAGGTGTCGAAGGGTGTAGGTTTCTAATTACAACCCTTAAAGCTCTCTCCTGGCGTAACTGATATGTATGAAAATCAGCTTTGGTCTCAGTCAGATATTTTACTATTTTTCTGTAGGTTTCGGCGGTAGTCGGGGATATTTTAGTATCACTGGTTCTACTTATACAATAATAACTGTTAGGATCGGTTAATTTGTTTAGATGCGCACACAGTAGTTGAAAGTTTTTAATATTTTTAACAAATATTGGTGGAGGTTGTGGTTCTTTTGGTATAGGAGAAGATTCCATTGTTTCTTTTTCAATTTGAAGGATCTGAAATGGGTTCGGTGTAAAAAACGGCAATTCTTCAGTTAATCCTTGTGATGATGTGCTAGGCTGTGGTTCAGATCCCAAAGAGGTAGCTGAAGCAGTCGCTGGTGGAATCATTTTTTTATTATTATCACGGCGAGGTCTCTGTTTTGTAGGAGACGAGTTTGAACCTGCAGATCTAGATCTTTTACTTGTAACTTTCGAGGACATCACTTGATGAAAATATCGCATTGATTAAAAAAATAATAATATATATATAATGGAATAAGAATAAGAAGGAAAAAAAAATAAATAAAAGAAAGATAAGGAAAAGAAAAGCAAGCCCGAGCTTGCCGAGCTAGCGGCAATCAGCTGATCAGTGACCCTCCTTTCACTTTTTCGTGATTGTACAAAGTAAATTATAACTTTGCTTACCGAAATTTCTCCAATATTCAGTGTTGTAGTATTCCTGAGGTCTAGTGATATTTTCCAGACTGAACTCAAGCGAATTCCTACTGAAAAAAGCAAAAATCTGAGAGACGAAGTAACGTATGACTGTTATCATCGAGCTCATCAGCTGATCTTCCAATACTAATACTAGAACCAGTTTTTACTTTTACTAACCTATGTCGGAAATATGACTATCTTGAAATTTTCGGATTAGAATTCTCAACGTTTTAGAGTACCTTGAGTCCAAATGACCAGGTTTCGTCTTTATCAAAACGCTTCTAACGATTTTGATTAAACTCGCTTCATAGATGTAAAATTAAACGGGCTTTAATATCATGTAGGTCTCATTCTTATCGAAATAGTCTGACAGGGCTTAAATGCCTTCTTCTTCTTCTTTTGCTTCTCCCTGTTGTGCCGTATCAGCGTAGGGGAGCGTTCAGCCACCGGCTCCAATTCTCTCTATTCCCAGCTAGGTTCCTGGCCAGCGGAGATCTTTCCCTCTTCCTCTGCAAAGCCTGTCCACGTACTCCAGGTAGGACATCCTTAGTCGCCCCCGAGGCCTTCTCCCATCTGGCACGTAATTCATAGTTTTTAGAGGATCTCTGTGATCCTCCATTCTAATAACGTGGCCGAACCACTTCAGCTGGCGGGTTTGCAGAATTTCCTTTAACGGCGCAACCTCCAGTTCCTGGCGTATCCGCTCATTCCTGACACGATCTCTTCTTGTCTTTCCGACTATTCTTCGCAGGAACTTCATTTCAGCAGCTGTGACTCTGCTCTCCTGCCGGTCCGTCAATATCCAGCTTTCAGCTCCATATAGTAGTATAGGCAAATATACTGATTTGAAGATATGGAGCTTAACACCTCTACCCACCTCTCGCTTCCCTACTACAGTATTGCATATCTGATTGTAGACTGCATTTGCCTTCATGATTCTATTTGATATTTCAGAGTCTACTTTCCCAGATTTTTCTATTACTGTGCCGAGGTAGGTGAAATCCGTAACCACTTCCATTTCCTCTCCGTTACAGTATATATGGACATCTTCCGCTTGCCTTCCCACTTGTAGAACCTTGCTTTTGCTGGTATTGATTTTCATTCCCTTTCGGCTAAGCTCTTCATGCCATTCAGTTACCGCTTGCCGCGGGCTTAAATGCCGATATTTTAAACTGTCTTCCTCTAATCTACCTTCGATTTTTTAAATTCCAAAAGATAAACCATATCATCTTAATGGCATTGATGAAGGTCGGTTAAATATACTATTTAAGTAACTAAAGGATAAAAAGTAAAACTATTTTTTCACGTAATTTTTAGTTTTTTGATAATAAGAACAGTAATATAGACAGTATAATATACCATTGGAAGGAGAAAGATTTTAGTAAAAATATTATCTGATACACGAACCAGATTTTTTTTTTTTTAATGTTCTACAGTTTTAATAAAAAGTCAATCTGTTTCCTTCTCCACTAATGATTTAATTTTTGCAGCTAGATATTCCATTAGGAGCCTTAGCCTAGGCCGGCTCAAGTGGGGAGGTGAGATGGCTAACAGTAGCTAAATCAATACAACTAATTTTATACAATTAAGAGCCGCCCTGAGACAATACTCAATCCCCTAGTTCAAAGTGAATGGGCAAACAATTCCCCCGCCGCCTCTTAGTGCAAACTAAAACATTAGCAGCCGCTGCGGTTCTAGGAATTAATCTATTAGCATCACTAATGAGGTTCCTTGATTAAATGTAATTAATGGAGTTTAACTCCTGGTGAGTGAGCGTTAAACACATGTAAATCTATCTCCTGCTTTCGGAGATGATTTGGTCGGCGCTCCGAAATGCAGCAAGGTACCCCACAATGGTTTGTTACACCCTAATAGGTATACATCAAAATTATAAAGTGTTGCCAATCTGACTACATGTATTATCCGTTTCGACTTTGTTATTTTATTAGAGTAGGAAACTATCTTCTATTTCGAATAAGAGTATGATAAGTTCGGAAAAATGTACAGTTTTCAAGTAATAAAATAACTTAAAAAAGGCAAACCATTTACGATACCAGACTATATTCCATTGTTCCGAAGGTGGAGGAACTGGTTTATTTTATCCAATATTTAAATAATATGTATTTTATGACGTAAATAATCAAATTTCAGAAGACGATAATTTTCTTTTTGGTTGATTAAGAAGGAAAATTACATGCATAAATTAAGTACTATCTGGTTTTTGTTAATGTAATTCATTATAATTTTTAATATCTATAATTATTATTATTATTGGTTTGGCGCTACAACACGTTGACGCGTCCAGGCCTCCACAACCAGCAACCTCCAGAAGTCTCTGTCCTGTGCTGCAGCCATCCAGTTGTGGACTCGCTAAGCTCCTCGCATCCGCGGCCACACAGTCACTCCATCAAAGACGGGGGCGGCCAACTCTCCTCCGGCCATGTACTGTATCCATCAATAATCTTTTAGGAGTTTCGTGTTCCTCCATCCTGGCCACATGTCCAGCCCATCTTAGGCGATGTCGCTTGATGACGCAAACAACGTCAGGCTCTCCAAAAAGGTTGTAAACCTCTTCATTTTTTCTTCTCCTCCACTCTCCACCAACCAACACCGGTCCAAAAATCTTTCTGAGTATCTTTCGCTCAAATGCAGCCAACCTCTGGTACATATCTTTTGCCATGGTCCATGTCTCCGCTCCAAGGACTGGGCGAATCAATGTTTTGTACAGAGTGACTTTTGTTTTCCTGGTCACTGACCTGCTTGACAGATGCTGCCTCAAACCAAAGTAACATCTGTTTGCGGCCAACATCCTTCCATTGATCTCCGTTTCAATGGCATTGTCGCATGTGACTTTTGAGCCAAGATATGTAAACTCAGAGACCCATTCGAAGAGACAATTTCCAAATTTCACCTTTTCCCCAGGATGTCTTGGGCGTTGTTCAGCGATCATATACTTGTCTTATCATGGTTTACCACTAGACCAAATTTTTTTGCTGCTTCTGCGAGAGTTAGGAATGCCTCCTCGACTGACTTCTTTGTGCGTCCAATTATATCGATGTCGGCGTATGCTAGGAGCTGTACGGTTCTATTTATAATAGTCCCTGTAGTCTGAATTGCTGAATCTCTTATCGCCTTCTCTAGAGCCAGGTTAAACAGTAGACATGCTAGGGCATCACCCTGGCGCACTCCTTTTCTGGACGAAAAACTTTCTGAGCGATCGCCTTGCACTTGTACAACGCATTCGAGGTCTGTCATGGTCAATTGATCAGTCTTATTAGGCCTTCAGGTACGTTCAGCTGTCTCAAGGCTTCGTAGAGACCCTTTCGGTCCACACTATCATATGCCGCTTTGAAGTCTATGAAAAAATGCGAAACTCATGTCCCTTTTCCTGAGGCAAAATATTTGGTCTGTTGTGGATTTTCCTATTCTAAACCCACATCGGTAAGAGCCTAATTCTCTTTCTGCGTGTGGAAGAAGCCCTTGAAACAGAATGCCTGAAAGGACTTTGTAAGCGCACGGTAGAAGGGCTATGCCCCGATAGTTTCCACAATCAAATGGGTCCCCCTTTTTAAATATGGGGCATATTAAAGATTTTCTTCATTCCGATGGCATATCTTTCTTTTCCCAGATGTCCATAATCAGATTGTAGAGGGCTATTTTCAGACGTTCGCCACCGTACTTGAGCAACTCAGCTGGTAGATTGTCTGCCCCTGGGGCCTTGTGGTGTTTCAACCCTACCAAAGCATCAGCTACCTCTTCATCATCTGGTGGTTCAACATCCCCATCCTGATAGAGTTGAGGGCAGTTGTTTTCATTCTCCTCTTGATGTACTGCATAAATATTCGCTAAGTGTTCCTTCCATATATTCATGCACGCTGCCCTCTCAACTATTATATTTGATTCGCGATTCCTGTAAGCTGAGTGGGTGGGCTTAAAGGGCTTCCTGCTTTCATTGACTGAGGCGTAGAACCTTCTGGTATCACCAATAGATATAAGCCTTTAATATCTATAATAGATTATAAAAAAAATATTATATTTTATTGATCATAAACATAATACTGACTACCTATTGCTCGCGACTTCGTCTGCGTCAATTTCTGCCATTATGATCGCTATAAAGAGATTTTTAAAAGAATATATTTTAAAGTACTTCTGCGTAAATGATATTTTTATTTTTTTTTGTGGCAGAAGAACATACTGGTTTTCTCCGCAGCCCAATTTTGACAATGCGACATATAGTTTGCCGTGTGAAAAGCAGTCTTGACGTGTTGTAAATATATTCCTACGTATTTAAATGTTTGCCCGTATATTGTTACGGCAAAATATAAATGAACGGGAAGTTGAATTATTTTAAAATTAAAAGGTAAATCATTTGGAATCATTGGGATGTGAGGTTAATTTTCCCAGTTTTTTTCCACATTTTTCGCTGATTTGTAGGTTCTATTGGTTGCAGCGTGATGTTATATAGCCTAAAGCCTTCCTCTAAAAATGGACAATTTAACACATAAAGAATTTTTAATTCAAACCAGTAGTTTTTGAGATTAGCATTTAAAAAAACTCCTCAGCTTAATCATATTGGTATAGATTATTTTAAATAACAATTTTATATTGTTATATTATTTAATTTAAATCATATGTTCTCAATGGAACTGTATATATTTCTTCAAATATTTTTTAACTTTAATAAGTTTATTAAGTAATTCTTTGATTGATTTTAGCAGCCAAGGTAAGTGAAAGTCGTATGTAGCCCACACCAGATTTATTCCTTGCCTAAATGAAAAATTAATTATTTTCCTTACTAAAATCTGAAAATTTATGGACGGTTTTTTTATTAAGAATAAATAGTCAGAAGGGGTTGATATTGGAATAATTCTGAATTTCTTCAGAAAATTGAAAATGTCCGTATCAACTGGCTGTGTATCAATCCGCGAGACTCAGCAGAAGTATCAAGTCGTGTAGCAATCCAAGCTCAAGGTCATTCTGTATCTACTACTTTTTAGTAACTGTTACAAAGTATCTGATTGATACAAATTTACCTATCCCTAATTACAATATTTGTTTGGCGTTTTTCAGCTGGCACTACTTTACTGAATGTATCGTCTGTTTATTTTATACAGTAAATATTTTTTAATTTGACATTTAATTTTTTTTTAATTCAGTTCTGAATAGAATTTTATTTTATAATTCACAGTCGGGATGGTTTTAATTTTAGTATGACTGGAAAAAGGGCCGAAAAAGAGAAGAATAGAAAAAGTAATTACGGAAACATGTTTAAAAAAGAATATAAATTAAGATATGAAAAAAAAAAAAAAAAAAAAAAAAAGAGCAAAGGTTTAGGAAAGATTTTAGAGCAATTTCATACAGAGCTGCAATTTATTTAGGGTTTAGGATTTAGCTGTTTCTGTAGGAGCTAACCCAAGCGATAACGTCACTCCCTGCAGCATTTCTCATCTCTTCAACCAGCTTCCTCTCCAACATTTTTTATCCGGAATTTTCTGACCTTTTAGGAGTCCTAGCAAGAATATTTATTTATTTTTAATGTTCTAGATAGTAAACAGGGTTCGAGTATTACGCTTGATTGTTTTAATAAACAAAAAAAGAAAAATTCCTGTAAGAAAACAAAATAATTGATAATACAGGATCAGAGGATATAAAATGATATATTCTGTAAAATATCGCTGTACAATTGAACTAGTCTAAAGTAAGCCAATAAAAAATAAAATTATATTCATGAAGTAAATGACGAATACAGTGATCTAAGAAGATTCGTCAATAAAAGTTTGCTAAATTGTGACGTTAATTTTCAAAAGGTACTATATCTATTCTAGGAAATTTTAGAGAAAACGAGAAATTTATTTTTTTTTTTTTTTTATTATTTTTTTTTTATTATTTTTTTTTTTTTAATGGGAGCGGCGTGGTCTAGTGGATAGAGCACTAGTCTGCTGTGCTCCGGGTCCTGGGTTCGAATCCCGGTTGTGGCAGAAATATTATTTATTCTGTTAATTCAGTCGGGGGGCGACCCTAGGGTATGGAGACCCTCCTGGGGCAGACCCAGCCTCTATAAAGTGGGTACCCAAATTAATTGGGGAAAACCTGGCGGCTGAGCGTGATTAAGGCCTAATCATTTCATTGCACTGCCGTTGGCCTAGAAACAGTACGAATCTCTATATGTACTGAGCCCAAGACCCTTCATGGGTTGTAGTGGTACAGGTTTTTTTTTTTTTTTTTTTTTTTTTTTTTTAATACATTTTAACGTATTAAAGTTAATTTAGTTTCCATGTGAGTCCCATTTATTTAACAGTAAAACTACCAATTTTTTTTGTGAAATGCTCTAAAAGTAGAAATAATTATTAACAATATTAGTTTATAATAACTTTTTCTTTATTTTAGTAACTCACGCACGATTTAGTACAAAGAAATTATTTCTAAAATCTTGATTAACCAGTACGATCACCATGACATCCCTAATCCACGAAATCACAAGTAACATTTGTGAATAAGTGTATGATTTTTTAAAATATTTCTATTAAATTACCCGACTTATTTGTTTGCATATTCACTTTTCTAAAATCCTGTGCTTTCCATCGGTATATTATACGTCTAAGTTACTACCTATATTTCAGGAATAATTTTTTATGACTTGGTCACAGAAAATTTATTTTTCCGGTTTAAAGAAAAGCTAAATTGCAATAGATTTTACTGATAAACCTTGAAGACACAATGCCGTAAATGATAGTAAAAACTGTATCAAAATCCGTTGGGTGGTTTATAAGGTGTTCCCGTAAAAAATATTTTGTATTAATAACAATATAATTAGAATCTAATCGTTCTAGAAATGTAAATAACATACGCCAAGTACCCGCTTTGATGATCCAAATGAATCGTAAGTATACTTAAGCTTTTATTGTAATTGAAAAGAACAATTTTTAAAAGACACAAGTTTTAAAGGAACACTTGTGAAAGAGCAGGGAAAAACTTTATTAAAAGCTTCTATTTGTACAAAGGAACAATCCTGCTTAAGAAGTAGATTCTTAACTTTGTCTTTCATGAATATTTCCGTTCAATTAATGAAAGAAGAGACGGGAGTTTGTAGGCCAAACAAAACTTTTAAGGAAGTTAGTGGAAGAAAGGCATTCCGAGCCGAAAAAGAATTATTTATAACTTTATCATTCTTATAACTAAAGTTAATTATTCTCTTTGACTGTCAGTCTTACCACTAAGAGTCTACCGTTTAGAGATATACACAGAAACCTAATTAGGCCCTTAAAGAGCTACTTGGAATTTAGAGACAAATTATTTATATAAAAGCTCATTATAATTTTTATCTAGTTATTCATACAATTCATTACTTAAAATTATTATTTAGATTTTTTTATTGTAATTTATTACATATATGTGATACACTTTTTAAATCAGACAATACTCCATCCACCATAACTTCGGTCAAAAGCTCCAAAAATAACAAATAAAAACAATTATTTGTTGCTTTTCTGATTGTTGGATAAATTTACGACACACATATTTTTTTCTGATTAGCCAGGTTAACGAGCTATTAACTCTTTAGTCTTTCTTTCTTCTCTTCTTTATTTAAACACGCGCGCACACACACACACACACAATCACATACACACATACATACATATATATATATATATATATATATATATATATATATATATATATACATATATATATATATATATATATTCATATAATGATGCTGATATGTTTTAGTTATAGGTCGTTAATTTAATAGAATTGCTTTTCAAACAATCCGCCAATAAATTTTTAAAAATCTGCTGCAAGCAACACGCGACTTTGACGTTCTTTATCAATTAAAGAACTTTTAAATAAAATTAGCGTTGAAAAAA